>CM039506.1:48618023-49013239 GCA_022432975.1 Begonia masoniana
TTTCATTTATGGATATCTAATCACTAAAAAGAATTCCTATGGCTTCAATGGAACGAAATCATAATAAAAACTCCTTGACCTAGATCCAAGATCTCGTTGAAATTGAACTGAAAAAAAAAAAATAAATCCTCATCTACAATGCCGATCGATAAAAATAATTCGAAAATTCGAAACGATAAAACCAAAAATACCCCCAAATCCAATTCGAAACAAGCAGAATCAACTTGAAACCCCACCAAGCGAAACAAAATTTCGAAAAACAAGCTACATCACATCGCAAACGGTACCAAACACGATATTCTTTCTCAAAAAAACAAAAAAGAAGAAGACCAGATTGCGACGCTCACGAACCTCGAGGGGAAGACTCATGAAATCATCTGAAGGATTGGACTGCATTTCTTTAAACTCCTGTAGAATCCGCTTCACCGCGGGGTTTCTGCGATTATACTTTTCCTCCGCCATAACGTCCGACGCAGCACCGGCGCCTGATCAGCCGGCCAGATGACCCTATCAAACCAAACAAAATGTCAAGGAAAGAGCAACGAAAGTGGAGAAACTACGAGTGTTTATAGGGAATGATATAGCAGTGACGAATATTCAACCAATAAAAAACGGACACGTAACCTTCAGAGCTGTCTCAACAAGCAACTCAGATTTCACACTAATTAATCATTAATTTAATTAATTCCATAAATTACATATAATTAAAATAAACTATTAATTATAAGGTAAAAATAAAATAAAAATATAATATTAACCAATTCTATGTCCTCCATTTTTTTTGCAAAAAATAAATTACAAAATCTACATATAAAGTCAATATTTAACTCAAAATTTAGCCTAATTTCTGGCCAAACCCGACCTAAATTTAACTGGTGATTTGTGTAACACCCGAAAAATTTCTCTAACGTACGTAGCCTTAGATTAGGTCACTTTAAGGGTGGTTAATGCTCATTTAGAGTTTTCCTTGATCATAGAAATAAAAGTAAGACTTTAGAAGAGAAAACGATAGAATTGAAGTACAAAGTGAAGTATTTTTGTGTAAATTATATTTGAAGCTATGTTTGCTTGGATTTGGAAAGAACGTTTTATGCACGTTTTCCAACATTTTTCGAGGGTTCGAAAAACCCAAAAACCGAGTCAAAATTTTATCGACAATTATTTTAAACGTCGTTTTAAACACGGTTTGAGTTAGCAAAGTAGCGAACCGAGCCGGGGCGGGTTCGCAGCGTTACAATTTGTCACAAACACGGTAAAATTTGATCATAAACTTATATATTTTAATAAAATTATTATTTTTCTAAAGTTTTTAACTGAAACCTATCGTTCGATTTAGGTTTTATTTTGTATAAAACTACGATGTGCATCAAAATATTTGTGTTAAAATCGAACAAAAAAATAAAATTACAAAGGAGTATAATTCTCAAAATAAGTATAATTGTTTTCATTTTTAAAAGTTTTTTTTCAACTATTTAAGGAAACTCTTTAACTGAGTTTTCAATGATAATATAAAATAAGAGTAAAATACAAATTAAATTATAAATTTTAAGGGTTCGTTCAAACTAATAATATTGTAATCTATTATATTAATAATTAACAAACCATCACAATTACTCTAGTAATAATGAATAAGATCATTTGAAGTAGTATGTTTGGTACACTCAAATTCAACATTTTGCAAGCAAATATAAGAAGATGATAACCAAAAATTCCAAGTTCCCATTTCAACTTTCTATCATCTTCTCCACAAACATTAATATCGGATGAATCAATCCCGACAAAATGGAATTCGCAACACATTATGATACTTGGAAAGATTACATAATGTATTTGGTTCCGAGTTAACAACACTAGTTCTAGTTCGTCTATATAAACGATCAAAATAAACTCATACACATACTTCATGCCAAAGACTCTTCAAAACTATCTTTCATGATCGAATCATGTCAAAACATTACTTCACGGGTGGAGGAAATCATCTTACCATTAATTTAAATTTGATAAAAGTAATAAACTAGTTCCATCATCAAAGATACAAAGTGATGCACAATCAAGTTTGCCATGCATCAACGAGACTTAGATAAACAGCTGGAAATGAGCAAAATGTACATTAATGTCTGCAATAAGCATGTCTCCAGTGAAGAGTTACCTTGCATGTTGGACTTAACCATGGAAGAGTTGTCATTTCTCAACGCCTTCTGCCATGTCTCTTGCTTTTCCTCTTGTTTTTCTGATCTTCAGAATCAGATTCTGATTCAGCGTCATCAGAATCAGAAGATGAAGATGAGCTGTACCTTCTCCTCCTCCTCCTAACCTTCCTCTGCTTCTTCTTCTTCCTCCCACGCCTCCTCTCTGTTTCGGAATCAGATGAGGAGCTGGAATCAGAGCTACTCTCCTCCTCTGTAGAGTAATCAGATGCTGTTACAGATGATGACTCACTATCTGTTTCAAAAACAGAAGCTTCACTATCACTTCCAGAATCCGAACCTGACCGGTGTTTTCTTTTGCTATGCCTGGAAGGCTTCACATCTTTCTCCTCCTTATTAGCATCAGGATTGTCCAAATCATATGATACAGACAACTTCATTTTCAATTTAGGATTTTTAAGTAGCTGAGTGCGAGAGGGTCGTGAGATATAAACCCGTTCATTTTTGCATTCGTATGTCCAGTGCCCCGCCTGATAACACTTTTGACATTGTGAGCCTGCCCCACCCGTGTTAGAGACAGAGCCTTTAAGGTCCTTCCTTTCACCCAATCGTACAGCCTTTTCCGTACTCATTAGATACATCTGCCTCTTTGCTTCCCTTTTCTCCTGCCATCTACTAGGCCCTTCTTCTTTCTGCCCATAAGCATTGACATTTCGAGCAGCAGCAGTGGCTGCTCGTTCAGCCTGAGCTCGACCGAGACCTTTTGCAGCACTAAGTGCAGCTGCCTTAATTCTTTCGGCAGCAACCTGGGCTTTCTCTTCCTTCTTACTCGACATATTCAGTATCTCAATCTGAACGCACAAACAAAACAAACAACAAATTACAAAACCCAATCTTGAACACGCAATGGAAATAACACCTATCTTAGAACGATTATCCTGTTTTGATAAATAATATGCATATAAAATGCTGCAGCTTGCTAAATCAGATCAGTCTATAAACGTTTATTATTGAAACACAATCCATAGGGGAATATTAAATTTTTTTTATGTCATAAAAGACTCATTTCTACAGAGCAGCGAGGTCGCTGAGTCAAAAATTACACATCATAAAGAGCACTCCAGCAAAAACTCAAAAAGCCAAACAGAAACGGAAGAAAAAGAAACGAGCCAAAACTGAAATCATCAAACTGCCAAAAACAGAAAAGATTTCAAATTACACATCATAAGAAGCGCAATTTTAAATAAGAGGGACAAAAGATTACCTACCAATCCAACAGAAGTTAGTATGCCTCTCCTGTTATCGTTCCTTCTATTCCCAGCAGATCTGTGCAGCCAATAGAATCATCGACAGGCCACAAACTTTTCCTGAAGATCTGCAAAGTTTCTTGCAGGGGGCGAAACTGAGAGGCGGAGCGAGGAGTGAGATCGAGATCGAACGAGAGGAATAATGATTAGATAGGCTTCAACGTCTAGGTTGAGTAGATGGTGGTTCGGTTCAATTACTATGAACAGACCACAGACCGGGTTGTTTTCAGGTTTCTATTACCATGATCAGGCCTCCGGCCGGCTTCGCCCCTTGCTTTCAATGTATTATCATGACGGGTTAGACACGGTTTGGTTTGATCTGGTTGTGATTTTGAATTTAGATTGATGGATTTTGGTCGAATTATGACGGAGGTCCCTTCTTAATGATGAGGGACCATGCAATAAAGGGAGACTACTTTTCCTTCTTGCGTTTACACTTGTTGCGTGTGTGTGAATGGAGACTTTAAAATCTCTATTTGTAGCAAAGGCAGACAGTTACCTCAAAATGAGGAATGTGTATCCTTGAAGCCCTCTATTATAGAGACTTTAAAGAGATGATCCAGTATCCAAAGAAGAGAAAGAGAAATCTTCTATGAAGATTAAGAGGAAGGAAATAGTGAGGATTATTTTGAAGTGAGCGAAAAGAAATAGAGTGAGGGAAAATAAGTGAGATGTTTTTGAGTACAATGAGAATTCTAAGAGAGGTGATTTCTCCTAGTGAATATTTTTTAGACTATTTAATATCCAGAAAAATATTGTAAATTTTATTTTCAATAATGAGATCTTTCTGGACTCAATCCCCATAGTTTTTTTTCGATTTGGGTTTCTACGTAAAAATTCTCCGTGTTTATTTTAACCATTATTTCTCTTACTTCTTTGCCGTTATATTTAACGGCGTGAGAAATATTCCTGGTAATTTTTCGAATCGCATCTGCTATTGTTTATCGTACCGCTTATTTAATGATGTAATTGTACTGTGTAAATGAGTTTCGTCTAAGGAGACTAAGTTTTAAGTAGAACTGTTTGTAACCTCTCCGGTCTTTCTTGAGAACTTACTTAAAAAGATAATTTTGTCTAAAGAAACTATCAAGAACAGTCTTTCCTGAAAATTATTCTAATTAGTACTCTCCATGTTTTACAGCGGTGGTATTATTATTATTGTTTCTATCAATTATTATTTCTCAACATGGAGTACTAACGAGATTAGTAAATGGACTCATTTGCATGCTTTTTTGGAAACGTCAAGAGAAAAAATAAATAAAAGATCAAATTTCAAGCACTAAATTTTCTCCGAGAAACTTGTTCAGATAAAAAAAAAAAATACATAAATTATTGGTTTAAAACAATCAAAATGAAAGAGCTAGTTTCACTAATCAAACTAGAAGATTCCGGCCAGAAGATTTGCAGCGGTGGAAATTGCCGCTCCGGTGATGGCGCACTGCACAATTTGTTCACGGGACGAGAAATCCGACGTTATCGCCATTGCCATGCCCGTGATTGCTCCTGCTGCTGCACTATTTTTCTGCTCCATAGCAGGGAAAATAGATCTTTCGATATTAGTAGAGTCAATCGAAAATGGTCATGGTAATAACAAACAAATTTTACGTGAAAATCCAGATCAAAATAAGTAACCGAATCGAAAGAGAGTATTGGTAAACCCTAATAACTTTATGTAGACGTAAAATATAAAGAAATAGTTACCCAGTCGTGTGATCCACGAGCCTCCTTGAGACCATAAGTAAGCCCAGAATACATTCCAGCAGCCAGTCCTGCAGTGGAGTTTTCAAAAGCTCATTTCAAAAATTGATTTTTTTTTTTTTTTTTTTTTTTTTTGAGTTTTACGAAAATCATTCTAGTACTTACCCCATTGAAGTGATTCCTTCCCAGTATTTTTGACCTGTAATCCATATTTAGTCAATTATTTAGGGTAAGACTGGAGATTAAAGGTAGATTCAAATGGAGATTATTATTAGAAGCTTTAAACAAGAATTGGAGAGTTAGACCAACTCACCATGGCTTCAAGAGATTTCTTATTGGTTTCTCCTGCAATCCACATAAACAAAACCTAATCAGAAAATTACCAGCTATGATTTCAACATCAGTTTGAACTCCGACGAGGAGTACCTTCGAGACCAGGAAAATGATGCATCTTCTTCCCAGATATATCAGCAGGCATGCCACCAGCTCCATTGGAATCAAGTCCTGACCCTAAAAAGTTTATTTCTTCCGTTTAATAATCTGAATATTATTAATAATAAAAATTAAATACATAATTGTAAGCTGATTTTACCTTCGACAGTAGCAAAATAAGCCTCCCGGGATAGAGCTTGAATGGCTCCGATCTGTATGAATAAGATTAGAGAAAATGAAGAGGAATTGAGAAAGTGAAGAGTGAAAGATGAGAGAGAAAGATGGATGACCCCGGAAGCCTTGACGAAGCAGTCGGCCATGCGGTTGAGGAGAGGATGGCCGAGGTCGAAGAAGAAAGCCTTGTCCATGCACCGAAATTCGTCCAGCAATGTCCGACTCTGTAACTCAGTGCGGATCATCTTTCTGGTTTTTCTTCTTCCTTGTAGATAGAGAGAGAGAGAGTCTGAAAAGAATGAAGTGAGGGACGCTGAAGAGGAGGAGGAGAAGAGGATGCTAAGTCAGAGAGGACACGTGTCGAAATACCCATTTGTGTCTCTTTACAGGTAACAGATTGGCGCTTGGCAGGATCTTCTTCCCAATCTCTAATTTCTGATTAAAACATAAACTAGTTTATTTATGACTGGTTTCGATTATCGTCGCTAATCTTATTGTTAGAGTTGCCTCGTACTTGGTCAGGGGTGGATATCGGTTTGTTTAAAACCAACGTACCAAAAATCTCGGTTTAGTTTCAATTTTAGAAAAACCCATTTTAGAATTGTACCAAACCGAGCGATTTTTAATTTGATTCTCGGTTCCTTCTTTCAAAAATCGATCAAAACCGCACCAAATTTATATACTACTTATGTTGTGATTAAATATCATCCCGATGGCGGGACGTGTGATCACCGTGTATGAGAAATGATTAATGTATCAAATTAAGATTGTGACAAGTTAAAAATGTTTTTATAGCTTACTTTATAGTGCTTCTCTTTGTATTTGAATGAATGTATCGTGATACGTAAGCCTATGTTTGATATTGCTTGTAGCAAGATAAAAATTATTTATTTCACAATTTTAACCATTATTAAATATTTGACAACATAAAAAAGTGAGTGTTTTTTTCTTAAACTAAATCAATTTTGAGAAGTTAGAAAATAAAACTTTTACAATTTATTTACTAAATTTATTCTCGATTTTATTCGTCTTAATTTATCAATAAGGACATTTAACTATCTACTTTCTCTCACATTCCTGTTATTTGTAACTAGACAAGAGAAAAGAGTTTTATTCGACGGTCTTGTTTGCTTCCCACTCGCTAGATCTTTCGATGCCTCAAGGAACAGAAAGCAAGATCTTGCACATCTCAGAGAATTTCGAATTCAATTTGAAGTTTTTTTTTATGGTTCTTTCAATTAATTTGCATTTTCCATTTTCACTTCACTTCTCCAAATCTTAGAAGAAAGCCAAAACACATTATTTAACCGAGTTACAAAAAATAAAAAAATAAATATACACTTATTTGAGGTGAAATTTGTAAATAAAAAATACTTTGTGTCGTGTATCCTCGATGAATGTAACCTCAAATGCTTAATTTGTTAACTCTAGTAGTGTACATTTATAAATATTTGTTCTACATTCGTTCATGAGAGTACCCCTACTGAATTGAGTAGTGCAATCGATCACGAAGCAAAAAAGTGTTGTCTTTTGTGCAAGACTACCATTTAAACGTCTCCTATTAATGTATGCTTTTGCATGGTGTTCATAAACATCTACTAAGGATGTTACAAACGAATAGAAAGCTTCCGAGAAATAATTCGGGATGGTTGTAGATTGCATGGGAATGTTTTTGAATTGGAAGAGAGGGCAGAAGGATTTTTGATTGGAGTCAACTTCAATAAATGTTATTAACTTCTAACACTCAAAACGGGGAAAGATGCCTAATAAAATCAATGACCAAATACAGAGGAATGATTCCAATCAAACCTAATTTCTACACCTTTTGAGTAATAATAAAGGATGTGAAGGATCAGTTTCGTGTCATTAACTATAAGTTTTAACTCAATGATCTATCGACAATTGTTATGATGTTTGATAAACTCCTCAAAGTCGTCGGGGCCTCGAACGAACAAGATTTTGCAGTTCAAAACTTGGAAGAATGTCATAGCCCATCGACTCTATGAATGCAAAATGAGATTGACGACAATTTCAACCCCAACATATTGAGATTGATCGTTATTTCATCGAAGAACAGATTTGAGGCCGAGATCATCATTCGTTTATATTCATAGAGAGCGTTAGGAGAACTTAAATTTCAAGTTATGAATGAGTTAACATCTATTACTCAACTTGAAGAAATTACAATCATATCTAAGACATTCTAATCAAATTTAGTTTATCTTAAATTCTACATAAGATAGGATAATTGATACCTCTATTTCTAGGAATTATGATTGCTGGTTGTATGATTTATTCTCATTTATCTTATACTACTACCCCTAAGATTAATGAAAAAACATCAAAATCTATTATTACTAAATAGGTGTGGGCTGGGCAGAACAATATCGAACTGGTAGAACCGAACAAAACGGGGGACTCAGTCCAATTCCTATACTTGTGTAAACAGAAATCAGTTTCTAATGGTCACAATTTTGAATGTAAAAAGCTGACAAAGCCCAACCAAACCCTAGATTCAATTTTAGAACAACACAACCCAAACCTGACAAGACCCTAGCCAAATTTAATAAAATTAATTTTTATTTTTGTTTTTAATCAAATCGAATCTCACAGTTCGATTTAGTTCAATTCACTTCCTCCTATAACACAGTTCAGGTCCGGATTCATTTTTTTAAACCATGGGTGGCCTGGGTGGATCGAGTCCAAAACCAGACCGAACCAATCCGTGCCTACCCAAAACTAAGTAGGAGTGGATGGTAAATGTTAACTCCTCTAGCTAAGAAGACAATCCATCCTAATTCACCTGACTCAATCCAAAAAGGAAAAAGAATGAAGTTTCCTATGAGAGACCATAAAAGGCAGACTTCAATTCACTTCTACTCTTACCATTGAAAGGAGAACTATTTCACTTAAAAATGCTCAAGGGAAGACCATTCAAGTAGATATAACTAAAAAAGATGCAGTTCTTGGTTCAAAGTAAGCATGCAAATCCGAAGGGAAAGCTATCGACTGACCTTTAATATTTCCGGCCGTGCTCCTTAGCTTATGCCCAAATGTCAATTTCCCAATCTTCAAGTTCAAGGATCTGACCGAAACCTATCGCTCTATAAGCCAAAGACAAATATGAAACATGAAAAATCAGCAGTACGTTATAGACAACAGTACTCATCTTACACAGCAACAGCATCATCAGAAAGTGTTATTTTTCATCAACAAAGTAAATTAAACAAAAGAAACAGGTTTTGCCTCTGAATCTGTCGAAAGATTTTATAGCTGAGGAAAGAAAATGAAAGGAAAAGAAAAAGGGTTTCTGTTTCAGAAGACTAATCAAAATCTAATTTTCACTCGATACAAATGAGGACCCACCACTATATCAGAAGAGAACTAGTCTCAAATAGACTACACTTTCCTTTCTCCTAAAACAAAATCTTTCGAAACCGGAAAAGAAAAAAAAAAAGATAATGGCAGTGCCATTATGTAGGGCAGATGGTGCCCTCCCTTCTCTATGACAAAGGCTTATACAGGTAACAAGAGAAATTAGGAAAACACCAACAAAAAGAAGAAAGACAAGAAGAAAATTACGGATGATAACAAATGTTCAACACGAGCACAGTTAACTGATTGGGCCTTCGGAATGGTCGGAGATTCAGATGAGATAATAGATTCCACCACATCAATTACGACATCGTTCTATCTCATTGGCACATTACTATACAAGAGTCCTCTGTTTTTCATGGCGAACTTCAAACCAAATGTACTCTGTTCTGTTGCTCAAACTTTTTTGAAGAGTATTTGTTTCTTGCAGAGCTCAGGACAATTTTCTGCAGACTACGTCATGAAGGTAAAGCGATACTGAAGAAGTCATGATCCATTTACAATCATTTCAGGTGAAGATTGTGGCGGTATCAATGGATGGTCATCACCACTCAACTGCCTATTATCAGAACTGTTGTTAAGAACATTAGAACAGTTTCTAGAAGTGGGGGTTTCCTTTTCCCTATGGTTTTCCTCTGCAGCGGCACTGCTATCAGAAGAACTTCTACAAATAGCTGGACCCTTCTCTTGATTACTTTGTTCACATTTCCCGTCAGTTGTACACAGATTAGATTGCGTGGAACTAACACTTTTCTTATTGGGGAGAGCTGCTCGGCTCAATGTCGTAGACAAGGAAGTAAACAAGCTGTCTTTAGACCTGGAACTTTTACCCAATTGTTGCTTCTTTGCCGTCTCTTGCTCTGTCTGTTTAGGACCACTTTTCCGCTTTAATCTGAGAGTATCCATCGTTCCATCATCTTCATCAGTAACGATAGTTTGTTTTTTTGGTGGTGGTCTGTATTCAAAATCATCTTCATCGTCTTCATAGTCAACCAGTCTGCCAGATCTCGAACTGAAAATATTGTATTTAGCAAAATGGAGAACATGGCAAACAAACATCGACTAACTTTGCTATTCATTTCCCATTTTAAAGCAAACCAAAATACCTGAACGACTGAGAACTTGCAGCACTTCCATTGGATAAAGCAGGTTGCGACTGTAATCTTTGTGAACGAGTAACAGAATGAGATGTGGTGTCATCTTCATCACTATGTAGCAATAAAGCAGAGAAAGATTAGCTAGAAACGTCAGAAAATGGTTATGGGCATAGAAGTCACGAGTATTAACGAAAACCTGTCTTCATTGAAATATTCCTCCTCTTCTTTTTCCAGTGCACGATCATCAATTCTTTTCCTTGATTCTGACACATCAACAGTACCTTTTGGTCCACAATCTTCTAAGCACTGCATGGAACTACATAAGAAAGAGAGAGAGAGAGAGAGAGAGAGAGAGAGAGAGAAGAAACTCAATAATAAAAAACTCAACCGGTGAGTACCTGCTCGTATTTAACTTTAAGAGACTGAATGGGAGCCAAATACTCAAAAGGCACTAACTCACTCCAGAATGAATCAATTAGGTATATAACTAGAG
Source organism: Begonia masoniana (assembly GCA_022432975.1). Lineage (NCBI taxonomy): Eukaryota > Viridiplantae > Streptophyta > Magnoliopsida > Cucurbitales > Begoniaceae > Begonia > Begonia masoniana. The sequence goes on from CM039506.1 coordinate 48,628,747, forward strand.
CTTTCAGGTTCTCCTGCAAAAAAAAAAAACAAAATTATCAAGAGACACATACTTCCAGACTTATCAAATGCAAACAACTAAACATAGACAAGATGGGAACCTTGCGGATATACTCAAAAAGCTCTAAAACGGCAGAATTAAGCAGGTTGTAGCGATTCCCATTAGCAACAAAGGCATCTACAACTGGTTTGAGAAGGTTGTTCTTCACAAAATGATTAACGAGATGATCATCCTGTACATTGACCAAAAAAAAATAACAAATTGTAAAGTGCTAACAATGCTGATCCTGAATAAAATGAGGTAAAAGCTACATGTGAAAGACCTGGATGGTTAACAAAATAGATAACACACTAGGAGCAATTCTATTTTTATCACACTAGAATCTAGACAAACAGTAACTTGCATAATTTTACAAAAATTATTAGTAAGACTTCAAATTTCCCCATTTCACAAACAAGAAATTAATGCGATCTTTTGTCGCCGGTTCTACAACCAGCCTAAAACTTCACTATCACAAACTACAATAACTAGATTAACATTCATTGCAGCAGAAAAAAAAAATCAATTGGAAATATCATCTAACCTAATGCGAGTTCACCGTTCACTTTTCTACGAGACATGATCAATTTTAGCAACATTTGCACATCCATATATCTCAACATTTATAACAAAAAATTTCTTCATCAGATAATTTTGTTATTAGGTATAGTTTTTACTTACATGGCGGGAAAGAATAGTGCGAACAAAGCGAACAGCAGCAACAACCAGGTATTTTTCCTTTCTTTGTGTCAGCAATAAAACTTTATCCACAACATTATTAATGAGAAAGTTACACCTATCATAAAAAATGACACTAGCATTTTAGATATATGAAGCCAGAATTCACTTTTGAGCCATTGTAAAAGAGATCAGAAAAATACTTTATTCTGAAAGGATGATGTAGAACACAGAAGCACAGCAATTCACATATGTTTGATAGTATTTCAGGCTTCATATTATTCAGATTTTCAACCCTTCTAACAGAGCTCTCAACTTCTTTTATGGAATGAGAAGTGCCTTCTGAAGGGCATGATCTTGTTATTGCATCAATTAGTTGAGCCAAATGGTTCTCATAAAATACCTCAACTATAGAATCTCTCTGCAAAAAGAAAGTGAGTTTATCAAATGACATATTTGAGCCATGAGGAAAAATAATGGACCCAGGAGAAGCTTTTCAAATAGAAGAACAGAAGAGATTTAATCTTACATGACAAATTTATTGACAAGAATTCAGCAGTAGTATTATTATAAGAAATCAAAAATCAGCAATCAAAACGTTATACCGGCATAAATAAAGTAAAATGTGTTGCAAACTCTAAACACAAAATTGAATGGAATGTTTTAAAGAAAGTAGAAAAAAAACTAAAAGTTTTAAATTAAAATGAACTTAAAAAAATAAATAACACTGACTGAAATTGAAAAGTGAGAATTTTTTTATAAGACAAGTAACAGAAATTCAAGATTTCTTTTCTTTATTGCGAGGATGCCTCTTATGACGTGAAGGGAAAAAACTAAATATTTCTATAAAAATCAGGAAGCTAATTCAATGCATCAACAATCCTATTTCCATGCAATGGTCCAGAAAAAGTAGATAAAATCACATAAAGTAAGGTAGAAGAATCTTCTTTCAGCAGGTATAAAGGTTCCAACTTCCCTGATCCCAAAATTGGAACTCCGTTATAAGAAGTCAACAACAAATATATATTTAAAACTATGCATCTCCATCACGAGTAAGTAGATAGATAAACTGAGATTTTCCTGTCAACAAAAAAAAAATGCTATAAAGGTATGGTCAAATTCAGCACCTGTTGACCAGACAATGTGTAGGAATCCAGCAAACTGCGAAGGATTTCAAGAAATTGACAGTGCATGTCATCCCCAAAATCTGTCATCATTCCTTTCACCTGCATTATTAAAAATGTCCAATGACATCAAATAGGCCAAGTTCTTTTCAGGCTGACTCACATTTAAACTTCATTAATTGAAAAAGGTAACTTAATTCTCAGAAGGGACTTTGAAAAATTCAAAGAAAAGCCAGCCTTCCCTACCACATGAACACCAGATACAAATAGACCCATTTCATGTTGAAACTTTGTATAACCTTTAATTTTTCTTAAATGGACTCAAAAAAAGAACACGTGTAGATAGAGATTGGTAATCAAACACTAGGAATATGATTATTTTTTATGATGATGAGCACGATGTTGCTATTCTTAAGCATTTGTTTCGTCGTGTTTTGTCCGATTGGGGTAGACATATAGCTTTTACAGGTTTTGTTAGAGTCAATGAACTTCAGCTGTTTCGATTTTTTCTTCCTCCCCAATCATTCTCCTTCTCCTTGGTACAATTTTCTAAAAGTAATGTTGACAAAAAAGAACACCTTTTTTCCTCATTCACTGTTTTTTATAAGAAACTGAGATTTTATTAGAAAGATTCAAATGTACAACGGCAATATAAACATTTTTCTCATTCACTTAAAGTAACTAAATACACAACTATACTTTAGTATGTATCCTATCGAATAATTTAAATCCACATAGAAACTATCATATAATCTAAAGATAACATTAATAGTTGATTTAAGAATTCATTAGAATCAAAATTATCTTATCTGATTAGACGAGTAGAGATTCTAGATCATGGAAATGTCATAACTCTAGAAATTTCAAATTTATATTCATGGTGAAATATGATCTAACCCTATTTGTGTTTTATTTTCTAACCTTTTTTTTTGCATTATCAATTATCAATTAATAAAAAAACACAGCGAACCACATCTAGTAGGTGCGAATTCCCCATAGTCACGCCAAGGATGAATATCTTGAACAATGATGGTCAGACGTAACTCAAAAACAAATTCAAAATCAATGGGAGAGAATTCAGAACTTGGCAAACATAAAGGAATTGGAGGTTGTTTACTTTGCAATATCCCTAACAATGACTGTCAAAAAAATTGAAATAAATGCTATGATATAAAGGCCAGCCCATCATTTTTTTTCCGGAGAATGACCGATTACTTTAGCTCTTGAAGCTTGCTCCGGGAAATGTTTTTATACATCTACACTTGGCATAAAAAACATACCTGAAAACTCTCTTTTTTTATCCAAAAGAAATATTGAAATCCTATTGTTCTCCTTCGTAAGGGATATTCTTAATATGATATGGAGAAAGGGATCAAAGAAAGAAAAGGTCGGGCCAAAGAGAAGGTTCCCCACCTTCTCTTTGCAGACGACGCAGACCATTTTTTCTGATGCCAAGGAGGTTTCTGCAACGAATCTTTGGTGGATCCTTCTCTTTTTGAGGCAGTTTGACAGTTAAAGGTGAACCTGGGAAGGGCGGAACTTATCCAAGGGGGTAACAGCTGAGCAAATTAGCCAATTTTCTAAGAAAAGTTCCTATGTTTGTATCAACTCTATACAAGTCATGGTAAGGTTCCAGTAAAAAAGAACTTGGACACGTATTCGTCAAAAGAAAGAGAGCGGAACAAATTGCTCAAACAATGAGTAAACATTGCCAAATGCCTCACTTCCCCAGTTCTTACAATTCCAAGTGCTCTAAATAGATTAAATGGGTCATTCCCCGTGCTCTATCCTCTCAGGAAAGATGGCAATAATTCTTTTCTAATCATCTCATCTTCACACGTACTATGTAGAGTGCTGAAGATACACAGCTTAAAAAACATGCTAGCTTATAATTCAAACACATAACATGATGAAAACAGTTAAAATGCACACCAGTAATCCAAAAAGGTGAATCCCTTCCTGCCGAACAACATGAGATCGCAAAAGGCTTGGATCTTGATTTAAGAAAAGAATGAGGACATCTGTCCTGCAACCAATTTAATGGCATAGCATTAGAACAAACTGTTAGACATTGGAACAATTGCAAAACTAACAGGACCAAATTTCAATAGAAGAATCCCCAGTACCCTGTTAGGACAAGTTTTTTGTCCTGACTCTGTAAGGCATCGGCAATAACAACAAATATTCCCTCATTCATGAGATCCCTGGTAAATTTTGGAGGTTGACACTTATATAATAAGATATTAACTTCAACAACAATTCCAAAGCTCTCATCATAATTAGTCCAGGATGGTACCGAAATAGCCGAAGTTGATGAACCATTTGCAGGCTCTTGCTCAAACCACAAAACTCATGCAAAAAATATACCTAGAACATGAAGACAAACTGATATTCAAAGATATTACTACTGGACGTTAAATGAAATACTGAGACCATGAAGAGAAAATATTTTCATAAACAGGAACCAATTCAAACTAATACCAATTTTTTTTTAGATTCCTCTAAGGTTGTAGGCGTTCTCAGTCTAGCAAATAATTCCTGAATAAACGTATTATCTTCCTTCAACAAAGAAATAACCTATAATAGCAGAAGATACTATTAGCAATATATTAAAACTTTACAGCATATATGGCTACAAGCTGAACAAAATGACTTTAAACTCTCACTAATGCGTTGTTTGTATTAATTATTGAAGTGAGGTTGGCAACAGTGGACTCATCTAATACTCCAGCCAAAACAACATCCTACAAAAAGTAACAAGCATTACAGTACATATCAATTTGTAAAACATGCTACAGAATTAGCAAAATGTTTGGTTTTTAAGCCCCAAACCTTTAAATAACCAATCTTGTATGTCTGATGAATCTTTGAAAGGACAAGCGGATCCTTAATTGGAATGGCCTACAAAGAAATATATGAAAAATATATCAAGCAAAAAGTTATTACATTCATTTTGACAAGCATATGCTAAAATCCATCCTTTACTCATCCCCATTCTTTTCTTTCAACTAATTAATAAATACCTCCTTAAAGATGACATGCTCTTTCAAGAAATTACGATGCCGCTGGGCATTAGGAACTTCAGGATCATCTGGAATCAGATTCAAAATTGGTTGTCAAACATTGTAATAATTGGCCAGGATCAAATTAATTTTCATTCTGTTAGAACATGACGTAAGCATCCCAGTTAAGAAAAAATGTACTCTTCAAAAATGGTTTTTATTAACCTTCATTGTAAATAGTCCGTCAGCAGTGAATAAAAAGATAATATATGTTATCTAAATGTAGTGGTTCATTATTTATACAATAGTGTTTATTACAAATAAAATTTGATAATTTGGTCAGTGTATTTACAATACACCTCTCATGTGGATATTGGATTTTTTGGTAAGTCTTGAAATAATTGGCTTCATCGTAATGATATACTTTCCAAGTACAAAATGTTAAACAATGATTTTTGACACATAATTAATTTTCTTATTGCCAAATGGGATTATGTCAACTTAACGAAAAATTGAGTTATCATCGTCATTACAAGCAAATTTTGATGCACATTCTCAAAGTTTTATCAATTTTAGTCTATTCAATTTTTGAGCGTGTAATTAGAAAACTTTATTTAAAATAGAACAAAAAGTTAACTAAAACAGCACCAGAGAATCAGACATAAAACCCGAGCTACAAGCTCCACAACAAAATAAAGATAATAAAAACAATGTTGCTTGAGCCGAAGCCAGAGAAAGTTTGAGCCACGGTGCCAATCTTGAAACAAACTTGATATTAGAGCACTGAATTATTCGAGCTGAGGTAAAAAAAACTTCGCGCCGCACAGAGCAGAAAATTAGACAATGGCACTCAAGCCACGGTGCCAAAAGTATGAGTGATGGCGCCTATAGGAGATTTACTTGCCCAAATAATGAGATTTTGTGTGGCTGATGGATACTTTTAGGGTTTTTAGTGTTCTATAAATAAATGGGGGATTTCAGACAAAAATAGACCTTTTGACAGCCTTTGGAGATATTGAAACACAATTTATTGAGAGACTTTTAACGCCGGACATGGAGATCAACACGCTGATGTCTAGAGACAAATATTAGTGTTTATTTTATTATTTTGTTGTTTTTAGTTCCGTTTATCATGTTATCATCATTTTATCTACGTTTTAATTTTAGAAGGTAGAGAACAAAAGCTCCTTCTAGGGCGTTGTGTTTTTTTCTTGGAAGCTTATTCAGGTTTGTTTTGGCAACAAATCACCTAAAAGACCGGTGGTTTTTCTTTCCCCTAAATCATCTTTACAAGGATGTGCGATGTTGTCAATGGATAATCATGGAGAGGTGAGTTTTAGTTTGTTTGTTTACACTCCTAAATCATGCATGTTTTATAGATGAGGGGTGGGGAATGGCTTGAGTGTTTTTGTCAAGGAGTTCAAGGAAGTAATGAGGGACGTATGGTTAACAGGCAAATGGTTTCCTTGCAAAATGGTGTCTCATTGTCTTTTTGGTACCAGGTAATGGTAGAATACAATTTAATTTGATCATCATATTTCAGTCATGAACATTCTTGATAATTCTTTTTTGTCCAAGTCTTTTTTAACGGTGTATATGAACAGAAATGCAGTGTCGGAGCGTTTTCCTAGGCATATCTCTTTGCAAATACTTGAGATAATATATATTATTGTCACAAACCAAAAAAAAACAAAAGGAATATTTATGAAGCCCCCCCTGAAAAGTATTGAATAGCATACGTGTGCAACAAAATTACAAACAACAAATCAAAACAAAAACCTAATCAAGACAGGTACTAGCTATTTAACAACCGAATTCAATATCAAAGCACAAAGCAAAATGTTCAATCATAAACCACGTTAAAAAGGTAACTCAATATTTTCCAAATCAATGATAAAACTTACATTCAAGGCTACCAATAATATCCATGAACAATTCGTCACTGAATATTTTCTCAAAGATCTGTGGACTATTGAGAAGGACTGCACATAAAAATAGAAAAACCTTAAAATGCAAGCATCAACATATTATCAAAACCAGCACAATTAACAAAGCAAAAAAGCAAACAGCAAAGAAAACAACTTACTGATCCCCCTGACTATTTTGAAAATCATATGAAGGCCATCAACATTTTCCAGATCTTCACAAATTCGAAAGAGGTCAATAAGCTTTCTGAAGAAGTCTTGCTGCATTTAGAAAATATGTCGAAAGAAATTTGCGACTAAGATGAGAGGAAAATGAAACTGGAAAAAGGAAGGTGAAATGTATCTAAATATTGAGAAAAAAAAAGAATAAAAGCAGTTGGATTTGAAGGAGCAAGCTATGGCTAATTATCCAAGACCAAAAACCATTTTCTTTGAGCATCAAACCACAAAAAGTGGAGTATTTGACTTTTTAAATGCAACGCCAAATGAAATCTAATGAGACAGAAAGTTTATAAGTATTACTCTACAGACATTAAATCAATCACTGCGAATTTAATCGCAGCCTATGGGTAATCAATTACGTTTTCTAACAAATCATACCCATATTTTCTTTTTATTCAGCTTTATTTAATGAGTCAGCCATTTCAAATGACAAAACTTCTTATTTTGAACAATTCAAATTTTAGACTAGGTTACTCTCTATCAATTTAGACTATGTAGCCAACTAAGACTTTCTCCAAAATGAAAAGGTTGCTGAATATATTTAAAATTTTCAAAAGACATGATGCTGAAACACAACGAAAATGATTGTTGTCCAAAAAGGGCCATCAAATTCCATTCAAATTTGAACTGCAAATAAGAAAGAAATCCATAGTTGTGTGAAATCATAAAGTTCAGCCAAATCTTACATCAGCTAATATGAGTTCGGTCAACCGCATCTGATCTGCAATGCCACTCTCAACCACATTCTACACAATGACCAATAGTAATTTAAGACAATCATCATGGATGTAAGTTTTTTTTCCATATAGGAGAACATTCAATCCTATTCAATCCTAGAAACACTGAAGACAAAATACAAAGAATCAAATAAAAAACCACTGAGCTACAAAGTAGGAACTGATCACCCCGTTATCTCAATGTTATGGCATTTACACATATAATTGCTACTTGCACTCAATGCCAAATAACAACTTTAACTTAGAATATTTATTTGACCATTTACACAAATAATTGTTACTAGCACTCGGTCCCAAAAAACAACTTTAACTAAGAATATTTATTTCACCAATAGCCAGTATATAATTTGAATTCCATTAATAATTTTTATTAATAAATTGTATTACAAGACAAAAGAATATCCAAAACATAGAACTTAAAAACACAACTAAGTTTCAACGAATTTCCCATTTTACAAATTTATCTAGAAGAAGGGCGTGCCACAAAAAATTCAAGTGTTCACTATGATGCTCATGAAAGGAAGTTGTATACCAAGAACCGAGTTCAAAAGAGAAACTCCTCCATGTCTATATCACCTCATTCTTGTCTTACAATCATATCATGATCCCATATGAACTTGTTAAAGGCATATGACAACATCTATTCTCGCTCTTAAGCAGGAGGTTCGAGGTGCATTACCATATTGCTAGCTTTCTCAACGATGCTAGTAGTATTTCAAGTCTTCCACCAATTCGTTTTATCTATGCTAGAAGAAATACTTAAGCTAATGAATAGTTGCAGGTATATATGGCTTTGATCTCACGAATAAAATACAATAGTTCAGTTGTGGATACAGGTGCCACAAATCATATGGCATGAGATTCTCACAATTTTATTTCATATGAACCATAGTTTAGGAGACAAAAGGTTCAAATAGGTAATGGATCTATTTACCTGTCTAAGAAAGAATTGGAGATATATCTCACTCAAGAACTTAAATTATCCTATATTTTGCACATTTCTCAAACACCATAAAATTGATTAGCTTTTAGTAAATTATTGTTATCTCAATATTCACTCATTTTTGACCAATGAATGTCAAACACAACGCCGCATTTCAAGGAGGTTGATTGAGAAAGAGACCGAGGAAGGAGGCCAACATTATTTTGACCAAACACACCGATTGAACACCCGCTCAAGCCCACCAACTTGCCACCAAACATAACGACCAAAGACTAAAATAACACTATTGGGCTTACCATGGACATCACTTAGTAGTAGAAAATGAATAGTTTGTAAGTATAGTTCATTTTTCTACCTAAAACAACGTGTTTTGGTCTAATCTCAATAATATAACATTACAGGATCCAACCCAAAACGGACAAATCTTACACTCATAGTCTCTAAATCAAATTCTCAAGTCGAATATCTTGCTCTGGCCCTCGATATGTGTGAAGGGATATGATGGAAATCAAAATAGAAAAACAATTGAGAATATTATGCGTAAACAAGTCAACAAACATGTGGAGATTGATAGGAACACTCGATCCTTTATTTGGAAAAATTATTGGTAAGCTAGGAATGAAGAAAATATTGGCAGCTTGACAGGAAAACTAATGAAAATGCAATCATGGTGAAACCACAAAGGGAAATAGGCAACAGACATCTGAAAAATTGTAACGCAAAACAAAGAATAATTTATACTTTCAAAATATTAGGAGGATAGGTTTCAACTATCAGAAATTATGAGTTTGTATATTTACCTCAAATGATACAATTTAAAGCTATTTTCTCAATTACTATCATTTTGGAGACTTTAATACAAAAGTATATGAAACCATAGAAATTCCGATCAGGACACCAACTCTCACAAATTTCATGGCTCAATGGTTGATCAAGGCTTTGGAATTTTTTTTCCTCTCCCTTCGGTACCTTGCAAGATAGATAGACCTAGATCTTGGACTGTAAAAAGTTGCTATAGGATCACTTCTTCTTACAACTCTTTGTCGTCTTCTGATTCTATTATTCTTTGGTATTGTCTCGTGTGGCATATTTTTGTCATTCCTCATTGTGCCCTCATCCTTTGGCTCTTCATTAGAGATCATCTTCCCACCAGATCTCATTTGCGCAAATGGGCATAGTTGACAATCCTTTGTGCATTTTCTGTAATCTAGATGCTAATAACGTCAATCACTTTCTCATCAGCATCCGTAGAGCCTCCCCGCCAATCTACTTTTGGAGACTCTATATTTGGTTGGTGTGCAATGCTCACAATTTTCCGCTCTTCGGCTTGTTATACTTGATTACCTCGTTCTTTCTAAAAGATTCAAAGCCTCCATTCATAATTCATGGTGAAGCACGACTTGGAATTGACCTAAAGCATTTCGCATTATTTTCCTACCTCTGTGTGGTTTGTGTCTGAAGTTCTTTCCTTTTTCTTTTTCCTAGGTATACATTTTTTTCTTCAATACAACCTATACTCCTGAACTAATGTATGGTTTTTTAATTAATATATTCTTGCTTTCTAACCAAAAAAACCCTCATATGTTCCCCACTCTATCAACTTATTCACTTACTAAGCCATTGGCCAGTACGGACTTTGCAATCCCACACCTATTCCCAAAGAACATATCCAGTAAAGACAATTGCACCAGAAGATTCCTCAAATTTTCAAAACTTTTCCACAACGACAAATATCAGCTTCCAAATATAAATTGTGAAGAAGATTGTACCAAGAAATATCATCCTTGTTAGGGTTTCGAAAAATGAAGTAATGATTGCCTCTAACCTAGAACACTAAATCTCACAAAACAACATGCATTAACCTTTCTATCTTCCATCCAAAGGCCTAACAAAGAAAAGATCTCATTCTATCTCATCTACCCTAAGATCCAAGATGTCTATGATTTGGCCTTTAAGAATAAAATTTCAAAATGCACTTTCCAGCACACTTTCGACTACCTTTTCATAAACTATGACCTACACTATCCTTCTATAAGCATAAGCCCCATGCACAAGCTATTTGAACTAATCAAATATGTTTGAACAAAGAGCATTTCTTTTCAAAAGCAAAATTTATAAAGAAAAGAATATATAAAGTGTCGGTAGAAAAAAAATGCTCCCTTACATGGAAGGATCCCCAATAAATTAGTGAAACATAATTTCTCTCCAATTAGAGAGAATTACACCAAAAAGAAACTACTAAAATACTATGAACCATAAATTCACTTGGTAATAAAATAAATAATGTTATCTCATCAATCATTGAGAAGAATATTTTAAAAAAAAAAGAACTTCATTACAATGAATCCAAATAGTCCAACAGATAGCTAAAATATTGATTCTCCAAATTAAATTTTTCTTTTTGTATATCTGAACAAAGTGCATTGACAATCACTATTTCATCATATTCCAAAAAATAACACAATCAATTCAGGCAAGGTGATCTATTTCTTCTTGTTAATATAAGAATCCAAAAAAAGCATAGCTCCTAAATATTATCGAGTAAAAAAAGTACTAATTCAAGTAGAAGATTGTCAACTAAAATTTTCTTTATCAACCACTAGGTCAGAAAATAAAAGATAAACTAATAAATGAGTGAAAACTTTTTTAAGTAGAAAAGCACAAACAAAATAAAATAATTGAAAGAAATAAAAAAGGAAAATAAATAAATAGCATGTTTTGAGAACCTTGAGTATTGATGGAAGTGAAGATAGCTCAACTGCAGGCCATTCTTTAATATCACCATTCACAGAATGGAATGTTTCATCTGCAAATAGACGGAAGAGATAAAAATTCACAAAAAAATTCTCTGGACAAAAAATAAAAAACAAATACCCACTATGCATTGAGATGAGGCATAATCATAATCCATAAAGCATGATCTGCCATGAACACATTAATTGAGGGGAAAACTAGCATAAAGTTCTGCTCATAGGGAGCCTTGGATAAAATTTCAGGATACATTCAAGACATTATATCTGAAATAAAGTTCTGCTCCTAATGAGCCTTGCATAAAATTTCTGAGTACTTTCATGTCGTTATATCCAAAATATACACCATTTACATAAAAGCATTCATATCTCCAGCGAGAGAGAGATTGAGCCAAGTCCAAATTTACAATAACTGTTCTAAATTTTTTTTACTATTAAATTACTTAAATCCAATGACCTAAGTTCTTTTTTTTGGATTTAACATAATGTAACATCTAAACTTAACTGATGTGAGGCATAGTCTATGATCATCAATTCAACATCACTTAATAATGATAGATTACAGAAATTCTCATTAATCTCAATCTTAGCTGTCATATGCTCTCTCTAATCAAGGTTCAACATGAATGCCAACTGTACCTAAATTCACACCATACACTTGTTAAGATTTATCATATACCTTATATTTTACCAATATTAGAAACATTGTTATAAACGATTAGACGTTATGAAACAATATATGATATGATTTAGCTTGGTCTAAAACAAGAACAAAAAAGGGGCAACAGAAATTTAGTTTGAAAGTATACAGAAAGAAGAAGAAAGCTTCAAAAGCGCTTACAGTTGCAAGCCTTGCATTTTGGCATGTTCTCATTACGCATATTTCTAAAGGAAGTAAAATTTTGGCGTCACAAAGTAATTAAACAGATAAGACAGGAGTTTGAAAGACCATAAGACATAGAAATATAATCATCCTTTCACCATAGACTAACAGCCGTTATAAATATATTAAAATGTTCCCGAACTTTAACCAGTGTATCATATTCCTTCATAGATGTACTAGAAAGATTACTTATGCTTTTGCTTCTAATTCAACAACATCTGCCACAGAACACATGGATTCAAATTTGTATTCAAAATCAACTCATTTTTGTACAATATTTTTAACTTCGAACTTCAAAAAAAACCACATTGGGAATGACCATGTGTTACCTCTACTTATAAGTGAATATTGAGTTTTATGACTGCAGTGATGGTTTCGCATTTCTAGTACTGGTATTAAAATTTAATGACAAAAAGTACGCTGCACTTGACAATGCTCTAGCCTATAATTTCCAGTCTACACTGAGCCATTCAAATAAATCAGTCCAACTTTTATTCAAGTACAACTAGTGAGAAAAAGTAGACACAAAAAATCAAAATAATAATGTAACTTAATCAAATAGCCATCAAATAAAAAAAAAAACGAATCATTGATCTGGCTAAAACCTCTCGCAAAATTACACATAATATAATATAGTTATGAATTGGCTAAAGCCAAACCTACCCAACATTATTCTCACCCAGCAAGAAAACCTCAAATCTACAGAGCTTGATTATTCAAGATGTAATTCAATGATATCATGGGATTTCAATGATACATCACTTCATATTATCACCATATACTTACTACTAATAGTACTGAATTGCAAATTCCTTTGCACGCTGAAGATCTGATCCCTGAATAAAACAAGCAAAATTTAACAACAGCGTGATGGAGGAAAAAATGTAAATAGGAGTCTCACAATTTAGTTTCTACCATATATAGGAGCATCCTGTGGTCTCTTGAAAGCTAAGAGCTAATTCTGTTGAAAACTCTGGATCCCTCCATGAGATTATGGTATCTAGATATTAGTTTATACATACCTTGATTAAACTTGATGTTGTACTACTAAACCCTTTGAAGAGATGGAATTGACTATATTTCAAGAAGAATCTCCATTAATTAATTTGATTAAAAAAAATACCTTCCTGCTTTTTATAAATATCATCAGAGCTGATACGATGCATAAGTAAAGTGTCATTATCTTCCTCATCAATTACAAACAACCCAAGCTCCTCGGATCTCTGTATCGGGAACATTTTTATTAAAGAAAAAACTTCACACTCATGCACCAATCACTATTTTGTTCTTAAAAAATTCTCTCCAATATACTGATTACTTAATTTAGTGGTAAAAAAAAAAACATATCTAATGAAAAAAAACCTCTAGATAGTCAACAGTGACATGTCCTGTTCCTTGGTCATCCCACTTTCCATCATCATTCAAACGGTACACCTTAACGCGCTGCATTATAATGAAATCATCAGACATTCAGGATCATCACCACAGTCACAACAAGCATGTAAACAAAGATTTTGTAACAGTTTAGGGTTCGAAATTAAAATTTAAATTCGAAATTTCCCAAGTCAAACCTAATCTCGGATTTCTTCTCTGAAAATCAGATAAAAATCAAGGTAAAATTGGATATCAACGTTCACTCCTTTGAAAATTCGATAATGTTATAGCTCACCAATCCGAGCTGAACTCGGATTTTAGGGGAAACAGCAGTCAGCCTCTCCTATAGAAATCCGAGGAGAAGCAGATGACAACTCTAAAAATCCGAGCGGAACAGTTTACAACTCCAAAAATCCGAGTTGAACTCGAATATCTCGGATTTCCCTCCGTCATAAATAGAACGGCTCGGTGAAAGATGAAATCACACCATCTCTCTCTCCCTCTCGAGTTTAGTGTGATGACCCAAATGTGCACGTATTAGTACGACTGCGGGGCAAACCTCGAGTTGTGGAGCAAACCTCGGGACCTAAGCCGAGTGTAGGCGAATCCCAGACTCGAATATAGGCGAATCCTGGGTCGTAAAAATGGGGTCGTCACAATCCCACATCGCTTGGGGAAGTATATGGAAATGAAACATATCTAAAGAGACCCTCCAAACATAGCAAGACGCGTTTTGGAGCACAATTGGCAACGGATCCCATAAGAACTCCGAAGTTAAAAGTGCTTCGGCGAGAGCAATTCCAGGTTGGGTGACCTTCCGGGAAGTTCTCGCCAAACAAAGCCGTGAGGGGAGAATATTGGGCTACGGCTCAATCCCCAGAGCGGACAATATCTTGCTGGGAAAAAGGGGTCGTTACAAATGGTATCAGAGCCTGTACCCAACCGGAAATGTAGCCAATGAGGACGTTGGGCCCCCGAGGGGGGGGGGTGATTGTGATGACCCAAATGTGCACGTATGAGTACGACTGCGGGGCAAACCTCGAGTTGTGGGGCAAACCTCAGGACCTAAGCCGAGTGTAGGTGAATCTCATACTCGAGTATAGGCGAATCCCGGGTCGTAAAAAGGGAGTCGTCACAATCCCACATCGCTTGGGGAAGTATATGGAAATGAAACATATGTAAAGAGTCTCTCCCAACATAGCAAGACGCGTTTTGGAGCACAATTGGCAACGGATCCCATAAGAACTCTGAAGTTGGAAACGGATCCATAAGAACTCTGAAGTTAAAAGTGCTTCGGCGAGAGCAATTCCAGGTTGGGTGACCTTCCGGGAAGTTCTCGCCAAACAAAACCGTGAGGGGAGGATATTGGGCTACGGCTCAATCCCCAGAGCGGACAATATCTTGCTGGGAAAAAGGGGTCGTTACATTTAGAGACTCTTACCGCTATCTCTGACCACCACTCAGCCTCTAAACGCCGCGAAACTCCTCCGACCGGAGAGATTCAGGCATCTCTCCAGCAAACCCTCTCCGACGCGACGAGCATTCTCCAACACAAAGAAATCTCTTCAGTGTACAACAGCTCCGACCAAGAAGATAAACACGCTCTGTCTCTGTTTCAGCCTAGGAAGGAGCGCGAAGGAAATTGCGAAGAAGAAGGAAGGAGAAAGAAGGGTTCAGTTTTCTTTAAAACTGAACCGGTTCACTTAGGAGTTGTCCAACCGAACCGGTCCAGCGATTCAGAGCCGGGCCAACCAAGCCAGATCCGATCCAACTGAACTGATCTGACCCAAATTTCGACTCGATTTTAATATCAATATTTTAATTAGGAAGGATATTAATTGGAGTACCGAGAAAAAATCCCAATAACCCTAATCTCCCGGAATCTAAGTAAGTGAAAATATTATATTTTTAACGTTTTGACTACGGCCTAACATCACAAAATCTATGTTATTTTCTTATAATTATTTTATTACATGATTCTGATATTTGACCACGCATGTTTAGGCGTTGACATAGAATTGTATAAAGATAAAATTGGTATGACATTTTATATGCGTACGAATATGATGGAATTAACGGAAATTATGTGATATCAAAGCCTGAACGACAATGAGATGGATAAGCTTGAACAAGAATAAGATAGTTATGCCTGAAAGAAAATGAGATGGTTGCGCCTAAACGACAATGAGATGACTATGACTAAACGAAAATGAAATGACAAAGTCTGAACGACAATGAGATGACTAAGTCTGAACGAATGTTGAAAAATAAGTTTTAAACTAGTATGTAACTTTTAAATCAGGATTTGGTAAAAGTAATATTAATTTTGCATCTGCACGTATTTTCACTTACTGAGTTATTCTCATAGTTTGTAATTATGTGACGTATATGAGTTTTTATCTTATGAAGAATTGACTATGATCGAGAACCTTCTAGAGGCAAGCGAGCATACAGAAGAAGACAATGTTTGAGGAAGGAATTTAAATTACTATGTTTCAAGTTTTTGAGAATATTTCATAAATTATTTCAGTGAAAAATTTGAATGATTTATGTTGACTTCATCATTGATAAAATTTTATGAATGACTTTAATTCTGCATTCATTTTGACCAAAGTTATTTAATGATTGAACATTGTTTTAAGCTTTTGCGCATTTAATGTTTTCATTCAAGTTTTTTTTTTTTAATTTTAAAAATTATGATTATAACACTTGAAGTTAAATCTAATTTATAAAATCAATTTGGGAAAAAATTTAAAATTTTCAAATTAGGATTTTAAAATTGAAAATTTAGAATTTGGAGCATTACAGATTTGGACTACAATTTTAAGAACAAAATTCTATACCAATAGAAGACAATTGCCAACAAAAAGAACATTTTAAAGAATCTAGAGGGAGGATCAAATCTCATCAATGTACAAAATATAGGAATTACGGGAATAGCAAGGCGAATTTAGATTTTGGGGAACTGCATGAGATGAAAATCATCATCGACTTTGTGGGTGGTCAAATCCCATTGATGATAACTTAATGGAACACATGAACTGACTTAAACCACTAAACTAAATTAAATGCACATCTTTACCAAAATGCATTAAAACCGGCAAAATCAAACCAATTTAGGTACAATTCATTCAACAATTCGATTTTTAAATTTTATTTCAAATTAAACCAATTGAACTCTTCTAGTGTTCATCACATCAATGTTGTACTAGATACGCATTGATTATGAGACAAGGAAAAAGAAAATAAAGTACAAAAAGAATATGAGCAGGCCCACATTTTCAAGAGGTTCACATTCCAGCAAAGAATTCTAACAAGTAAACAGTCACATTTTTCCATATTCCGTGCTGACCAGATAGCAAATAGCAAAATAAGCACCATCTTATTCTTCATCTTGGTGTAATGACAGTCAAACAACTATAAAAATACTTTACAGTAAGAAGTAGGAACTTATTAGAAATTGCTTTCTGGCGAATGGAAGAATTTATAAGAAGCTATTTAAAGAATAGACAAGTCCTCATTAAAGAAAATAAAAAACAACAGCATGATCTGTAGTTCTAACCATCTAAAATTCATTATTACTTGTTACAACCAAACACCATTGCATAGCATTGAAAGAGGCCATAACCAACGATTGTACTAAAATCCAACAACACCGAGTAGTAATCAGTTCTAGCCATCGTCATTTCTCCCTCCAGCCAAGTCAAAAAATATATGAAAAAAGTAATTGGGGCAGGAACAAGATAAATTAACTTCTAAAAAGCAGCTGAAAAATTAACGTCAATTGAAAAAACAACATCAACGTTACAATAGCCTAAAGAGCAAATTAAGGAGCTCCTAATTCAGTAAAGCAAAACTTACTTGCATAGAATTGGTGTTGACGAGTGATTTCTCCTGCGCGCCCATCGCACCTCCAACAAACTGATTCGAATTCGATGAAAGGAATCGAATATGAAACCAAATCGAGATTCGAATTCGACGAGCTAGGTTTAAAAACGAGGAAAAGAAAAACTATAGAAGGTAGAGGAAGAAGATTAGCAATTCAGAAGGGGATCAACATAGAACCCTAACCGCAATACACTCCAAGTATACTGACCTCTCTGTCAATCCTCTCTCTCTCGCTCTCGCTCTCGCTCTCTATCTATCTCTCTCAGTTACAGTTTCCTCTAAATTTTTCTGCGCAAAATATTTGAGGCCGGATCTTCGACAAAGAAGAAGAAAAGTAGAAAACTCAATGGAACGTGTGAAAGTACGAAAATCTCCATTATCCCCATTTTCGGATACGGAAATGACCAAAAGGCCACCCCACAGACATTTGCCACGAGTCAAGGTCGGGACCGTACATCACCACGCGGGAATATCTTATGTGGCACAATGCGATTGGTTCAGAGAAACAAATTTAGATTTTACTTTGTTCTACGTTAGAAACTGCAGAGATGACCAATTATTTGTCAGCCAATGGAATTTGTATACGAAAGAAAAATTCTTCGCCTACCTGATATTTTCACAAGTAATTTATCATTTTTATTTTAATCTTATAATTAAGTGGCATTTATTTATTAATTCATGTAATTTATCAAATATTAAAATATTTTGATCAAAGTTGGTGATTGAATCAAAATTGACTCTAAATAGTAAGGTTACTCAATTCATTCAAGATACAAACCAACCTGTCCGGATTTTGAAATCGAAACCAAACCATGCATACAAAAGAACTAGTCAAATCGGACCTTCAAATTTGGCTTAATTCTAAATGAGTACAAATTCGGTTCTACAATTCGATTATGAAATCAAGACCGAACAAAGTGTATGAAAGAACTGAGAATAGACCCATAAAAATTGAGCTCCATTATAACTTGGAGGATCTACTGGTTGATTTCGTCCTTAAAACGAATCATAGCCGTCATTTTTATCCCAACCATACACACATGAAAACTAAACGAAATTACGGTCAAAAAATTGGGTTGGTTTTACCAACTTACCAGATATTGACACCTAGATAGAAAAAAAAAAAACCAGTAAACTCTTAAGTAGTTCATGAGATACAAGTCTTTCTTTGAAAGGGAGATGCCTTCTTGAAACTAGCTTGCAATTAAAAACAGAACATGTAAAGAAGAAAAAAGTGCAGAATCTTAAACTGCAAACAAAGCACATCTAGTAGGGCGAATGTATTGCAGAAAGAGGGAAGATTATTGGATATTCCTATCTTAAATCTGTCAAATTTTCTGATGCTTACAGGGCTTCCATTAGAAAACCTTGTAGTATAAGAGGTTCTTCACTTCATGATCTGAAGAACAACGGAGACAGATCACTCTTAGATTTAACATGAAGCGCATCTACTAACAGAACTCAAAATCAACATCTAAAATCTAAATAGTACTATCAAAAATTAAATTAACATAGCTAGATACATCAAATGAACTGAACTTGAACATAAAATGGGTAGAATAATGTGTTTATCAATGCTTAAAAGAAGAATCATTTCACAACATTTTCTGGTAAGACCAATGATGGACTCATATAAACTGGCAATCCCTGAGAAAAGGTAAACTAGACTAGGCCTATACATACTTGACAATTTTCACAAATGATTAAGGGAGTATATAGTATAACACAGTCCCTTACTTTATAGCATCAGGTTGGTTAAATCAATCCAGTGTTTGTAGCAAAAGAAACAGGGTCAAGGAGTAATTGGTCTGTCAGCAATCCCAACATTACTACCCAGCATTTTGCACAAAGAAAAAGATTTTAAGTGAAAACTGCAAAGAAAGCTACCATAAGAAATTCATATTCAACCAAGATAAGTAACAACAATTCCTCACAGTCGTCCAACATAAGATTAATGCAGCGAAGAACACGAACTAGGCATTGAACATTCAAGAGATTCTCTTAAAAAGTGCGCACTCTAAAAAGTGTAAAAAGAGTCAAATCATCCCAACATTCTGAAACAACTACATAAAACAAAAAGAACATGACCAATCAATCCTTCGAAAATTATAAACTGCAGTTCATGGAAGCAGACAGCTTTTAATTTGCATTCTAAAAATTCAACAGCAAGGATAACATTACTACAACTCAAAAGGAATCAGCGTAAATTTTAGTCAAAACTAAACATATAAGAAAATTTTAAAAATTCAACTTCAGAGCATTTTACTCTTCCCCAGAAGCTGCCTCTCCACTCTTGTTGTTGTGCTTCCTAGCGTACCTCTGATTCCTCAGGAACTTTGGGTCCATCTATACATCAGATCAAAGAAAATCAAATTTCTTTCCCAAATAACAACACACGAAAAAGTTGAAACGACAGTCAAACTGAAAAAAAAAATCTTACCCCTTTGGTGGACGTGTTGCGCTGCTTTCGGGGCTTCTTGATCCCGTTCCTGTGAGCCTTAGAGGACTGGTTGTGCGCGGTGTGATTCTTTGACTTCGCCATTTCTGCATAACACCGGAAGACAAGTTAAGCAAGCAGTGAACGAAAAAAGGCATCAACTCAATCACATAGCTTAGATCAGGATATTCAAACAGATGACAAAATTTTGTATCAGGATATTGAAACAGATGACAAAATTTTAAAAGAACCTGGAAAATAGGGGTGGATTCGCTACTACAATCGCTAGGGTTTCCTTCGCTAGACGGAACAAGCATAAAGAATGGTCGACCCCCTTTTATAGGAACTAAGGAGAAACCCTAGCTTTGCAATGACCAAAAACTCCTTTTGTGCAAGCTGAAGTTGGGCTTGAGTTGGCCTTCTCCAACTTTTTTTTTAACAAATATTTTGATTTTTTGAATATATAATTGCCAATATTATATATATAATGAAGCTCTTATAATAAATAAATATTCCATGTGAATATCATGGAGCATGTGAAAATCATGGAGCATCCAAGATTCTAAAACTCTACCAGGTGAAGTCTTTTGGTTCTCCTAGTATAATATTATATACTTTGAGCCGGAACTCGTATAGTTTTATTTTTGAACTGTGTCAAAAACATATTGTATTGAGTAGGGAAGGGAAATTGACTTATAAGCTCTCGTTAATCTCCACTCCCAAACGATGTGAGATTTGACACTTTCACTGATTTCACATGGCATGTTGCCACATACTATATATTCAACACATTGTTTCGTTCATCTTCTGGCCATGATGGAGTTTCAAGATTTTTGTCTAGTCGTGGCTGTCGTCGTTTGATCTATTTGGAAGTTGCTCATTGCTCGATGTCCCGTGAGGAATAATCCTTTTTGGTGTCGTGTAAGAAAAAAATAGGTTGCTACTCTCTGAAGACCGATCAAGCAAAAATATATGTTGATGAAGCCATAATTCTATGTGAAATTATAAGGATTCTAATGACAAAAAGTAAGGGATTTAAAAGAGAAATACGACGATATTCACTTGAACCTTGGTCATAAACCTCACAAAACATGAGAAAGGAATTATCAATCGTCGTGGGAACATTAAAGTTTAGTACTTGAAACGAGGTAAGCAAATAGCATGAGTTTTACAAGTTTTGGTTTTAAGCCGTGCGTTACTAAGCATAGTATAAAATTTATTTTTTATATTTAATTTTCTTAGTTATTTATTAGTAGTTACTTCTTTCAAATTTGTCACGAACAAAAGTGGTTTGTTTTAATTATTGTGATTCTTTTAATTGTGTTCTTTATTTTTCAAAATATATTTCTAGGTCAAAGCTTTTGAATGGTCTACTGTTTTTAGCAAAAAAAATTTATAGAAGTAATGAAAATGAATGTAAATAATAAATATTTATTTTTGCATTAATATAAATCTTGATGGTTCATTGCTCACACGACTTTTTTTTCAATATATGATATGAAATCACGATTATAAAAATATTTCAAAGAAGGTACTATCTTCTCGATTATATATAAATTAGTAAGTAATGTACAAATGAATCATACTCATGTTGCTCGTGTTTAGAAGTTTCCATACGAGGAATTTTTCAAACATTGTAATTTGTACTTGTTCTAACGCGTACATGCATAGTGTCAAGGTCCGGGCTTGTTCAAGGCATATTGCCTATGGCCGCCCTTGCTGTTAGCTAGATTTATTTCCTTTTTAAGTAATTCTATTGTACTCTTTTCTTTCCATTTTTAGCAAGAGTGACTCCTCGCCACCATTGCATGTATACTACTGTCGTAGTGAAGATGGTCCGGATTGCTCTTTAGGGGGAGAGGCATGACTGCACGTAGACCCCCCTACCCAACGTTGTAATTTGCTGCTATTCAATAAAAAGGCTTTTTACACACACTCTTTATGCATACTTTATACTCAATGATGCTCTTTTCGGTTAATCTCGCTCGCTCGTTGCTTACTCGTTAGACACAAAGCTCGCTCTAACGAAGTGGGCACTCGGTGCCGTTGGCACACTCGTGGGCTGACCCAGTACAAGTGAGATATTGGGTGCCGCACGGTCTCGTTTACGCCCCTTGAAAGTAGGACCGTGACAGTTGGTATCAGAGGCTAGTTGGCTAAAATCGTGAGAAATTATGCCGAAGAAGAACACGATGGAAAGCCCTAGTGCACCATCGGATCAACTCGAGCGCCTCGTCGGGTTGGAAGAAGAAATACGGTATTTGCAAGACATACCGGACAACATTCGATTCTTAGAAGAACGGATGAAGGAAATGTCTTAATTTCCTGCTGAGATAGCGGCTATTCACAACCGAATAGACGCCATACCGATCCCAGAGCTGTTAGATCGGGTGGAAACTCTTGAATCCCGACAAGAAAAGGGAAAGGGAGTTGACACAGAAGAAAGTTCCACAGGTGCAATAATCGAGGTCCTGGAGCGTGTCGATGAAGTCGAGCTAGCTCATACCCGTTTGTCAGAAACTGTGTCTCAAGTGACCGAGGACTTCAGAACAATGTTTGATTCTCTCAGGGCCGATATTGCCGAGATCAACATTAAGCTGAACCTGACTATGAGGGCCATGGGGAGCCAAACCCAGGCTACTACTACTGCTGAATTCAGTCGAGTAAAAATCCCTGAGCCAAAGCCCTTTGGGGGAGCACGGGATGCTAAAGAAATAGAGAATTTCATCTTCGACATGGAATAGTACTTCAAGGCCACTAAAACGGATGATGATTCGAAAGTGACCTTGGCCACAATGCATCTTACTGGCGATGCAAAACTTTGGTGGAGATCCAAATATCATGAAATCAGTGTTGGCGAATGTACGATTGATACATGGGAAGAACTAAAAAGACAATTGAAGGATCAATTCTTTCCAGAAAATGTTGAGTTCAACGCTTGTAGACTTCTTCGAGACCTAAAGCAGACTGCCAGTATTCGTGAATATGTCAAACAATTTTCGGGTCTCATGCTTAATATTAGAGATATGTCAGAAAAAGACAAGATCTTCACTTTCATCGAAGGTCTTAAACCATGGGCCAGAACAAAATTATATGAACAAAGAGTGCAAAGCCTTTCAAGTGCACTTGCAGCTGCAGAGCGATTGTTTGATTATAATATCGAGAACCCTGGGGCCAAGAAGAATGCTCCCAGTAGCTCAAACTCGACCAAGCCCTAGAAACCGAACACTGGAACTGTTGAAAGAAAGCCATTTATCCCAAGAGAAGGGTATGAAGCACCCATAAATGCTAACAACCAACGACAAACAAATAGGCCTATGTCCTGTTTTCTATGTAAGAGACCTCACCGAGTAGCCAAATGTCCGCATAGAATAGCCTTAACTGCCTTACAAGCTTCGATTAGGGATGACAACTCAGTTAAGGAAGTGGTTGAAGAAGAAGCCACTGAACTTGCTGAAGTTGGGACTATGACTTTCTTGGCGGCTGTACAATAACAAATGGAAGAATTGAGGAAGATCCCAGACAAAAGTCTCATGTATGTGGAGTCATTCATCAATGATAGACCTACTAAGAGTACGATGATAGACTCGGGAGCTACTCATAACTTCATTACAGAGAAAGAAGCTCGCCGGCTTGGTTTGAAACTAGAAAATAATAATGGCAGGATGAAAACAGTGAATGGCAAAGCGATGCCAGTACTCGGGATTATAAGAAGAGCCTAGTTAAAACTCAGCTCATGGACAGGCCTCATTGACTTCGTCGTAGCACAGATGGATGACTTTGACACTATCTTGGGGATGGAGTTCCTGATGGAACATAAAGTCATCCCAATGCCCTCAGCGAAATGTTTAATAATCACCAGTAACAACCCAACCGTTGTTCCTGCAATTCTTAAACAACCAAATGTCACCAACACAAAGATGCTCTCTGCTATGCAATTCAAGAAAGGGTTGAAACATGATGATCCAACTTACATGGTCGTTCCATTGGAGGTAAGCACAAAAAAGGAGGAAGTAATACATCCTAAAATCTCAAAAGTCCTAGAGGAGTTTAGGAGTACCATGCCTGAGTGCTTTCTCAAGACGCTACCCCCAAGAAGAGACATCGACCATCAAATTGAACTAAATCCCGGATCTAAACCTCCTGCAAAAGCACCGTATAGAATGGCTCCACCAGAACTAGCGGAACTCATAAAACAATTAGATGAGCTACTTGAGGCCGGATTTGTCAGACCCGCTAAAGCACCTTTTGGAGCACCAGTGTTGTTTCAAAAGAAAAAAGATGGAAGTCTACGAATGTGCATTGATTATCGGGCACTCAACAAAGTCACAGTGCGCAACAAGTATCTCATTCCGCTTATCACTGACCTTTTTGATCAACTGTATAAAGCCAAGTACTTCACCAAACTTGATCTGCGATCAGGTTATTATCAAGTGAGGATTGCTGAAGGAGATGAACCCAAGACGACGTGTGTAACAAGGTATGGAGCCTTTGAGTTCTTAGCGATGCCCTTCGGACTCACAAACGCTCCTGCAACATTCTGTACCCTCATGAATCGAGTATTTCATGAATTCCTTGACAAGTTTGTGGTGGTGTACCTTGATGACATCGTGGTATACAGCGAGACGCTAGAAGAGCACAAGGCGCATCTCCGTTTGGTTTTCGAGAAGCTAAGAGAAAACCAACTATATGTGAAGAAAGAAAAATGCTCTTTTGCTCAGGAGAGCATCGAATTCCTCGGCCATATTGTTGAACAGGGTCGTCTTCGCATGGACCCGGGCAAGATAAGTGCTGTCAAAAGCTGGAAGATCCCGACATCTGTCACTGAATTGCGTTCCTTCCTCGGGCTGGCCAATTATTACAGACGCTTTGTGGAAGGGTTTTCGAAGAGAGCTGCACCTCTAACAGAACTCTTAAAGAAAGGAGTGCCTTGGGAGTGGAACTCTGAATGTCAAAAATCTTTTGCTGACTTGAAAGAAGCCATGATACAAGAGCCCGTACTTGCGCTAGCAGATGTCACTCAGCCATTTGAAATGGAAACCGATACCTCAGATTTTGCTTTAGGAGGAGTCCTTATGCAGAATGGGCATCATGTTGCCTTCGAAAGTCGTAAGTTAAAGGAAGCAGAGAGGAAATACATTGCTTCTGAGAAAGAAATGTTGGCCGTAGTACATTGTCTGCGCATGTGGAGACAGTATCTACTTGGGTCGAAGTTCGTCGTGAAAACAGATAACAGTTCAATCTGTCACTTCTTTGAACAGCCAAAACTCTCGGCCAAACAAGCACGTTGGCACGAGTTGATTTCAGAGTTTGATTTTAACTTCGAACACAAGACAGGCCAGAGCAATAGAGTGGCTGATGCCCTGAGTTGGAAGGCAGAATGCGCTAGCCTTTGTTATCTATCTCAACTTCAAGCGAGTAAAGTTAATGGATCGTTGAAAGATCGCATCCGAGACAATTTACAAGACGACCCCGCAGCCCGAGCAGTAATGCAGCTGGTGAAAGAAAAGAAGACTCGACAATTCTGGATTGAAGATGACTTACTCTTCACCAAGGGAAACCGTTTGTATGTGCCTCGAAGTAATAATTTGCGGCGTACTCTTCTGTGAGAATGCCATGACACGTTGTGGGCCGGTCATGCTGGGTGGCAGCGAACCTACGCTCTCTTGAAAAAGGGATATTACTGGCCGCAAATGAAGGTTGACGTTATGCAATATACTAAAACTTGTCATGTTTGCCAACAAGATAAAGTTGAAAGAAACAAGATTGCTGGCCTATTAGAACCACTACCTGTACTGAAAGTACCTTGGGAGAGTGTTTCCTTGGATTTCATCACCAACTTGCCGTCTGTCAACGACTTTGAAGTGATACTGGTGATCGTCGACAGGTTCTCTAAGTATGCCACATTCATTGCGGCTCCGAAGCACTGCCCCGCAAAGACGACTGCCCAACTCTTCTCTAAACATATAGTGAAATTGTGGGGAATTCCTCAAAGCATTGTCAGTGATCGAGATCCGCGATTCACTGGATCTTTTTGGGTCGAACTGTTCCATTTGCTCGGATCAAGTCTCAATATATCCTCCAGTTACCATCCTCAAACAGATGGCCAGACGGAGCTTACTTGAGGAATATTTGCGCCACTTCATCAATACAAATCAAAAGAATTGGCCCAGTCTACTCGACGTAGCACAATTCTGTTTCAACTGTCAGAAGAGTTCTTCGACGGTGATGAGTCCATTTGAAATAGTCTGCGGGAGACAACCCATCATGCCCCGCACGCTAGAACAGCCATATTTGGGGAAGAGTCCAAAAGCTTACAACTTCTCCAAATGATGGAAGCAAAATACGGAGATAGCTCGTGCCTACCTAGAACGTGCCTCTAAACATATGAAGATGTGGGCAGATAAGAAGCGGTGACCAATGGAGTTCAAGGCTGGAGACTTTGTACTAGTTAAGTTGTTACCTGAACAACTTCGCTTTCGGGGAAAGAAGGACCAACGACTCGTCAGAAAATACGAAGGTCCAATTGAAGTCATGGAGAAAGTCGGAAGAGCCTCCTACAGAGTTAATTCACCCTGTCATCCATGTCAACAATCTGAAGCCCTATCACGCAGACGATGAAGATGAAGATAGGAACGACATCACCAGACCAAATATCGCCGTCAACAACAAAAAGAAGAAAGAAGTTGAAGAAGTGCTGGCCGAGCGGAACGTCAAAGTAGGTCGACGACAGTACCAGGAGTATCTAATCAGATGGAAAGGACTTGGAGACGACGAGGTATCTTGGGAGAGGCAGGAAGACTTGGAAGACGCAACAAAGATGATTGAAGACTTCAAGCAGAAGCAGAGTTGACGAGGACGTCAACAGCTCAAATAGGGGAGAATGTCAAGGTCCGGGCTTGTCCAAGGCATGTTGCCTATGGCCGCCCTTGCTGTTAGCTAGATTTATTTTCTTTTTAAGTAATTCTATTGTACTCTTTTCTTTCCATTTTTAGCAAGAGTGAATCCTCGCCACCATAGCATGTATACTACTGCCGTAGTGGAGATGGTCTGGATTGCTCTTTAGGGGGAGATGCATGACTGCACGTAGACCCCCTACCCAACGTTGTAATTTGCTGCTATTCAATAAAAAGGCTTTTTACACACACTCTTTATGGATACTTTATATTCAATGATGCTCTTTTCGGTTAATCTCGCTCGCTCGTTGCTTATTCGTTAGACACAAAGCTCGCTCTAACGAAGTGAGCACTCGGTGCCGTTGGCACACTTGTGGGCTGACCCAGTACAAGTGAGATATTGGGTGCGGCACGGTCTCGTTTACGCCCCTTGAAAGTAGGACCGTGACACATAGCACATACCTTACACTAATAATTTAAAAAGAGAAATAAAAGAAGTGGGAGGAGTTATATATCATTATTAAAAAATTTGAAAGATTAAAACAGAACTGTATATATTTTGTAACTGCTTACGAGTTATTAGAAAACTAAATTTCAAAATTACATTTTTAACTTATCGAAATTGACGTAATTTTTAAAAAAAGACCGAAAACTTTTGTTTTACCAAACATTAAAATAGTGCTTCGATTCTCAAATAATCACTTTTTAAGTTTTTAACCATAGCAATATCGACCCAAAAGGGATCAAAGTAACGGACAATCTTGCCGAGAGATATACATGAATTGGATTTAACAAATTATTGCTAGTAAAATTAATTTTGTCAAAAAGATTAATTTAAGGTCTAATCAATAAATCATTGGACACCTTTTTTAAGAAAATTGTCTACATTATTGAAGATAAATAGGTAAATTGGATTATGCCCATAAAAAATGCATGGCCATTTATGGAGAAGCCATTAATGGCGTTGAAAAATGTGAATAAATAGTGGCCTGAAACAACCAAAGCTAGCCAGCCTGAAGCTAGCTAAGCACGACCCATCTACCGCACTAGAAAATAAATTACTAACCCGGGTCTTCCAGATGTAACGCCCGACTGTTTTGCTTACGAGAATCTAGATCTCCTCTCTCCGATTTTACAATTTTTTTTTTTTTTTCAGAACTGGTGGGGAATTGTGATGAACATTTTTTTTTCGTGATTGGAGAAGGATCTAGGTTGTTTTCGAATTAGATTGTGGTGGATTGATTCATTATTCAGGAGCGATGTTCCTCGTCGATTGGTTCTATGGAGTTCTTGCGTCGTTAGGACTGTGGCAAAAAGAGGCCAAGATTCTTTTCCTCGGCCTCGATAATGCCGGGAAAACCACTCTTCTTCACATGTTGAAAGACGAGGTTGGGGGCGATTTGTTTTTAAATTTCTTCCCTTTCTAAATCTTTTGGTTTTCTCTATTTAGTTATTTTTGTGGGAATTTGAAGCTGGTTTTGGCCGCAGAGACTGGTGCAGCACCAGCCGACACAGCATCCCACGTCGGAGGAGTTGAGCATTGGGAAGATTAAGTTCAAGGCTTTTGATTTGGGAGGGCATCAGATCGCTCGAAGAGTTTGGAAAGATTACTATGCTAAGGTGATCTTCCATTGTTCTTGTGTTGCCTTAATGTATGCCACTTTATGCTTGTGTACTGGGCAGTTTTTCAATATCTATCAAGTGGCCAGCATTTTTAAGAGCAGGATTCAATCCTTTAATCACTTGACTGAACCATTATTTTGTTCATATTATTAATTTTGTAAATGTTAAGGTTTTGATGAAAGGAAAGGGTTGGATCCTTGGCAGAATACAATTGAATCATTGCTTACTATATATCTTGGTGATTAATATGTTTAGTTTCGATGGTCTTTTCATATATATTTTGTGCTTGCAAATTTGGGTATTTTGATATTATCTGGGCTGTTGAGTTTTAATTTTTGGCAATTTTGTATTGTAGTAGGGTGCTCGGATAATATATTGTGCAATCTATCAATGCATGAAATACCATCGTTATCGAAGGTCCAAATCAATTGAACAGTCAGTCATCTTTGCATTGTTCTTTCTGGACTCACACTAAACCTGCTAGTTTTGAGTATCTAAGAGTTCTTAACGGGATGAATTTTAGTGTTGTTGCTGTTTTCTCAATAACTATTTTCTTGGTTATGCATAGTTCCCGGTAGATTGAAAATGTGTTTAGCTGATATCTGAAAGTAGTGACTAAAATCTTGTTTGTTTTGGTACCCATTCCAGCTTTTATTCGTGCTCATAATCTCGAATCTATGACTGTGAAGGGAAGAAAATTATTCCCTTCTTTCAAAATGCTAATTATTGTTCCACATATGCTAACATAAAGAATCTTATGCTTGTTTAAATTGATCACTTGGACCTTTTCTATTGGCATAGCATCTTTCATGATCTTGAGGTAGGTGCTTAAATTGTTGCTTGTTCAGATACAGCTTTTGAACCGCTCGAATACGTTTAAAGATTAAGCTCGCCGGATGTGGCCACTTAAAAAAAAAAAATCTGGCTTACCGGTTTGGTTGTCCATTGCAAAGAGCGGGTTAGAAGATGAGGAAAAAGATGTCAAATAGTTGCTCAATTGATTCTCTGTAAATGCATCTGTAATTGGCAAGAAACAACTCCAGTTTTGGATTAGCCTACTCTGTTGAAACAGAAATACATATTACCTTGTTATTTTACATTCGAAATGGAAGATGAACTTTCCTCCCAAATCTTCCTCCATCAAACTCTTACCATTGGGTTTCTTTATTAGAAATAAAATGTAAAATTGCAACTTACTGTAATATCTTATGACTTTGATTTAATGTAAGTTTATTTCCCTTGAAATAGGTTGATGCAGTAGTTTACTTGGTTGATGCCTATGACAAAGAGCGGTTTGCAGAGTCAAAGAAGGAGCTTGATGCCCTCCTATACGATGAAGCATTGGCCGATGTTCCATTTCTTGTGCTTGGCAACAAGATTGACATCCCTTACGCTGCTTCGGAAGACGAGCTTCGCTACCATTTGGGGCTAACCAATTTTACAACCGGCAAGGGGAAAGTGAATCTTACTCAGTCTAATGTTCGTCCTCTCGAGGTTTTCATGTGCAGCATCGTCCGCAAAATGGGCTATGGAGAGGGGTTCAAGTGGGTTTCTCAATATATCAAGTAGGAGAAGGGAAAAAAGCTTGGGCAATGAGAATCACCATCTCCTCTCTTGTGGTACATTTTATTTGTCTTTTTTTCTTGATTTTTTAGAGTATTCCACATCATATGAACCAATCATTTGGAGAATCTACTCTTGGAAACTAGATTTTTATTTGTTATGTTACTGGCTGGCTTGGATTTTCATGATGCAATCTAAAATATAGTTGGTTCTTGTGTTACCTTACTAGAACATGTGAAAATTGAATAATAAATGTTTGAAACCAAGCATGTAATTCTCTTGTAGCGTGAAGATTAGAAAGTTATCCTTAACCTTAGTGCCAATTCATGGGATTTAGCTATCTTGGAATGGATCATTAACAAGAATCACCCATTAGTTAAAACTAGAATCTCTAGACTCCACATGGGACTGTAGTCGCCGAGTCCGGTTTCTGCACAAGTGAGTGAGAGAGGGCCAGAGAGGCTGAAGTTTGACCAAGCACATAATAGTTGAAATGCATCTCTCAATACCACCACTGATATCAAAAGATCTCACATTGGACAGTGCATGCATAAAATTCTCATGGACGATGAAGCAATCTACTAAAAACTTGATCAAATCATCACCCAAAATCGATTACATTGAACAAATTTGTGTCCAGGTTAAGGTACAATGAAATCCATGCATTCACAGAGCCCTAAAATGGGTCCCCATCAAACAGAAGGCATAGGTCAAGAGCAAAAATGTAAAGAAAAAAAAAAGACTAGGCATTTACAATATGTACAGGATATGAATACCATTGCCACAAACTTCCATCTTTGCTCTTTTTCACAATTGCCAGTAAGTACTCTACTTGAGTGACTTGTTGTCTTCAAGAATGCATATCAATTTCAGGATCGAAAATTCCATCATATTCCAGCTGAAAAAAATAGTAAACCATACACTTAGTCAACTTAATTCGAAGTCGATTTTAGCATTTGTAACTCCGATGTGTTTATAACTTACCTTCGCTTCCAGATGGGCGATCTTCATCCTCTGGTAATCTTCTTGTGCTTTCTTTGAACGAAACAAGGCCTGAACTCGTATGACGGATCTCTCAACACGTTCACTAGCTAGTTTCTGGCTCGTGCGATAAAAATCCTCCTCCGTATCACTTTCCTGTCTCTGCTCGGCAAGTGATTCGATGGGTTCAACTTGAAGTCCACGAAGGCCTTTTCTCTTCAACCGCCATCGTAGTATAGCTTTCTCGAGAATTCCTACCGACCAAATAATTTTAATGTATTGCCTCCGCACTTGAAAACCTCGGAATGCAGCCTGTATATAAATTGAAAAAAACATACATATTTTACCCAACTTCTCATAGAAATGAAATTCAGAGGGGTTCACCCCAAAGAGGTAGCTGCACAGCCCAGCTAACTGAGCGGTTGCGATTCAAAGCATATTACTTTAGTTATGTATTGAAGTGAACATTCCACTACGATCAAAACAGGGAAAAGTCTCACTTGAATTTTGATAGCTTGACGTCGCATGTTAAGGAAATCTTTATGCAATTTCCAAGTACGGAATCTGTGTTGTATATGAGCAGCAGCTGCCATTTTCCGTCGCATTTCATAATTACGGAATGCATGCTGAATTTTCATTGCTGCAATAATATTGCGGGCTTCAATCTCTGGATTTGAAATTCGAACATCTTTAGATCTTTGCCTGAAAGAATGTTCATGAAACGCAGCCTGTATACGTGCTGCTGCATCGGCAGCTGTTGTGTAAGCTGCCAGACTATCTTTCATATATAGCTGCTCCTCTCGGAGGTTCTCAGAGTTTGCACTCTCCTTCTCAGTTGTGCTGGTTCGCAGTGTACCACTGATATTCCCAGCTATACTCATTTCCTGAAAATGTGATATTAAAGCCTTTTCTGATAGATAGGCAGCCAAGCCGTCATGACCCTTGAAAAATGCAAGATCAGCAGCTGTGCATCCCCCAGGATTTTCTGGGGTTGGGTCTGTGACCAAGTTCGGCTTTGCTCCAGCATATAGAAGCACTGCAACCATTTTCTCCCTGCACATATTCAGAATAAAATCTACTATGTTTACTCAGCAACAGAATTCAGTTACATAGACGAGAATCTTATTATTTTCAACTTTTTCAAAAACAATCACTTTTCAATAATAAAGAGAAACTTTTAATAGAATTTGTTTGGTCGTAACTCATTAACAACCCCCAAAAAATATTTGACACCTTCACACCTAAGAAAAATTTACATATGCTTTCGAATGATATTGTTAAATGATATGATAACAGTGAGAATGTTACTGAACTATTGAAGAGCTACCATGTCAAGTTATAACATATCAAGATCCAAATTAACTTTTCCAAACTCTCCAAGCATGATGATTATAACTTAATCGGAAACAAATTAAGATATGCAATTGTATGTATGACATAAAATTGTCATGTTATGGTCTTTTTACATTTGTTTTCAACGATTGAAACAGTTAAGTCATAAAATGTGCCAGGGCATGATCTGCCTCAAAAGTTCTTTTGGTTCCAACATTGTTGCTGGAAAAGAAACAAACATACCTGCCGCAATATGCTGCCCAGTGAAGAGCTGTCCATCCAAATTTATCCCGAAAATCCAATGTTAAACCTGACCAAGCAAATAACTGTATAGCCCATGAATATCCCAGAATGGCACATAAGTGAATTACTCCTTGACCTTGGGCATCAAAGTCCGTGCTCTTCTTGGACCCTTCAACAATTCTTTCTAATAGCCATTCCCTTACTCTATTCTTTAAAATTACTTCCAATAATCCATCTTTCGCAGATGGAAATGAAATTTTATTTTCTTGAACTGACTTGTGCAAATAAGCCCAACTATTGGCAATGTTAGAGGTTTTTTGAGCAAAGTTCTTCGCTAACTGCAGTGCGGTTGGTGATGCTTTACTAGATAGAATGCTCAGGCTCTTAGATGTAGAAAAAAGCGAGCAAAGAAGCCTCATCTGTACTTGGAATTCCTTCCATCTGTCTTTTTCTTCTAAAGAAACTCCTGAACCATCCAGTAATTTGCTGTGATACTCAAAATTCAGAACTTGGCTGATTGGTTTTTGACCATCTAAACTGAGATAGAGATTTACAAAGCCAGGTGGATGTGGTGGTACCAGGCACCGATATACTCCAACTTGAACAACTTCTGTAGGAATACAAACATCGCCACAGACACAAAACAAACTGGATTTAGCCAGATGAGCATACTCGTCATGAAAGAATCCAGTTATCAAAATCTGAAACAACAGGATAATTTATGTTATGTAGCAATAACAAATCTAGTTCCAAAATTTAATATTTTTTCGAACATATTCAATGGTCTATTCAATAATCAAGAATGAAATCTGTCATAAAGCAAAATCAAGACGCCAGAACGCAAATAAAATGTAATTTATAAACCTTGGTTCTTTCTGTCGTAAATGCCCATCCAGGAGAGATATCAGTTATGTCAAAAATTTGTTCTGGAATAGAAGATTGATGATGATCTATAGCAGAGGTAAATTCCTCGTGAGGTAAAATGGAAGACTCAAAAGCTGAATCATCTGCTGAACCAGAAGAGTCAGAGATAATGTCATTTATCCACTGCCCAAAACTATCCTGACTTCGCAAACCCACGTGGACCCCAATACCCGAAGAATCATTAGAGGCCATTGCAATGAAACTCCCTTTCTGTGCATTTGAATTCAATTGACTAACCGCTGTAGATATGTAGGTGCTGTTTGGTGAACCCAAATAACTTGGGTTATATCTCCCACTTGTATCGTCAAATGTAGAAAGTTCCACCAATAAATTCTTGCCTTCCTAAAAAGAAGAAACCAGTATAATCAGCAAGTGACAACCCAGATGATTAGGTAGTGCATGGTTTCAGAAATATAGAACAATAGAAATGAAAAACATATCGAAGAAAAAATGTCCAAATGCGATAGTAATGAGGACATAATTTATTATTCTAGTTTTTTGTTATTTTTCATTAATATTCTAGTTTATTGTTATTTATTTTATGTTTCATTAATATTCTAACTTTTCATCTGCTGGAGAGATGTCGGATCTTTTCTATTTGAAGTGTAGTCTAATAATTGGAAAAATGAGAGATTATTGAAGAACATTTTTCATTGAATGAAAACATTCTCTACTTTCCACTCTCCTCTTCTTTCTTTGTCTATAACTTTTGTTCTTCTCCCACATCCGCTGACAACATCATATTTGGTATCAGAGCGGAAAAAAATATATTGTTTTCTCAAACAGTTGATTTTGGATACCTTCGCCGCACACGAGGCTTCCCTCATAATCCTCAGGCCATTCTTCGTCTGTTTAATACCCTTCTTTCTCATTCTCCTTTGACTGTGTTCTATCATCCCATTTTTCACCAATAGAAGCTCTTAATGTCGCCAGTTCTTTCGTGTTTCCACTGAAGTTGAAGCTCCTTCGATGTGAAGAACAACTTTTTCAATGTCGATTTCTGCCATCCTCGCCTGTCGCTCCTCTGGTTTCGCATCACCAGTCTCGCGCCTCCTGGTTTTGCGCCTTCAGTTCTGTGAGTCCAGTTTACTAACGACCTGCACCAGGCTGATTTCGACCTATTCGGCCGTTTCCGCACCTGGCTGCTCCTGGACGAAGGATTCGCTACAATAGCTCTTCTGTCCCGCACCAGACTATTCCTCGAATATTTAGTTATCGCAGTTTTCCAGTGATAATCAATTTTGTGGATGTCTCTGTCCAGTGGGTTGCTGCCTTTGATGATGGTGTTAATTTGGAAATCCACGAGAATATTTACCTCGGCTTCTTTCTATTAGCTGGTTTACGCAATGATACAGGGAGTTTCCGTCTCAATCTTTTATTAGTTTTTAATACTATTATTTCTAAATATTGCTTTAATTTTGTTATTGTGCCGTGGTTTACCCATATTCTTTGCTCATATGCATATCAACCTCTATGGCCTATCACCGTATTTCACCTGATTATTTGACCCACCCTATTGACATTTGATTTAATCTTGGCTGATTGTTTCAGATTCACTTATTCATTCTACCGTTTATTCTGACAATCAATTTTGTGGTATATTTTCGATGTGACATTGGGCCTTCGTTTCAATATTTTAGAATATCAATTCTACATGTTTGCTTTGTTAAAATAAACGTAATCGACCAAAAAAAAGGTAAATTTTGGCTGTAGTAGATATTATTCATTTCAAGTACTATTTGTTTATTGATCTCTACATTGTCTTCTGTTTAGTAACATTGCATGCAGTTACGTAGTGGTCGTCAGGTCTCATCTAGTTCTTTTGTTTTAGATATGAACCCTTCCCAACTCGATATCCTTTCTAGACAATTGGTACAATTGATTAGCAACCAACAACAGTTTCAAGAGCAATTAGCTACCATCCAGACTAAGTTGGCTACTACTCGCGAGGCAAATAGGGACCTTGAGAATAGGTTAAACAACGTGGAACAAATTCCTCACCCCTCGGATACAGACAATTCTATAGTGTTCCACAACATGCCCCAATATCACCGACAAAATGCTCGACGACACTTTGGACATAACCGTCGAGATAGAAATGTCAATCATGAGGGTGGTCGAAACCATTATCATCGAGGATCGCCAACTCCTAATCACCAGGATGAACAACTTTTTAGGACTATCAAATTAGATGCGCCTACTTTTGATGGTTGTCTAGATCCCCGTATTTTTACTCAATGGGTAAAAGATATGGATAATTTTTTTGCTTGATACGGGGTGCCAAAACATCGACGAGTTCAATTTGCCAGTTTAAAATTATCTGGTACAGCCCAACTGTTTTGGGAGAGGGTTGAGGATCTCTTTAAAAGACGTTGTGCGCTTCCTGTTGGAAGTTGGGAAGAAATGAAACGGCGACTTCAAAAAAAATATTTACCCCAATCCTAGCAGGGCAACCTGTTGTACCAATGGATTGCCCTTGCCCAGGGCAACCGGCTAGTCAATGAGTATGTTAACCAATTCGATGATTTTCGAATGAGAAATCAAATTGTTGAAGATAGGGCCATGACTTTGATTAGGTTTCGACAGGGTTTAAAAGATGACCTTATACACGAGTTTATCCTTCGAGGCGTCAACACCCTAGATCACGCATATTCCTTAGTCCAAGACTATGAGTTAATTACGAAAATGTCATATGGCAAACGAAGTGACAATAGACCTTCATCAGTCCTGACCGCTGTTAGTCCTAAGTCTCTCCCAGGACCTCCTCTTTCTAATACTCTTTTGGTAAGGGAAAGCAAAGGAAAAAGCATGGACAACGTTCGAAATTCTTCGCGTTTACAATGTTTCAATTTTAAGGATTTTGGTCATATTTTCTCTAATTGTCCTAGCCAGGACCTAGTCATACAAGAGAGTGAAAACGCACCCAGCGAGACAAGTTAATAACAAGTCTATGAACCTAATCTTGACGAGTTTGAAGATTTGGATGGCGATAACTTTTTAGATTGTATCCAATCCCTTTCCTTGCCTACTCCGTTTCAATCCGATTAAACGTTGTGAGATGTACATTTACCCAACCTCAAAAGAACGTTGAAGATTGGCGTCGTCATTCTATCTTTCACACATATGTCAAAATCAATAACAAAGGTTGTAAAATCATTGTGGATAATGGTAGCTGTATTAATGCAATATCTGTAACTACTGTAACGTGTTTGGGGTTGAAGTCAGTTCCGCATCCTCGACCTTATAATGTTTCGTGGATTGATACTTCCTTCATTTCAGTTTAGTTCCTTAAATATAAAGAACAACTCTGATGTGACGTCATTCCTATGGATGTTAGCCATGTCATCATCGGTCGTCTTTGGTTGTTCGATTTGGTTGTCACTGTCCATGGTCGATCAAATTCTTGTTCTTTTGTATTCCAGAGAAAGAAAATTCACCTTCATCTCGTTGCCCTCGAACCCAAACTTATTGGAGTCCCCTCATAAAAAGAAAATTGTTGAACACAAAGGACTAAATGTTATTACTCCTACGGAGTTTGAACGTTCACTTAAAAGCGATTATGTCGTCTTTGTTGTGATGGTAGTTGAGAGTTTGTCAAATCCTCCACTCATAACTTCCGCGGAAGCCTAATCAATCATTGATGAATTTAATAATGTCTTTTTTGAGGACATCCCTGACCAACTACCCCCATTATGAGATATTCAACACGAAATTGAGTTCACTCTCAGAGCATCCCTTCCAAACTTACCTCACTACAGAAAGAACCCCACTGAGCATATTGAACTTTAGCGACAAGTAAATGAACTTATAAGTAAATGATTTATTTGTGAGAGTTTAAGCCCTTGTGCAGTTCCAGCCCTTCTGATTCTAAAAAAAGATGATACTTGGAGGATGTGCATTAATAGTCGTGTCATCAACAAGATTACTGTAAAGTATCGTTTTCCCATCCCCAGACTTTATGATTTGTTGGACTTAATGGGTCATTCTAAGATCTTTTCAAAAATTGACCTTAGAAGCGGAGATCACCAAATAAGGATTCATCCAAGCGACAAATGGAAAACCGCCTTCAAAACAAAGGATGACTTTTATGAGTGGTTTGTCATGCTATTTGGACTCACCAATGCCCCAAGCGCCTTCATGTTAGTAATGACTCATGCTCTCATACCTTTTATGGGCAAATTTCTGGTGGTTTATTTCGATGATATCCTTGTTTTTAGTCAAACTATTGACCAACATCAAAATCACCTCCACCAAGTTTGTTCCACTCTTTGAGCCTCAAGCTTCTGCGCCAATGTTAAAAAATGTGTGTTTTTACGGAGAGTGTTACCTTTTTGGGCTTTATAGTCTCTACAACAGAAGTATCTCCTGATCCCATAAATGTTTAGGCGATTGTTGAATGGCCTGAGCCTAAAAGCTTAAGTGATGTTCGAAGCTTTCACGGATTAGCTACCTTTTATCGTCGTTTCATCAAAGGGTTCAGTACAATTATGGCTCTTGTTACTGAATATATGAAAGGAGGCGAATTTTGTTAGACATTGGCAGCATCCAAAACCTTCAATACTATTAAAATTCGAATGGCGGAGGCTCCGGTAATGCAACTTCCCGATTTCTCCAAAGTCTTTGAAGTTGAATGTGACGCATCAGGAGTGAGAATTGGTGGCGTTCTTAGCCAAAAACGACGACCCATCACTTATTTCAGTGAAAGGTTGAATGACACCAAACAACGACATTCAACATATGATAAAGAATTGTATGCAGTTGTGCAAGCTCTGCGCTATTGGCGTCATTACTTGTTACCGCAAGAATTTGTGCTTTATTCGGACCATGAAGTCTTACGATATCTCAATTATAAAAAACGGTTGAACTTTCGACATGGCCGTTGGGTTGAATATTTGCAAGCATACTCATTTGTACTAAAACACAGAAAGGGTGTGAAAAATCAAGCAGCTAATGCACTAAGTCGTTGCGTATCTCTACTAAGTATCATGAGTGCTAAAATCATCGGCTTCGAAAGACTCAAAGAGGATTATGAGTCTTGTCATAATTTTAAAGATGAAGTCCTCACCTTGAAAAATGGACAATCGGGCAACAACAATGGTTTCCACCTAAATGATGGTTATCTTTTTAAAACTAACAAGTTGTGCATCCCTCAAACTTCGGTTTGAGCCGTTTGGGAAATTCACGCAGGTGGGTTAGCTGGTCACTTTGGGCGAGATAAAATGATTGAAGAAGTTGAACGTCAATTCTATTAACCTAACTTTAAGAAAGACGTAGGCAAAACAATTAGTACTTGCAGAATTTGTCAAACAGCTAAACAAAGACGTCAAAACACTAGTTTTTACACACCTCTCCATGTCCCCAACCGTCCTTGGGGGGATGTTAGTATGAATTTCATATTAGGACTTCCGCGCACCCCAAAAAAAAATGACTCTATTTTGGTTGTTGTTGATTGTTTCTTAAAAAATGACTTACTTTATTCCATGTAATAAAACGTCTGACGCATCTAAAGTAGCTCGCTTGTATTTTAATGAAATTGTCAAATTATGTGGCCTCCCTAAGACCATTGTTTCAGATAGGGATGTGCGTTTTGCTGGTCATTTCTGGAGAAATCTATGGCACATAGTAGACACAACACTAAAATTTCGACTACTTATCATCCTCAAACTGATAGTCAAACTGAAATTATTAATCGAAGCTTTGGTAACTTGTTATGGTGTCTGGTCAAAGAAAATCTCAGAAATTGGGATTTGATTCTCCCCAATCCCCACTGCCATGATTGCATATAATAGCTCCATGAACCGATCTATAGGTACGAGTCTTTTGAAGTTGTTCATGGCTTTAAACCCAGGAAGCCCTTAAACCTCCTCTCTATGTCACCGCATGCTAGTGTGTCTATGTCGGCCAAAAGTTTTACACAACATCTTTATGATTTGCATGTGAAGATCAATAAACAAATAGAGGCTAGTAATGCATCGTATAAACTACGAGCTGATTTACACAAACGATATGTTGAATTTAATGTTAGAGATTATTATGGTTCGAATTTGCCCTGAGCGGCGTTCATCCGGATCTGGTTCTAAATTGCAAGATTGTAGTGTTAGTTCTTTTAAAATTTTAAAACGAATTGGTTCAAATGCTTATGTTGTTGATCTCCCACCCCATTTTGGTTATTATCCCACTTTTAATGTCGAAAACTTGGTAGCTTATAAAAACTATTTTTGTCCATCCGTTGATCCTTTTCTAACCCCGTTTATAGATTTTGATCTTACATTTGTTAACTTTGCTTCCCCAACATCTCCTGTCACAACACAAAAAGATAAAATTAATACTATTTTAGATGAGCAGATTGTATTTACTAATGATGACGAGGTCCGGCGCTTCCAAATCTGTTGGATGGATCGACCAGATAGTGATTATACGTGGATTTCCAAAGAGACACTTCAACATTTGGATCCAGACCTATTGGAGTTCTTCCGGAGTCATCAGGATCTTTCTTTACCAGATTTCAGGACAGTTCGGAAAGATTTTCGATCCAGGCCTCCGGTCACACAAGTTTATGGTCGCCGACAAAAGGTTGCTCAGCCGCTTAACTTATGGTTGGGGGATTGATTAGCTGTTGCACTATGGTTCTATCAATTTGACTTGAGTTGTTTCTTATTCCCCAGGAGAATTGACGAGGACATCATTTATTATTCTAGTTTTTTGTTATTTTTCATTGATATTTTAGTTTTTTGTTATTTGTTTTATGTTTCATTAATATACTAGTTTTTCATCTACCGGAGAGATATCAGGTTTTTTCTATTTAAAGTGTAGTATTATAATTGAAAAAATGAGAGATTATTAAAGAATATTTTTGATTGAATGAAAACATTCTCTACTTTCCACCCTCCTCTTCTCTTCTTCTTTCTTTCTCTGTAACTTTTCTTCTCCTCCCACATCCGTGCCTACATCATATAGCTAAACAACATTCTACACTCCACTGGACTTAAAAAAAATGAGCATAGAAAGTGGGTGTCCAGAATAGAATATTCAGCAAATCTAGGGTCATGTCGTTCAACAGCCTGCCCGAACCTCTTTTAATTCATTGGATTCATAATTCTCACGCAGCAATAGGTTGCGGTCCAACACCACGAGTGCGGAAAGGGCAGACAACCCCGGTTCGTCCTTGCGTGACAGCGCGTCAGCCGCGCGATTCCCCACTCCTGGACGAAACTCAATCTCGAAAGTATACCCCAAGAGCTTGGACAGCCACTTCTGATGAGTCTCGGCAACTAAACGTTGGTCAAGTAAAAATTTCAGACTCCGCTGATCTGTTCGCACCACAAACCGGCGCCCCAACAAGTACGGCCGCCATTTTTGGATGGCGAAAACAATTGTCATTAACTCCCGTTCATAAACCGATCGCAAGCGAGCTCGAGGCGATAGGATCTTGCTGAAATAAGCTATCGGTCGTTGGTTTTGCATCAACACCGCGCCAAGTCCGTACCCTGAGGCATCTGTCTCGACCACAAACTGTTGTTGAAAGTTAGGTAGTGCTAAAACCGAACGGTAGTCATGGCGAGCTTCAACTGCTCAAAGGCTTGCTGAGCATCCTCTCCCCAATGAAAGTTGTCTTTTTTAAGCTGGGCTGTTAGAGCCGAGGCAATAGAGCTGTACCCCCGTACGAATCGCCGATAATAGCCAGTCAGCCCTAAGAATCCTCGCAAAGCTTTCAAAGAACGAGGTGTCGGCCAATTCAGCATAGCTGTTATTTTGGTAGGGTCGGCGGACACCCCTTCCGCGGAAACAATATGCCCCAAATACTCGACTCGTGAGAGCGCAAATGAACACTTCTTCAAATTTGCATATAGTTTGTGCTCGCGCAAGGTTTTCTAATACCAATTGCAAATGAACTAGATGATCCTGCAATGACGTGCTATAAACCAGAATGTCGTCGAAGAAAACTAAAACACATTGACGTAAAAAGGATCGAAACACTTTATTCATCAATGATTGGAATGTGGCAGGTGCATTCGTGAGACCAAAAGACATTACCAAGAACTCGTAATGCCCTTCGTGGGTTCAAAACGCAGTTTTTGGCACATCCTCGGCCAGCATTTGAATCTGATGATAGCCGGATTTCAAATCAATATTGGTGAAAACAGTTGCCCCGTGAAGCTCGTCCAATAATTCATCAATTACCGGAATAGGAAATTTATCTGGGACCGTTTCCTTATTGAGTGCCCGATAGTCGATACAAAAATGCCAACTGCCATCTTTTTCCTTCACAAGGAGGATCGAGCTAGAGAAAGGGCTCGTACTCGGTTGAATGATCCCTGCCGCTAACATCTCCCGCACTAACCGCTCAATCTCGTCTTTTTGAATCTAGGGGTATCGGATAAGGCCGTACACTAATGGGTGTGATACCCTCACGGAGTACTATCTTGTGCACATGATCACGTGGGGGTGGTAGCCCCAGCGGCATGTTAAAAACATCGTCAAATTCCTCCAAGTGTGCCAATAAGGCGGGTGGCTGATCAGAACCCTCTTCCTCAGAAGACGTCGAATGGAGTGGGCTGGCCTCTAGCTGTTGCACTTCCACCCAAACCGTGGAGACTGGTTTGGATAACAAACGCTGCATTGCCTTCAACGATACTTGAGAGCGACACAGGCTGTGATCTCCCTGTAACTGCACTGTCTGGCCGTCCACCACATATGTCATGGTAAGCTGCTTCCAATCAGTTGTTGTGGGTCCCAACGTACGTAACCAAGCCATACCGATAATCACATCCGTGCAACCTAGAGGAAGAACCAAAAAATCAGCACGGACATGGATTGCCTGGAGGTCCAAAGCCATGTTTCGACAAATGCCACCTCCCTGTTCGACCTCCCTGTTCGACCGCCCCATTGCCCATAGTGACCCCAAATACTCCTTTGTCAAAAACCAGTAGGCCAAGTACGTCGACGATCCGAGAGGAGATGAAATTGTACGTTGCGCCACTATCAA
Source organism: Begonia masoniana (assembly GCA_022432975.1). NCBI lineage: Eukaryota > Viridiplantae > Streptophyta > Magnoliopsida > Cucurbitales > Begoniaceae > Begonia > Begonia masoniana. The sequence continues at coordinate 48,671,297 of CM039506.1, forward strand.
TAAGGACCACTACGGTTAGACCGCCGATATCCCCGTGTAGCTTCATCGTTTTAGTCTGTGTGAATCCCACAACTGAGTTCAAGGTCACCTCGGCCACATCAAGGTGAGGGTGGTCGTCGTCCTCGTCCATTCTTTCTGTATCATCGGTGGGTTCTGGATCTTCGCTCAACAATAGAACTTGCAAGGAGGCTCCCTTGCACTTATGTCCCGGAAAGAACCGATTATCACACTTAAAACAGAGACCTTTGGAGCGTCTCTCTTGCTGCTCCGTCGGTGTCAGCTTTCTTCCTTCAGCTAACGGACCCGTAGGGGTTGGGCCTTGCGGTCTTTGTTCCGCTCGCCCATTGTTCAGTGTTCCCGGAGATCGAGCTGGAATTACAGGTCGTACTCCCTGGTTCCAGGTTCCCCCTTGTCTCAAACGTTCAATACGACGTTGGTCCTCGATCAGTTGCGCCATAGTCATTGCACTTGCTAGAGTCCGTGGGGCTAATGTTCGCATCGCTGCTTTCAAATCCGGTTTCAACCCCTTTAAGAAATTTGCAGTGAGGTCAGCGTCTAAAAACCCTTGCATTTGGCTGGATAGCAACTCGAAGCGATCGCGGTAGTCCATTACAGAGCCTGTCTGAGTGATGCCAAAAAACTGTTCGCTCGGGCTGCCATCTTGGACTGGTCGGAAGCGTTCTAACAAACTGGCTTTGAACTCTCCCCATGATTTTAGTGGTTGGCGTTCTTCACGCCATCGAAACCAAGTGAGGGCTCTCCCCTCCATGCACAGCCCTGCCGCCATCAATTGTTCGGCCTCAGTAAGGTTGTTGACTGCAAAATAACGTTCAGCTCGAAACACCCAATCGTGCGCCTCGGTTCCATCGCAAATCGGCATCTTCAGTTTTCGAATGCGGTTATCAAACCCAGCCGCACCACGAAATCCCCAAGGTCGGGGTTCTTTGCCCTCGTTCATCTGCCCTGTATCTTGACCCAGGTGACGCTGTTCTCCCCCATGTTGAGGGCCTGCCCAGGTGTAACCAGCTCATGTTTGGCCCATTGTGTGGTTGAGTATTATGATCAAAAAATTGTTCCCTCGTCGTGGATATCCCTGGGCCCTGAGCACTGCTGGCCATCCATGGTTGACCCAGTCCCCCACTCGCTGACCACGGTTGGAGGCCAGGATGAGGTTGCTGCCCGGAAGACAGCCAGCCTTGCGGTGCGTGAGTGTGATTCCAGTAGATGCCAGCACTGGGCAGACCTCCTGCTCCTTCGCCCTCTACTGATGGGTTGATGTAACCCTGCCCGGTCATCGGAACCAAAGGCCAAACCAGCCCTGGGTATTGCGGCGTCAGTCCTGCTGGGCCCGTCAGCACCGGAAAGGATCCGGTTCCGGCGTGTGGAAGCTCCGACGCCGCAGTTAGGACCTGTGTGTGCTTGCGCAGAACTGTTCGCCCCACCTCCTGAAGATGATTCGTCGCCGCTCCTATGTTCCAGAGTGGGCGGCGCGGCTAGGGAAAGTTGCTCGACAATCGTACGCAGAATTTCTTCTATTTTTGTGAATCGATTATCTCAATGTGTCTCTATTCCCTCTACTGTTGCCTTAATTTCGGTCATACTTGCTCCCAAAGATCCATATTGCTCCTCTAACGCCTCAATCTTCTTTCCTTGTGCCATTGGTCCCAGAAAAGTGGCTCTGATACCAATTTGATGTGCCCTGGTGATTGCCCAAGAGAAATAACAACTGTTTTTACCGTGAATTATAGAGCACGGCGCTCTCCAGAGATAAAACTAAAGAGATTAAACTAAAAAGACTTCTTTTTTTCATAAACCCCAAAAAGTAGCAACAAGATATATTTATAATGAACTCTAATTAACCCTAATGCTTGCCTAACCCAGCCTAACAACGGCCCTTAAACAAAATTATCTAAATAGTAATAAATAAATAACCAAAACTAATTACTAATTAACGAATTCACTTTCTTGGCTGGTGTCGACCCCTCTCATATGTTTGTAGGGGTATATCACTTTTCTTCTCCTCCCACATCCGTGCCTACATCAGATAGCTAAACAACATTCTACACTCCACTGGACTTAAAAAAAATGAGCATAGAAAGAGCAGAATAAAAAACGATATGTGGGAACATTGACAAAATGTAGTTACCATATGGAGACTTTAACGAACAAACTGCCAGCTACCATACCATAGACCGACTAAAGAAAGGGCGTAACAACATTGAAAAACCACTTTGCAAGATATTTACTATTAGAATAAATTTATGGCTTCATCGACATTTGGTGAGTCCATAAAAATAGTCAATAAATTAACAGATACATACGCACTCATCAAACCAATTTTCAAGTCATGACAGTCACAACAGTTAGAGTGGCTCTGCTTACTCCAATTGTGGATTCATTCACTGCAATTTGATTCTTTTGGTCAAAACAGACTTTGCCATCTAACAGATAAAAAAAAGGTGATAATTAAAAAACATAGACCTAATATTAAAACTTAGGTTTTGTTTTACAGCATGTAGAATTTCCACTAGTTACCTCCTTTAGGTGTATTGGAAATATCATCTGTTACAAGAAGCTCATCCCATTCAAGCGAGTTAATCTCATGAAGTCTTTGCTCATAATTCTTCACAGTTAAATTATTATGAGGCTCTGTTGATTATCAAACATGAAAAAGATAAGTGTAAACTACATCTAATCTCAGGTACAAAACTGGCTAAAAATTACCAAATCCAACACAGAACTGATAACTGAGATCTGAGTAGCAATGAATCAGTCTGGACAATAAGAGTGATTTTATTCCGAAATTCGTTTTTATCAATCTAATACTTGTTTATTAGAAATATAACGCAAGCCAAATATAAGTCACTGAACAATCAATCAAAGTAACATTACCTAGAAATTCATTTTCACCAACTTGAGGAGCTTGGTCAGTCCCAGAATCAAGTTTCTCTGATAAACGCCAGGGGGCAGAATGGTCGGAGACAGAACTAGAATTAGAATTCACAGGGGTGGCTGGAGAACCCTGCAAATGTACCTTCAATTATCTGCAGTAAGTTTAATGTCTTCTTTCTTTAAAGTGCAAAAATTATGGCTAAAATAGTATATTAGATGAAAAATAAAAGTCTTTCATTTGAAGTTATCCTAAATTTCCCGTCCATCCTGGAAAAAAATTTATTTACTATACTCTTATTCCATATGCATGTTATAAGCTAAAGACTACTAAGCTTACTCCTGGTTGGAGACAGAATGTTATAAGCCGAAATGTTCTCACAGCAAGAATAAAAAGCTCTGGCATCAAACTTCTTATATTATTTGATGCATGCGACCTGAGTAAGTATTAAACTCAAGGTTCACAATACAAGACTTGACCAATATGTAAGAAGAAAACGCCATAAATGTTATGAAAAAGCACTTGGGAGAAAAAACCTAAAGAAACTACTCATTTTAAATCATCGCTGATTAAAAGATGAAATTATACGGGACCAAATGCAGGAAATTTTTTTATCTATCATACACTGTTAGGATAGCGTAAAATGCAAACGCTCAAACCCATCAACTATGATGTGATTGTAGTTCCAAAAACTAATCACTAAGATAGTGGTCGTTTAAAACAAAAACTTCAACCTGACAGGAAGCAAGTTAACTCAAAATCGTCTAAAAAAAACCCAACCAAGAGTCTAACACAGTTCAATAACAGTTGATAAAAAAATACAAAACGAACCTCTTGTGTTTCACGGTAATGAACAAGAACTATGTGTTCTAGACTCCTGACAAAAATGATAAAATCGTATCTCAACAGAAGTTTAATAGTACTGGGCAAAACATAAAGAAAAGAATAGGAAATTAAAGATATAGAATGGCATCTATAATTTTGAAACAGATAATTTGTTCAGTCAGCATGACAGACAGATCATCTCAAACTAAAGTTAATAGGATAGTTTCTCGACATTTTAATTCTAACAATTGTTTCTTGACATTTTAATTCTAACAAGATGCCAAACTAGCGAATCTTTTAGATCTGAAGGTGAAGAGATCAGGTCAATGTTAGAACATATCCTACCCAGAGCATTGAATGTTTAAAAGATAGAAATATTTTGTGAAAAGTTGCATAAAATACATTGTGTTTATGGGAATGATCTCAATAAAATCTTTTGTTTTCTGGTGAAAAGCATTTTAGAAAACTACAGTGCCACAAGTTCAACTATCATTGGTAACTTGTAGATAAGCATTTTTTTAATGAAGAATATGAAAAGAGGGGTGGTTTGCCCTTCCTAATCATTGTTATGTGTAAGAAACAGGAAGAAAATGGCAGCCATCCTTTGTTTCATTGCTCTACTACGTATTTTTTGTGAGCATGGGTTTGAGATCGGATGGGATTTTGTCAGTTGATGCTCAACGTAGAAGAAAAGGTGGATGATTTGCATGAGAGAACTGCAGGCTCAATTGAGGATTTCTGTAAGTTTGTTCACATATTTGGAACGCATGAAACATGATGATTTTATTTTAATAGTTTTTTATGGAATTGAGCTATAAGCCATACAGAGTTTTCTTTGTACATAAAACGGCCATTTCTTAACTCACATAGGTACACCAATCAATGATTTTTTTTTTATCAATAATCAATAGAAGTTTTTATTGATGAGGAGGTAAAAGATAGGGGAATCAGGCGGAAACACTGAATCAACTAAGGCATTAGCCATAACATACTTATCAAGAAGCCAATAGCACCGGCGGACAAAGGTTGGAGCATCCTGTCCATGTGCATAATATACATGAATCCTTTCTTCATTACCAACCTGAACCAGAAAGAAAAATTAGAAACAAGGGCGACAATATGACAAAATTTTAAACTTTGAAAGAAAATAATACCAATAAACATGAGAAGACTTTCCAACAGTCACAAATCAAGTAAAATACGAACATTTACGCAAACTACACGGAACAAATACTATTATGCCATAACCAGGTCTGTATGATCTATCCCTTGCTAACACTCCACACAGGTGAAAACCGAACATGTATACTTACTCCACTGTCCTTCAACTTCTATTTTGGTTCAGATTTGAAAAGAACACGGTAAAAAAAAGGCAACATCATAGGTTTAATCTAAGATGCATAAGACCTTCTATATGAAAGAATAATAAAACATCCAACAGGTTAGAAATGAAAATAATATGAGTCATATGACCAAGTATCCAATGAGGAAAAAAATTGGAAAGGAACAAGGGACCTCTCTTCAACTCAAACACCCACTATTTTTCTTCTGCCTAATACACCAGAAAGGAAGTAACCATTATGTGATTCATATGCCATCAGAAACTTTATGGATGCGATAAATAAATTTAGACAAGACCAACTATTTGGCATGATCATGAAAAATAAAAATTCCAAACTGAAAACCCTCACTTTTAGGTGCTCATGTGCTTCTTTGACTGTCTTCCCATCCTTTTTCTTTTTCCAGTTATGACCATCCTTCCTAAAGTTCCTAAGCATCTTACGATCAAATAACTTTATAGTACCACCTGTTTCAGTTAGTGAAAGAAATCTATAAAAACAGGCAGATAACACAAAAAAGTTTCATCTGAAAGGAAACTCGATCCACCAAAAATGCATCCAAGATACAGAAATGACACTATAAAATATTCTTTTCAACTTGGCCTGAAATGATTGCGATTCCATTGTAGACAAGTAGAAGTTAAACTTCCTAATATTAAAAAATATGGCCCAAAAAACTATAATAATAGGCTATAAACACAAACTTACATGATTAAACAATAAATCTTATCATGACTGAAATGAAGGCTAATGAATTGAAGTATGATTAATATAAAAAAAAAATTGGTGGAATAAAAATAAATAAATAATTTTACCCGGGGGCAAGTTCAATGGTTTGACATTGATGTTGAAGTATCTGTGATTACAAAGTATGGCATGAATTTCATTGGGCCGGAGCCATCTCATTTTTGCTTCATCCATAATGTTTCTCATATCCAAATCTGCCAATGTAATACACCCAAAAAAAATGACAAATGCCGTTCAAAAAAGAATAGAAAATTAAGTGCATTTTCCATCAAGTTGATCAATAAATGAACATTCAAACTTCTAATTGCGGAGATAACTGAGCCCAATCTCCTATTCATATCACATACTCATTCTGCAAACATGCTATTATGTCATCCCTTTAGAACTGCTCTCAAGATGGACGTACCATGATTTGGCAACTTTAACTGAAAGAATGTCACCTCGTACCTTTACCCACTTCTCCAGCTTCCCAAATTCTCTTTGTGTGCTTGCTCGTGCACAAGAGGGGCGCTAGTTCTAATATTCATATTGCCAACCCACAAATTGGACAGTTCTGCCTAAATTATTTCCCTTTTGGCATTGGTTTTATACTCCTAGTACTGATAGGAAAAGAAACGTCCCAGAGAAACAATGGGAAAAATAACTTCCCAATATGAACGACACTAAGCACCAAAACAGGTATGGCTTCGCTTTTGTGTGATAAACTTTCCATACCAGTAAAAGAATTAGCAAACACCTACCGAAACTGCTTTTTCTGTCATAGAACACATATTGATTCAAAACGGAAAAAATTGGATAATAAAACTCATCATAACCATCGTAAAGTTTCGTTTCATAACCTATAAGAATCACTTCCTCCAAAAGTCCATAAAATTGCGTCCTTGAGATAAACATATTATACACAGAGAGACATCTCCATACCTTTCAATGTTTGAAATCCATGAATCTCCGAACCAACAAGCATTCCTTGAACCCTACCATCCATGGCCAAAACCTCCGAAATTCCCCACCAATTCGCTCTCAACACATAACCTTCAATTCCACATATCCTACTTCAAAACTGTCGGTCACAAACGGACGAAACAATAAAAATAAAAACAAAACATTTACCACCTCAAATCACACACACATCCATTGAATTATAAACAAGAGAGATGACAAAGAAGGTCCACCGTTGTCCAGAGTTCACACTTTCCATTTTGAATCACGGAAACAGTAAACAACTAGAGAATCAGAAATCAAATTAGGGCTAGAATTTGACATGTACAAGCATCAACAAAAAGGTCTACGGTTTCCCTTCTTTCCGTTGTCGGTAGTCTGGACGGTGGGTTATTATTATATTATTGAAAGCTTTCTTTAAAGTGTCGGGTAAAATTATTGAGAGCCATGACGTCATGAAAGGGAAATTGTCTTTATTTTTTAAGATAAAAGCTTACCCTAATATTCCAAGCCCGGGTTCAATCGGTTCGAGTCTATCCCTAATTGAAACGGAACCGATCCCAATTTTAGAATCGTATTACTTTTTTTCGGTTTTGTTCCGATACAGTTTCTGTTTTAGATTTTTTTAGTTTGTATTTGATTTTGGCTCAATTTTAGTCAATTTATACGCGATTCAGGTCGACATTGTACTATTTAGTTCTTTTTTTTTTATTTTTCAATTAAAATTGAAATTGAAAAAAATATGAAAGTATAATATTGGTTCAATTTGATTTTGATTGATTTTGAAAATTAAAAAAAAAAAATTAGAAGAAGGATTGACCATCGATAAAGAAAGGGTGGAATGTCGAGACCGTGACAAATCTAAGGGATTTTGTCATATCATAGGTTAATTTGTTGACGGATGAAAATCTTAGAATTAAATTACTAAAATAATTATTCATATTACCAGTTGTCAATAACTCGCTCGTAAATTTAACACAAAATGTCATGTCACGTTATTTTCATACATACGTATACTTACGCTAATAAAAATACTCTAGTTAACCCAAGTTATGTGATCCATGGTTGCATAACAACAACGAATGAAAAGAAAATGAAATACCACGACACGTTTTAGAGTTATTAATAAAAACCGATGGAATGATAATTTTAAATAGAAGCGTGCACATTTCCCGTATACTTAATTTCACAACTAATTTATAACCTAATATATCTACTATCGTATTTATTTTTGGTTTGAAAATATATATTCGGTTGGTTGGTTAATTTTTTTGTTGAAGTTGTTACATAAAATGACATTTCGTCGTAATGATTTAATATGTTCGTATTTTATAATTAATGGATTTATTAACATTTCTAATCACGTTGTATTATTCTAATCGTGATTATCACTGTGAATCTTAACTCAGATCGCCACAACATTTTTTTTATAAAGTTATTTATAATTTTTGGGTAAAACAAATGCAAAAATAAAGGAAATTATTAATTGTGATAGTCCTAATAAAGATTATTTTTGTTTAAAATATGCTTGACACTCTTATAGTTTTAGAGTTTATGTCAATTTAATTCATGATTTTAATTATTTTTTCTTATGTTTTTGTTGTTTAAGTGTCATGTTATCTTTTTTTTATTTGCATCAACATTATGTGTCAATGACTAATTATATTAAAATTATTTATTTATATATATTAAAATTATTTATTTATATATGCTCACACGCACTAATGTAAACATTCTCTCTCTCGCTCTTCCTCCCTCCCCCGCATTTGAAGTGATTAGGGTTTTTTTTTTTTTTTATTATTACTTAAGCTTGATGAAAATGAAGACCAATAAAAACATGAACATTATCAAACATAGATCTTTCTTTTTAATATTTGAGTATTATTAGAAATAATTACACTATAATTAATTATATCATAAATATATATATTTTTTAAGGTAGAACAATAACATAAAAATGGAATATAAGTAGGACTTAAAAGCTACCATCATTTTGGATAAAATCATAAAACATTGATTGTGATAGGAGACCCTACACTACAATGTTATGAAAAATATATATTTCTAAGATTTAGTGTGACCCACATTCTAATCTTGTCAGAACATGTGGCTCACGAAAGAAATTTCGTTATGACTAAGATTAAGATTCCAGTTTAATGTATAAACATATGTTTGACTTGCAAAATTCATTGTACTTTGATTTATTATTAGTGAATTTATCTTCTGCCTATGAATTTTTTCTCGAAAATATTTTTCACGTAAATATTGATGTTCATGTTTTTCGCGTTTATTTTATTTTTTCAATTATTAGCGTTCAATTTTCAACACCATTTTCATAACATTAGGCAACGCCGCGTGTGCGTCCCTCTATCATTATAATGTCACATAATCCTCAAAGTGTTATTCGTGCAATATCATTAAATATTTTGAGATTAAAAATGATCATACCAAGATATTGGAAGAAAATACATGTAGATGTTTATATAATAAATTAATTGTTAAAATAAAGTAGGACGTCAAAACTTTTTTAGATTAAATATTTGATCGATTTGATAAATAAAATTTTATTTTAAATTAATTAATTGTTCAAGAAAATCGTCCACCTATATTAGATTTAAGTATGTTGATTTATTATTATTATATGCAATATATTTATATAAGTAATGTTGTGAAGATTGAGTGGCAGTACAATATGAACTAGTGCATGACAATGAAAATGCTTGATCTAGATAACGTACGTGATGATGTTGATTGTTCGTGCATGGTAACCTTCCTAGTCTATAATAAAATTCTAAGATTAAATATTGACATAACATAATAGTAGTTGTAATAATCAAACTTAAATTAACATAAAAAAAAGTTAAAAAATAAATAAATAAATAAATTATTGATGTGACGAGTTGATAATTGGATAACTATAACTATGACTTGTTAGATTTTAAAGGCCATAATAGATAAGCATGAGAAATTAAGAAAATGGATTATTATCTTCTTGCAATTAAAAATAATTATAATTAATAAATAAATAAATAAATAAATAAATAAATAAATAAATAAATAAATAAATAAATAAATAAATAAATAAATAAATAAATAAATAAATAAATAAATAAATAAATAAATAAATAAATAAATAAATAAATAAATAAATAAATAAATAAATAAATAAATAAATAAATAAATAAATAAATAAATAAATAAATAAATAAATAAATAAATAAATAAATAAATAAATAAATAAATAAATAAATAAATAAATAAATAAATAAATAAATAAATAAATAAATAAATAAATAAATAAATAAATAAATAAATAAATAAATAAATAAATAAATAAATAAATAAATAAATAAATAAATAAATAAATAAATAAATAAATAAATAAATAAATAAATAAATAAATAAATAAATAAATAAATAAATAAATAAATAAATAAATAAATAAATAAATAAATAAATAAATAAATAAATAAATAAATAAATAAATAAATAAATAAATAAATAAATAAATAAATAAATATTAATTTTACGTTATAATTTATATTTTAATTTTATATTCTGACGTAAAATTTTATCTTATTCATTAAATAATAAAACAATTATGACATATAAATATAACATCGTCATGCAAAATTATGTTATAAATGAAGCATTGGTCACATTTAATTATATTATAAATTTTGTCGCACTTAACAATTGTTGGTTGGCATAGCAATCTTCTTGGCGTGAGACCTACAAATGGGGTGTTTTAAAGATAAGAACCATCTCACCCTGTTACGATCACTTTGATAATGGTATTGACCATGACATGATCTCGAAGAATGTAAAAAGAATGTAAGTTCTTGAAAATGAAATGAGAATGGTGGGTCATTGTTAGTTACATTAATGGTCACGTTCTCTTGTCTTTCGAGTCTATCCGTCAATCATCAACACTTGCCCATGCATAGATAATGTTTCTAAATGTAGGTTTTATTCTATGTATATAAATTATTGTCTAATATCTATTTTTAAAACATTTCAAAATAAAATAAATTAAAATATAAATTTTAATGAAAAAGTTGGGTAATTCGTCGGTGTAAAAATAAATCACAAAACTTGGGTTCGAGTAAAGAAACCATACAAGCTGAGGGAATAAACTATCGTGAGGTCGGGTAAAATGCTTAAAAGATTATGTATCGACATGTAAAAAGGCTTAAAAGATTATGTATCGACATATAATCAAAATAATTCTTTTGAACGGAACTCCAACTTAGTCGCTATTTTGATATCGATCGATTTATTTGTCCATTCTTCTTAAGAAATATCTTTTTTAGTGGATCAAGCGAACTTTTATCGTTAATGATGAAAACAAACAAAAGAACACATTTTCATGAGTATAGGAGAGGTTAATGAAGACGTATAATCTCGACCCAAATTTAGGGTTTCGTCCCTCATGCTTTTTCGTCCATTCTTTACAAAACAAAAGTCACGTTTTTTAACCGATCGAGTCGATTTTCGTCGCAAACCAATAACCGAATATAAAAACAAACAAGTGTTCTTTTTTGGGATGTTGCCCAAGATGTATAATCTCATCAAAATTTAGGGTTTTGTTGGTTTTGCTTTTTAAATTTGATTACATCAAATGGAGTATGGGTTTGTACTTTCTGTTAAGAGCAAAGACACCTCCCTTCAAATTTTTTGCTCTGAATGACAACATATTTGTCAACCCATTACTTTTGAGTCTTCTAATGTCAAACCCTTTTTTCTCAACATAACTTATTGCTTCTACAATAATTCCATAGCCTAAATTATAGAAAACCCATAATTATTTAAAGGGTTTCAACGCTAATCCCTCCCTAACCGGAAGCAGGAGACGACGCAACGATAAAATATGTGACGACCAAATACCCAAAACATAGTATCTATCAGAGAAACACACTCAAAAACAAATAAAGTTGCGAAATATATTATTCGATGAAAATAAAACTATTTATAATATGCTTTTATTTTGTATTTTGATACATCGCGTACGTGTTATGTATTAACTAGCAAAATAATTACTATATCTTATAAATAATTAAAAATATTAAATTACTCATAAAATGAGTGTCAAATTATAAAATACATTTTTTTTTTCCAAACCTAAGTAGGTGTGGGTAGTGTGAAGAGCTTGTAGCCAAATAATTCTCCCTCCTAGAGATTCTCAAGTCCGTGACCATCACCTCTCTCTCCTTTCCTGCCAATACTACTATTTTTCAAACACCTATGACCTCCTACCACCCAATTATTTTCTTTATTTTTTTATTACATTTAATAAATAAACATCATATTATATTTAAATACTAGATTATTCATATTAAATTATTAAATATTATACAAACTATTAAGTCGTTAACACTTAGTAACTTTAAATTATCATTGTTAAGTTACACTGTTAAAATTATTACTTAATGTGGAGTTTTTTGGTGCTACAAATATAATATTATCCGTTTTGGGTCATTTATTCTTGCAGTTAACTCAAAACGCGTTGTACTAGATAGAGAGAAAAATTTTACTCATAAAACACTCAATTTTCAATCTAACAAACGATGTGAATTTGTGTATCCATACTGGTATGGACTAGACTCTTACAATTAACAGAATATTAGATCATGATTGCTTTTACAGAGGCGAACGAGCACATGACACTTTTTTAGACATTAATATTCTTCATTTTCGTCGAATCTCAAATCTAATATATGATTTGGCGAACTAGTTTTCAAGTTATGTTCTTCCATATTGTAAGCAAATTTATCAATTTTCTTACTCATAAAGTATATTCATAGATTTCTCGATCCAAATAAAATAACAATAATTGATATTAAGAGTTGTTGAATTGAGTGTTTCTCTTAAACCCGGAAGTTAGTTCAAATCACTGATAATAAGCATGGCTTTCTGATCACACCATCTCTCTCTCTCTCCAGATTAGCTACAGAAGATGGAGTCATCGACGTGTAAACCCAATCCTCGAACTCCTTCTCTCCAATGGCTTCTCTATAAAACCACACTTTTCTTATCCACCATATTCACAAACTCAAACAATGAGCCTCTTTCAGACGCTGAAAATTTTCTTACTGGTTTTGACGTCCACCACCTGTTTGTCAAAATGCCTCACCGAAGCTCATCGTCTTCCCTTTGCATGCGACCCAGCAAACGAGCTGACGAAGAGCCTGAGATTCTGCAGAGCCAGTGCTCCGATTCACGTGCGGGTAAGGGATTTGATCGGACGACTGACGTTGAAGGAGAAGGTGAGGCTGATCGTCAATAATGCAGCGCCGGTGCCGCGGCTGGGGGTGAATGGATATGAGTGGTGGTCGGAGGCTCTTCACGGCGTTTCCAATGTTGGCCCGGGGACTAAGTTCGGTGGGCCCTTCCCCGGGGCCACTAGCTTTCCCCAAGTCATCACCACCGCTGCTTCTTTCAACGACTCCCTTTGGGAGGAAATCGGACGGGTGATAATTTTTAATTTTTGATTTTTAATTTTTGATTTTTAATTTTTAATTTTTGATTTTTAGTCAAATTGCCCTTATACTTTTAATTTTTGATATTTGATATTTATAAAAAATCAACTTATGGGGGACTGGTCGAAACTCGGACCATGGGCTCGAGTTTAGTTCGGTTCGATCAATGAATGAGAATATGTTCATCCTGGCAGAAAAAATAAAACTTTTGGTGGTGCATTATGAAGGTTGTGTCCGATGAAGCAAGGGCTATGTACAATGGAGGGATGGCTGGTTTGACGTATTGGAGCCCGAATGTGAATATACTTAGAGACCCGAGGTGGGGGCGAGGCCAAGAGACTCCCGGAGAAGATCCCGTTCTGAGTGCAAAGTACGCCGCACGATACATCCAAGGACTTCAAGGCAACGCTCGAGGAAACCGGCTTAAAGTTGCCGCTTGTTGCAAACATTACACTGCCTATGATCTCGATAATTGGAATGGCGTCGACCGATTTAATTTCAATGCCAAGGTGACTCGATACGCAAATTTTTATACGTTTATATTATTTTTACGAAAGTATGATCGACGAAATTGATGATGTGGATTCATCTGAGCCGTTGTTTTTGGAGATCTGAAGGTGAGTAAGCAGGATATGGAGGACACGTACAATGTGCCATTCAAAGCGTGCGTAGTTGAAGGTAAGGTGGCTAGCGTCATGTGCTCCTACAATCAGGTCAACGGAAAGCCCACCTGCGCTGACTTTGATCTTCTAAAGAACACCATTCGTGGTGCTTGGAAGCTCGACGGGTATGATCTTGACCCACACGGTGTGCCGCCCATGTAGATGAGAAAACCCCTGGTTCTTTAAGACTCAAAAGAACCGAACCGAATCGAACCGAACCAAATTGAATAGAATCCTTCTATTTGGATGGGATTTTATTCTACACTGAACTAACAATTCTTCTTCGAAAAAACTAATTATTTCGATTTGAATTTCAGTTGAAAGCACAAGAAATGTCACGACCTGGACGAGAATCATGACAGAAATTTTGAGAAGAACGGTCCTACTTTCAAGAAAAAGTTTGACTAGTCAACTCAAGATAATTCAAGCAGTCCGGGCCGCAACATAAATTTTATTTTTGGTTCAATAAGACCTGTATTACGGGCAAATCGAATTATCTTGGATCGAGCAGTCTCGTGAAAGTTGGATCGTTCAGCTCGATATTTCAGTTTCGGATAAAAATTAATACTCGAACCCTAAAGCGAAACCCTTCCATCCCTATAATTTATAATTTGTACTTATAGCAAGCTCGACATGAGTGCTTATGTTATATTCCGAGTTATCTTGGGGCTGGGATTTACTTGACTCGGCTCGTCATTCTCGGTCAACGAGTTCAATTTGACTCGCTTCCTCCGCCCATGCAGGTATATAGTGTCGGACTGTGACTCGGTGCGTGTACTGTACGAGAATCAACATTACACGGCCACGCCGGAAGAAGCAGCTGCATTCACCTATTAAAGCAGGCCAGTTACGCCTTCTCCGATTGGTTATTTCAATTTCTTTGGAACAATGTTCAGAATCTCACCGCTTTTCGTCGGTTTTTCAGGTCTGGATTTGGACTGCGGACCCTTTCTGGCAGTCCACACTGAGAACGCCATCAGAAGAGGCTTACTGGCCGAGATCGACGTCGACAATGCGTTAGCGAATCTCATCACCGTTCAGATGAGGCTCGGCATGTTCGATGCCCAACCTTCCTCTCAACCATTCGCCAACTTAGGTGAGACCGATGTTTGCTCTCCCCCTCACCAACATCTAGCCCTAGAGGCAGCTCGTCAAGGAATAGTCCTCCTTCAAAATCGCGGTCGTTCACTGCCCCTCTCCCCCGCCGTCCACCGTACCGTCGCAGTGATTGGACCGAATTCCGACGTCACCGTCACCATGATTGGAAACTACGCCGGTAAGACATAATATAAGATAAAAATCATCAAAATTCACTCTAAATTTTGCTCTAGAGCTAGCACAGAAGAAATTTTCACACTTTTGATTCAATATCATTTCTTCCAAATAAGTGTATGATAATTTGATCCGATGAACGAATTCACGCAGGCGTAGCCTGTCGCTATACCACGCCTTTACAAGGAATTGCTAAATACGCTAAGACCCTGCACCAGCCAGGCTGTTTGAACGTCGCTTGCTCCGGAAACCAGCTGTTCGAGGCAGCAGAGGCGGCAGCTTCTCGGGCAGACGCGACGGTTCTGGTAATGGGGCTTGACCAGTCGATCGAAGCCGAGTCTAGGGATCGAAGGGGGCTTCTTTTACCCGGCCATCAACAAGAGCTGGTGTGGAGAGTGGGCAGTGCCTCCAAAGGGCCAACCGTGCTGGTTTTAATGTCTGGTGGTCCAATTGATGTCCAATTTGCTAAGGATGATCCCCATATCAGTGCTATCCTTTGGGCTGGCTATCCTGGCCAAGCTGGAGGTGCTGCCATTGCTGATGTTCTGTTTGGCACCACCAATCCAGGTACTCCATTGGCTTTTGAACTAACATTAAATCCACAAAATGAAAATGAAGTTTTATAGCATTAATTGTTATTTTGCTATGAAATAAGGCATCTTTTCTTGCATATGCAGGTGGAAAATTACCAATGACATGGTATCCACAGAGCTATATTTCAAAAGTTCCAATGACAAACATGGACATGAGAGCAGACCCATCAAAAGGGTACCCTGGCCGAACATATCGGTTCTACGACGGTCCGGTCGTCTTTCCATTCGGGTTCGGATTAAGCTACACGACATTCACTCACGCACTAGCTGAAGCTCCGACCCAAGTGTCGCTCCCTCTCACACCCACCACTCTCACACACCTCAACTCAACAACAAGAACCATTGGAAGTGAAAGTTTCTCACACCAACTGTGCCCTCTCTCTCTAGCTTTCCACCTCGACGTGAAAAACACTGGCTCAGTGGACGGGGCCGAGACCCTGCTCGTTTTTTCGGCACCACCGGCTCGCGGAAAATGGTCGCCGGAGAAAGCAACTAGTTTGGTTTGAGAAGGTTCATTTGGAGGTGGGTCTGAGAGGAGATTGAGGGTTGATGTTGATGTTTGCAAGCACTTGAGCTTGGTGGATGAATTTGGGATTAGGAGAATCCCAGTTGGCCAACACAGACTTCTGTTTGGAGATGTAGAGCATGAGCTTTCTTTGCAACTTGCTCTGTAACCTTATTCATAGCTTTGCCTTAAAACAATTGGCTTAAGCTTTTCCATTTGTTATACATCATCTTCCTTTGTAATTAGGGAAGGAAAAGGGATACAAATGATAGATATTTACTCCCGTAAAGCCGAGTTTAACTTTAAATTTTCCGAAATCAATGTCTTTAATTAATTATGCAAACCAAAACCCTAATTATGCGAGAACTTTATTGTCAAAGCTCGAAAACAAGATGATTATCTTGAAGATGAATTAACGGTAAAGAAACCATAGTTAAAAGGGGGCGGAGAAAGCAGCAAATCATATTAAGTTGTTCAAATGTATTTGGCATCAAAATGTGATTAGGGTTTTAATCTCATTTGTCAAATATGAATTCAACACTTAATTTATCAAATCATGGTTATTAATTAGGTTAGTTTAATGATTAACTCAATAAGTTACATGATCTTACATTTACAAGATAGTATCTTAACAAATGTCGTGCTAATAGTTAAAAGTTTATTTCGTAAACATCTCACCCTCAAGTTATGAAACACCTAACAAATCAACATTTCAGAACCCACACCCTGATTACTCGGATTCCCGACATGAGAATGTTAAATTAATTATCACTGCAGCAGAATAATGAAAATACAGGTGATTGCAATCCACAGTTTAATACAAGACTTTATCTACAATTTATTTTACAGACATTTGCAAACTAAAATAAAATACAAGAGAAGATAAAACACTAAACCCAAACTCTATTGGATCGAAGTTGTGTTGAACCAGTTAACGCATCTTGTCTCTACCTTTATCTCGTGAGCTATCACCACCTGCTCATGAAAAATTATAGGAAACAACAAATGAGCTTTATAAAGCTTAGTAAAAATCCTAATTTAAAGATTCACCAAACTAAATATAAATCACATCTAATCATATACTAATTACCTTACATGATTAGTCCTCACAACCATCGCTTCCATTTATAGCATCGATCAACACTTGCTATCACACATCCATTTTTTATGTTTTATAATTAAAGTTCTAAACATTTCTTATTAACGTTCATCTATGTGTCACATCTCTTCATGTAAGAAGTGTACTGTGCATATATGTGAATGCCTAGACATATGATTTAGGTAATCATAACCTAACTCCATTTTTTTTCCTTATTCCCTTGTGTAGTTTATCTTTATGCACAACTCTTTCATCATTTATATTTCATTAGTGTTATCTAGGCATTCTATTTAATGTCTAATTTCATTGCACACTTATATGATGGTCTATATTTTACCATATTTATCTAGACATATTTATTGAATGTCTATCTCTCATTTTTCACAAAACCACTAGACATCTATGATAAATGTCTAATTCTATGGTCTTCAGAACTCACGAGACATATCTAATTAATGTATATCTTATACTTCTATCCATGAAACTTACTACACATAACTTGATGAATGTCTAACCTCATATCTTTTGCATGACTCACTGGATATTTATTATTAATGTCTAATTTTAATTTATGTTTATCACATTTCTCTATATATAAGAGTTAATCAATGTATAAACATGAATATGCCTAGATACATGACAATTTAAATCATTGTCTAGATGTTATGACTCACTCATTTCTCATTCTTATACTCAACTATATGTAATGAGTATGAAATGCAACTCTCACATACCACTTGTGTCATGATAAATGAATCAATACAAGTGTGTGCACCATTTTATTTTATTGATCTCAAATTTATCAAGTACCATATTAACATGTTATGTGAATGTTAATATGTATAAACTATATCAACATGTGATGTGAATACCGATATGCATGATTCATAATCCAAATATGTAAAGCTGCACACATACGTACATCCTAGTGACTATTTCACAGTAACGCCTGCACGTCACAATATACATTTGGAGGGCCAGAGATTTGCAACTCAATGAGGACTTGTAGGATCGTTATTGTCTAAGGGGGGGGGGGGGGGGGTGAATTAGAAATTTCTTAATCTCTTTTACCAAGTGTAATAAACAAATTCCCAATTAATTGTTAGTGATTCAAATAAACACAGAGAGAGAGAGAGAAAAAAATAACACTGAGAGTTTTTATGTGGTTCGGCCAAAACCTGCCTACGTCCACACTTCAAGGCTTTCCCCTTGAAGATCCTTAACTTCTCCTCAACGAGAATTCCAGATCGAGCTTCACTGGCGTCGATCTACAGCCTTACAAATCTGGATTGAACTTCACGGGTGTCAATCCACTGCCTTTAAGATTTTACAGATTTGGATAGAGATTTACAGCACAGACTACACTCTCACAAATATCAAATCTCCAGTTAAATTGAGAGAGGTGTAGGAAGAATAACAGAGTATCACAAAGTCTTTTTGCGTATTAGAGTTCAGAGAGAATTTCAGCAAGAGTTCCTCTTCCGAGTTTCTTTCTCCTCTTTTATACTCTGTCTCTTATCGGCTCTAATTCTTGAATGCTCTTTATCTGAATATGGAAATTTATGACCGTTGGAGCAGCATTGTACATAGATAGCTAGTCGTTGCGTTATGGAGTCGCTTTCGTTCTTCGCCATTAATGATCTAGAATTAAGGCTCTGGATGAGTATCGCTATCGCTTCGCGGTCTTTTTAAATTTCAGGCTGAAGATACTGTTCACCAGTAGACGTTGTCTTTGAAAACCAGCGGTGGATGTTGTCTTTGAAATTCCAGCAGTGGATGTCTTTAGAAGTTACTGTTCAGCGGTAGAAGTGCCTTTGAAAATACCAGCGGTGGATGTTGTCTTTGAAATTCCAGTGGTGGATGTCTTCAGAAGTTACTGTTCAGCTGTAGAAGTGCCTTTGAAAATACCAGCGGTGGATGTTGTCTTTGAAATTCCAGCGGTGGATGTCTTCAGAAGTTATTGTTCAGCGGTAGAAGTGCCTTTGAAAATACCAGCGGTGGATGTGGCCTTTGACGTTTTGTTAGCGGTAGAAGTAAACTTTGGAAGACTACCAGCGATAGAAGTAGACTTTGTCGTTTAGCTAGCGTTATAAGTCTTAGAAAGACTTTTCCAGCGACTAGGGGTGGGCAGACTCAAAACCGACCCGAGGAACCGAACAGACCAGAGGGTTCGGTTCGGGTGCAGGACTTTTTTTGGTGTTCGGGTCGGGCTCACTAATAAGCTTTCAGGTTCGGTTCGGGTGGAGGCCAATCCCGAACCGAACCAAAAAAATCAAACTCTTCTAGCCTTAACTTTGGATCATGGAGGAACGGGGACTATAGCAATGGCTACCAAACAGAACAAGCTTCACCAGACGCAGTTTCTGCAGCGAAAAAATCTATCAGCTCCTTCTCCTTCAATACTGTGTGAGGGAAGCCACCGTATTATTTTTCCCATCCTCGGTTTCATCGCCGTCTTCTTCTTCTTCAACTTCGAGCCACTGAATCTCTGAATTTCTCAACGGAGAAAGAGATCTAGCTTTTCTGTGCTGAGATCTACTGCGTAATTTCAGATCCCTCCCTCTGCGAACTTCCTCTCCGCTAATCCCAATCTCTAAATCGTCGTTCTCTTGGTTTTCAGCCCTTGGATCTCGCAACGGAGCCAAGATCTGAGGCCTCTGCAAATGCGACGAAAGCTTCATCAGCCTGATCTGGCCATTGAGAAATAGCTCATCGGCAGAGCTCATCGCTCCGGTAGCCACCACACCATTAGAAGCGAATCTAGATGAAAACTCGAAATCGCAAGTAAAGCTCTCGCATGAAGCCGTTTTCGTCAAGAAGACCGATTCAGACGCGGCAGAGGATAGGAAAAAATGCATTGGACTCGCCGGAGCGCTGAAGAAGCAGCCAGGTCAACGTGGTCAAAGGAGCAGGAACCGACCAGACCCGAACCGAACCGAACCGAACCAAAAAGTTTGGTTCTGGTCTGGTATAAGTCAATCGGTTTCGGTTTCGGTTTCGGGTTCGGGAACCAAAACCGAAACTGATGAGTTCGGTTCTGTTTGGTCCAAAACCGAACCGAACCGAACTCTTGCCCACCCCTACCATCGGCAGATATAGACTTTGTCGTTTAGCTAGCGGTATAAGTCTTAGGAAGACTTTGCCAGCGGCAGATGTAGACTTTGTCATTTAGCTAGCGGTGGAAGTATTTTCTTCTACTTTGGTGGATATACAATACTTCATCAGTTTTAGCCCTGTTTTGCTATCACACCCTGAACACTTAACCAGACTTGTTAAACAACTAAAATATTCTTTTCAAATGGCATTTCCACTCAAATGCTTAGAGAAAAATATAATAAGGTCAATATTTAATTTATAAATCAACTTATTAATCTCATCAACATAATTCATTAATCTCAAATATTTAACTTAATCAAATTATACTTCTTAAAAAACACATTATCAAAAATATCGTTAGACTTAAACATAATTTAAGTCAACAGGACTCACAGTCACTTCTCTTCTATTTCCCGATTTTACATACATTACACAATACATAGCCGATGAAATATATATTGCGTTCAAATGTCATCAATCATACATTCCGTAATACAATTTACATATATAAATAGTTTCATGATGCATGATTTAAATATCTTCACTATACATATATTGAATGCAAATACATACTAATAATGTATAAAATGTAACACCTGGCAATCTCGGCCAGGTGATTTTCTTAACGGAATTAACTGTCACATTTATACTTGAATTTAATTTTAATGCAAAAGTTTATTTGATTTCTAATTGTGGGGTGACAAAATTGTAATTAGGAGGGATTTTTAGTAATATAAATAGGAAATGGGAATCCTTAAACCTCATTTAAACCTCACTGTAGCCGACATTCCCTCCTCGGTGATTTCCTCCTCCAGAGCTCTCTCTCTCTCTCTCTATCTCTCTCTCTCTCTCTCTTGCCAATTCGGTTTCGGTTTCGGTTTCGGTTTCGGTTTCGGTTTCGGTTTCGGTTTCGGTTTCGGTTTCGGTTTCGGTTTCGGTTTCGGTTTCGGTTTCGGTTTCGGTTTCGGTTTCGGTTTCGGTTTCGGTTTCGGTTTCGGTTTCGGTTTCGGTTTCGGTTTCGGTTTCGGTTTCGGTTTCGGTTTCGGTTTCGGTTTCGGTTTCGGTTTCGGTTTCGGTTTCGGTTTCGGTTTCGGTTTCGGTTTCGGTTTCGGTTTCGGTTTCGGTTTCGGTTTCGGTTTCGGTTTCGGTTTCGGTTTCGGTTTCGGTTTCGGTTTCGGTTTCGGTTTCGGTTTCGGTTTCGGTTTCGGTTTCGGTTTCGGTTTCGGTTTCGGTTTCGGTTTCGGTTTCGGTTTCGGTTTCGGTTTCGGTTTCGGTTTCGGTTTCGGTTTCGGTTTCGGTTTCGGTTTCGGTTTCGGTTTCGGTTTCGGTTTCGGTTTCGGTTTCGGTTTCGGTTTCGGTTTCGGTTTCGGTTTCGGTTTCGGTTTCGGTTTCGGTTTCGGTTTCGGTTTCGGTTTCGGTTTCGGTTTCGGTTTCGGTTTCGGTTTCGGTTTCGGTTTCGGTTTCGGTTTCGGTTTCGGTTTCGGTTTCGGTTTCGGTTTCGGTTTCGGTTTCGGTTTCGGTTTCGGTTTCGGTTTCGGTTTCGGTTTCGGTTTCGGTTTCGGTTTCGGTTTCGGTTTCGGTTTCGGTTTCGGTTTCGGTTTCGGTTTCGGTTTCGGTTTCGGTTTCGGTTTCGGTTTCGGTTTCGGTTTCGGTTTCGGTTTCGGTTTCGGTTTCGGTTTCGGTTTCGGTTTCGGTTTCGGTTTCGGTTTCGGTTTCGGTTTCGGTTTCGGTTTCGGTTTCGGTTTCGGTTTCGGTTTCGGTTTCGGTTTCGGTTTCGGTTTCGGTTTCGGTTTCGGTTTCGGTTTCGGTTTCGGTTTCGGTTTCGGTTTCGGTTTCGGTTTCGGTTTCGGTTTCGGTTTCGGTTTCGGTTTCGGTTTCGGTTTCGGTTTCGGTTTCGGTTTCGGTTTCGGTTTCGGTTTCGGTTTCGGTTTCGGTTTCGGTTTCGGTTTCGGTTTCGGTTTCGGTTTCGGTTTCGGTTTCGGTTTCGGTTTCGGTTTCGGTTTCGGTTTCGGTTTCGGTTTCGGTTTCGGTTTCGGTTTCGGTTTCGGTTTCGGTTTCGGTTTCGGTTTCGGTTTCGGTTTCGGTTTCGGTTTCGGTTTCGGTTTCGGTTTCGGTTTCGGTTTCGGTTTCGGTTTCGGTTTCGGTTTCGGTTTCGGTTTCGGTTTCGGTTTCGGTTTCGGTTTCGGTTTCGGTTTCGGTTTCGGTTTCGGTTTCGGTTTCGGTTTCGGTTTCGGTTTCGGTTTCGGTTTCGGTTTCGGTTTCGGTTTCGGTTTCGGTTTCGGTTTCGGTTTCGGTTTCGGTTTCGGTTTCGGTTTCGGTTTCGGTTTCGGTTTCGGTTTCGGTTTCGGTTTCGGTTTCGGTTTCGGTTTCGGTTTCGGTTTCGGTTTCGGTTTCGGTTTCGGTTTCGGTTTCGGTTTCGGTTTCGGTTTCGGTTTCGGTTTCGGTTTCGGTTTCGGTTTCGGTTTCGGTTTCGGTTTCGGTTTCGGTTTCGGTTTCGGTTTCGGTTTCGGTTTCGGTTTCGGTTTCGGTTTCGGTTTCGGTTTCGGTTTCGGTTTCGGTTTCGGTTTCGGTTTCGGTTTCGGTTTCGGTTTCGGTTTCGGTTTCGGTTTCGGTTTCGGTTTCGGTTTCGGTTTCGGTTTCGGTTTCGGTTTCGGTTTCGGTTTCGGTTTCGGTTTCGGTTTCGGTTTCGGTTTCGGTTTCGGTTTCGGTTTCGGTTTCGGTTTCGGTTTCGGTTTCGGTTTCGGTTTCGGTTTCGGTTTCGGTTTCGGTTTCGGTTTCGGTTTCGGTTTCGGTTTCGGTTTCGGTTTCGGTTTCGGTTTCGGTTTCGGTTTCGGTTTCGGTTTCGGTTTCGGTTTCGGTTTGATTTCCTTCAGTCTCCACCTCAACAATCCGCGCCCTAGGTAAGACTTTGAGAATGTAGCTACTGGTTAGTTACTCAGGACTCTGTTTTTAGCTAAGACTCGAGGTTTCGGATTCTTCAATGGCAGAGTAATAATAGTAGCATTTTAAATCTGAGTTTGGTAGTGGCATTGCCGATTTGATTCTGGATATTTAAATAACCGACTGAGATTAGTCGCTGGTCTGAATCTAGTTACTTTAGAGTCTGGAAATTTGACTGAGAGGGTTCGGAAATGTGTATTTAGGCGATAGATTCTAGGATGACTTTTGATTAGGACTTTTAGGGTTTTGTTTTAACTCTGTAATGTGAAATGTTTTAGGTGAATAAGGTTTGGAGGAAGTGCTCCATTGCTAAGGAAACCAGGTAAGTGAATGTATTAAGATTTCCGGCCATTAGGGCCCTACATCTTAAGGGTACTAAATTAGTTATGTGTTCGATGTTTGTTTTAAGTTAGTAAGATGGTTTGTACTTGGATGATTCACGGATGTTTGAGAATTATGTTATGTGATGTTCTGATAGTGTCTATGAAGTCAACTGTTTAGTATGATATTTTCCATAGCTTGATGATTGAAGAACATTCATATCATGCATTATGATTTACTCCTCAGGCATATGAAAATGATTTATGAGCATGTTTTCCCCCATGAACAAGATATGAGAATGAATATGAAACCTATGCAACCGGATTAAGTGTAATATCCGGCTCGTACGGATTTTTAGAATATTATTATTTTATTATATAATGGCATTTTTGGTAAATATGTCAAATCAGGTCCGTTTCACGAAAAGAATGCATCATTACGATCCTAACGATTAATAGGAATTTTAAGAAAATTATGAGAATTTTCGGAGATTAAACGTTATATTCCGAGTAAATACGTTTCTCGTAATGTAAATGACATTCTCGTAAAAATAGCAAACGAGGTCCAATTTGCAAACGGACAGTTTTGTTAAATCCCAAATAATAAGTTGAACTTATTGGCAAAATGTGGAAAGTTAGAAAAGTCAAATCGTTGGACGATTAACGAACCGAATGACGAAGATTATATAAAATCAAAGAGAAGGGCATTTTAGTAATTTGCCAAATCAAATTTTATAAAATAACCTAAATCTATCTCTTTTCTTCATTCTCCTTCCTTCTGCGATTTCCAGAGAGCAAACCCTCTCGGCTTCTCCTCTGCCGCGGCGATTTCTTCGACGATCCGACCTCCATTCGTTCCGTTTCCTTCACGTTTCCTCCTCCAATCGACGCTCTAGGTATGGATCTATAGTTTTAGAACGTTTATTTCGAGTTTTACGGAGTTACGGCATTAGGGTTTCGTTTAGGTTTTCGATTAAAAACACGAATTACGGTTCGTAATTAATAGGTTAGCCGTGATTAAGTATATATTGCACGTATTCGACGTTATTGGACGAAGTTGAATCAATTTGTGAAAATGTTAAAATTAGGGATTTTCGAGATTTTAGGAATAACTCGTAAATTGGAATTTGGGGTGTCGAGCGTGAATTGCTCGAATAAATAGCCCAATGAATTGGATTAGAACTTTAGAAAGTCTCCTTATTTAAGATTTTGTAATTTGGACGATCGATAGCTTAAACTCGTTTTAACGTCGATATTGTGTTTTGCTTCAGACAAACAACGCTCGTGGACGGAGCTTGAGCTGCTTTGGACAAGAGGTAAGATCTCGTGATCTTCTTTGGCCGATTGGCCTACACCGTACGTCGAATGTCGTCTCGAGGAGTTTTGGAGATGCGTTTGTTTAATTGTATTTGGCTTGGGTAGCTAGGTTTTAGGAGTTTATAGTTTACGCTTTACAGTCTTGATGGTACATATTATTGCTTGTTTACTGTATGATATTGAACTGTTCACGCATCACTTATTTTAAAGAAAAGCATGAAAATGAAATTCCGCACAGAGTTTTAAAGATAACGTAAAGCATAGCACTGGCCGAAAGGCGTATTGAGCATAGCATTGGCCGAAAGGCGTATTGGCCGAAAGGCGTATTGGTCACGCGAGGTGGGGCTCAGGCACGGCTGTACGTGTTGTAAGCGTGCACCCCCCGCCTCTAGCTGGAAAGAGTAGTCCGCCCGCTGGATGAGCTCTCTCTGGTTAGAGGGATAGGATTTCGGTGACACCTATTGAGCATTGCATAGTAAGATAAAATAAAGCATGATTTACCGAACTCATACGCACAGCATGCATTGCATTTACGTAGAGCTTACTGGGATTTCATCTCATAGTGTATTGTATGGTGTAGGTGACCTAGATATCGAGGAACCAGGTGAGGATGAGATTCCTCCTCCTAAAGCTTGAGTCCAGTTGACGGAGAATGGCTGCGGTGGTGTGCTGGCGCAGTCGAGGCTTATTTGACCCGTGGGACAGTATGTATAGATTTTGAGGGTTTTAAGTTATTTTGGATAGAATAGGAAAATTGTATAGAAATTATAGGATGTTTGGTACTGGTAGTTGATAGGTTTTATGTTTAGTGTTTCAAATGTTTTGGTTTAAACTGTTGATTAAATGTCATTGAAATGTTTTGAACGGTTTTAGGAACGTTACGGATATGCTCGGTTTTTAGAGCTATCCATGCAGCTGGATTTCGCAAAGTCCGTTGCGAGTGGGTTGATTTTCGAATACGTTTTGGTTGATTGAGTTAAGCTATAAGTGCATCGTGTTTATGGGCGAAAAGTGTGAAAATAACATGAAGTGTTACTCTCTGGAATCGGATTCCAGAGAGCAGATAGTTGGTTTTGATCTCTGGAATTCCAGAGAGCATGTTATTAAATTAAATTTACAGGTTGAAAGAAGGAAGGGGAATCGCGGAGCTGAGCGATCGCTGCACTCAGTGTGCAGCGATCGATCTCTGCGTGGTGCAGAGATCGATCGCTGCATGCAACGATCGACTGATCGCTGCACGCTGCAGCCAATGCAGCGATCAGTCGCTGCTCACCTTCATCGGGCAGAATGCCCATTTTGCCCTCCCAAGTTTATTAATAGTTTTAAAGGGTTTATTAAATGTTTTATTAAATAGTTTTAATATTTGTTTTAAATATTTTTTTTAAACTTAGATTTTAATTCCGATTTTGATTCTGGTTTCGATTTCGGTTTAGGTTCCGTCTAGAGTTTAAGTAAAGATATTAGGTTAAAAAAAATATGGTACGGATATTGGGTACAGTATTAGGGTCGCTACATTAAGTGAGGGTTGAGGGCGGTTTGGCGTATGTCACTGTCCAAAGAGAAGGACCATGAATACGGCCCGAAAGGGACTATGTACACTTGCACTATCATCCCCCCTTTACGGCATAAATCCTCCCTTAATCCATATGATGAAAGTGATGAATAAAACTAAGAACAAGAACAAGAAAAGATCATGAACATGTGTTTCTCTAAACTGTGCATTTATGCATACATTTAGGCTAATAGTTTAAACCTTATGATGTAGGTGACGAGTTATCAGGTGAGGATTCCAAGTTCAGTGAGGACATTTAAGTTTGGTTGCTGGAGGGTGCCCAGGGTGGAAATTTGTGGCTGACAGGCGAAATCGACCTGTGGTCATGTTCATTTTATGTGAGT
This sequence comes from Begonia masoniana, assembly GCA_022432975.1. Lineage (NCBI taxonomy): Eukaryota > Viridiplantae > Streptophyta > Magnoliopsida > Cucurbitales > Begoniaceae > Begonia > Begonia masoniana. The sequence goes on from CM039506.1 coordinate 48,698,217, forward strand.
AAAGTTTATGAAGAAACTGATGTCTAAGTAGGATGAGATCATATTTTATCAAGACTTGGACTTGTCTGGTTCACACTTGAGTTGATGATGATTATAAGAACTTGGTATGATCTATTTTATATAAGTCTTCCGATACATGTATTTCGAATGAGTCCATGATTCCTATATTTTTTTTATTTTTATTTTAACCTAATATCTTTAACTAAACTCTAGACGGAACCTAAACCGAAATCGAAATCAGAATCGAAATCGGAATTGAATTATAACTTTTAAAACAATTGAAACTTTAAAACCATTTAATTAAAACTTAATTTAATTAAATTAAAAACAATTTAAATAATAAATAAATAAAAAAACAAAGAGAGGCGATTGCAACAGGCGAGCAATCGCCTGTTGCATCGCCTGTGGCGATTGCTTGCCACAGTTTGTGGCGAGCAATCGCCACTCCCTCTGGATTTTTCCAGAGGGAGGCGATTCAATCGCCAGGGTTGGCGACTACTCGCCAACCCTTCTGCCCTGTTTCCATTTCATCACTCATTCATTCGATTTCTCCTACGCCAATCACACAACACAACTTCTTCTTACACCCTAAACCATATAATAACATCACGACATAAATACTCTCATTTGCTCATTCTTTTCACACTCCACCGTTCACCCAAATAAACAACTCGAAACACATTTTAAAACTAAGAACATTTTTATGAAAACGAACTGCATGGATACGTTTAAAACCTCAACAAATCCTCCTGTTTCAAATCACCACGCAGTTCCAAAATACATTCAATGAAAGACTTTTAAACCATTATAAAACAGTTTCCAAAACATCAACCTATACATAAATACCTATCAATTATCCAGAATCCAACAACCTAAAGTATTTCTATACAAACATTAGCCAAAAAGTCCCCAAACCCTCAAAATCTGTACATACAGTCCCCACGGGTCAGGTAAGCCTCGACTGCGCCAGCACACCACCGCAGCCATCCTCCGTCAACTGGACTCAAGACTCTGGAGGAGGAATCTCGTCCTCACCTGTATCCTCGAAGTCACCTACACCATACAATACACTATGAGATAAAAATCTCAGCTAGCTCTCATAAATGCAACTATATGCTATGCGTGTGAGTTTAGAAATCATGCAGCATTTTCTTTACTTTACTCTGTGGGTGTCACCGAGATCTCAACCTCCTAACCGGAGAGAGCACATTCTGCGGTTGGACTACTCTTTCCAGCTAGAAGAGGGGGTACACGCTTACAACACGTACAGCCGTGCCAGAGCCCCATCTCGCATGACCTGTAAACTGTATGCCTTTCGGCCTGTATGCCTTTCGGCCCATTTTAATTGTATGCCTTACGGCCCATTCTATTCTTTGCATTATCTTTAAAACATTGTGCAGAAATTCATTTTCATGCTTTTCTTTAAAACACGTGATGCATGAACAGTTCATAACAGAATTTAAACACTCAGCATACATACCATCAAGACTGTAAAACAAAATCTATAAAACAATTAAACCTAACTACCCAACCAAAACATTATAAACTAGTGCGTCACCAAACTCCTTGAAACGACATTCGACGTACGGTGTAGGCCAATCGGCCAGAGAAGAATCACGAGAACTTACCTCGTGTCCAAAGCAGCTCAAGCTCCGTTGATGACTCTTATTTTAGAGTCATTTTATGCAAACTTTACATAAGAAAACTTGTATGAATTGAGTGATTGCAATAATAAATTGGTATGAATTTAATACAATGGCTATTTAATCTTGCAGCATTAGTGTTTTGATTCAATTTAATATATTTATGTAGATTTCCCATCAAAAGTAGATTTTTCTCTTTAATTTGAATTTTACAGTTTCGTATTTGAATGTAATGTTATTAGAGGGAGAATAAAATTCAAAAGCTGAAAATCATGGAGAGAGAGGAATCAAATCACGTAAATTGAGGAAATTAGTTGCTGATTATGGAGAGAGAAATTGTTGGAATTATGGAAGACGTGGATTTGGAATTAATAGCGGAAGATGTGATAAAAAAAGGGTAGCAAAAGACAAAAGCACCGGTAGAAGCAGAAAACGACAAAAGTGCAATGAATATAATAAGCTGGGCAGCGGAAGACTAGAAGCAGCTGGGCAGCGGAAGATTAGAAGGAGCTGGGCAGCGGAAGACTAAAAGGAAAAAAATAAAAGATGGTCACTGGGCAGCGGAAGAAGCTGAAAGAAGAAGAGAGAAGGTGGCATTTGGGCAGCGGATGACTTGAAGAATGGGCAGCAGAAAAAGACAAAACTTGGGCAGCGGAAGAAGAATAAAACAAAGCAACGGTGGAAGTGAAAGAAGAAATAAAAGTTGGGCAGCTGGGCAGCGGTAGATATACAAAAGGGCAACACTAGAAGACAAAATAAACTTAATAGAGCAACCTACGGAGAGAGAGAAATCCATGCTGGAAAGCTAAAACAAAAGGAAAACAATTAAATCTAATGGAGATTGGAGAGAGAAAGAGAAGATTGCATGGAGAATTAAAAGAGATATTTCTTTTGAAGAAAAAACTTCTGGTGGGTGACTACATTCTTGGCTGCGGCAGAGAGCTCCAGAGGGGATTCTTCTTCTCCTCTTCTTTTTATCTTTTTATGAATATTTTTTCTTTTTTTTATTTTAATTATGTTTAGTAGCTAATTTATATTTCTTGGTTAGGACGATAGTACTCGTTACATGTTTTATGATTGATCTATGAATGCTACGTATTTTTCATTGAATGATTTTTCATGATTTGAACTGCTTCATTCAATTTATGTCGATAGACAATTTTGATTTCACATATTCCTATTGTATCGATAGGTAAATAGGAATTAAAGATGCATGAGAAATTGAATAGATTAAAAGTGTTGCAAAATAGCTAACATTAATCTATTTGGCATTTAAGAATAGGTTCACAAGAAAATTCAGATTAAGTTTTTGTCTTTTCAAAATCGAAAAGAAAATTCTAAAACGAATTTATCTAGGCAATTCGATAGAACCCTAGAAATATAAGAATTCTTGCTGTTCTGTGATTAATACTGTAACATTGCTAATGCATTTTTGTTTGGAACAATCTTTCGTGATATTCCTCGTCTAATTCAATTCATATCGACAGATAGTTTGATGTTTCATGTTTATATTTTATCGACAGGTAAATATAAATGTTAAGATGCACGATTGATTAATTGGATTAATACGTTACAAGGTAGTTAACGTTAATTCGATTGGCGATAAGAATAGAGCAAATCTGAAATTCAATATTAGTTACATTCATTCAAAGTCGAAGGAAATTCTAATTTGAATTTATCTAGGCAATTCGAAAGAATCCTAGAATTATTTAATTCTTGCTGTTCTTAGACAATGCTGCAGAGCATTACCATAGCATCAGTGTAAAATTCTCGTAACGAAGAAATCGATCCTAGCCAAGGCTTTTATTTATCGTTTTTACCTCGTTTACTCTGATTTACTTTGTTTCATTGCAATTCTGATTTTATTTCTATTTATTTTCATTTATCATCTCAATATTTTTATAAGATTTTTATAGCAATTTAAATACAATTAACATTATCCTCGTGGGATCGATACTTTACTTACTCTATTACTTCGTTAGCGACACGTGCACTTGCGTGTAAGTGGTAAAATCACTAACATCCGTCCACGAGCGTTGTTGTCTGAAGCAAAACACAATATTCGCCGTTAAAACTAATTTAAGGTACTGAACGTCCAAATAAATAAAACCTCAACTAAAGAATTTCTTGAAACGTCTAACTTAATTATTCGAAGCATATCGATGAACAATTTACGATTGATACCTCAAAACTATAATTTACGAGTTTTTCCCTAAAACTCGAAAATTCCCAAATTTTAACATTCGTCCTAAATCAATCGAATTATTCCAATAACGTTCAATACGTCCAATATATACTTTATTACGGCAAACCTGTTAATTACAAACCCTAAATCTCGTTTTTAATCGAAAACCTAACGAAAACCCTAAACGTAAAACTCTACGAAACTCGAAGTTTAACGCTCTAAAACTTTAGAATCTTACCTAGAGCGTCGATTGGAGGAGAAAGCACGAAGAAAACGGAACGATCGGAGGTCAAAACGGAGGTCGGAAGTGGAGAACTCGTCGATGGCAGAGAAGGAGATCGCAAATTGGAGCTTCCCTGGCGTGAAAATGGTGGAGGAGGAAGGAGAAGAGTGATTTTAATTAAAATTTACTTTACAAATTACCATTTTGCCCTTCGCACTAATTTCTATTTGTTTCGTTAATTGTCTAACGATTCGGTTTCTCCAAATCTCCATATTTAGCCAATAAGTTCAACTTATTATTTGGGATTTATTAAAACTGTCCGTTCGCAATTCGGACCTCGTTTACTATTTTTACGAGAACGTCTTTTACATTACGAAAAGTGTATGTATTCGGAATATAGTGTTTAATCTCCGAAAATTTCCATAATTTTCTTAAAATTCCTATTAATTGTTAGAATCGTAATGACGCTTTCTTTTCGTGAAACGGACTTGATTTGACATATTTACCAAAAATGCTATTATATAATAAAATAACAATATAATATATTATATCCGAAATCCGTACAAGCTGGGTATTACACCTTTTTATTCATTTAAGATTATGTCTGTCAAGTTGAAGTCTGTGAGAATTAGGGAATTTTCTGTCGGAAGAAGTCGTTTGATAATTGTTGTGTTTTACTGCTGAGTGATGAAAGTCGGATGAATGAATCATCCGGTTGACGTCACCAATGGATGGCGAATGGTTGATGTTCACCGGATGATGCCTCTTATCGGATGAGGTAAGTGAGTCACGTGTATTGCACATGCTCACCGGATGATGTCTCTGATGGGTGATGACATCATCCGGCTGACGTCACCGGTGGATGGCGAATGGTTGTTGTTCACCGTATGATGTCTCTTATTAGCTAGCAAGGTTAAGTAAGCCACGTGAGATGCACAAGATGGCCGGATGATGTAGATTTACACTATCGACGGAAGCGAGCTCAATGCTTGTTGTTTAGCGATCGGCGTAGGTGATATATATATATTTTGTCGTCTAGTGCTCGGGTGATGCGGGAATTGAAGTGTGTTTTATCACCGGTCGATGTGAGTTTATTTCTCTACCGGTAGATGCAGTTTAAGAGTTGAAGTACCTGTTCACCGGCTGAAGCACCTTGCACTGCTCGCTGGCAGATACGTAATGTATTTCTTTGTTGAGCGATGTTTAATGAATCACGAGTGATGTCTTGAGCTAAGTTATGAGTTTTTTTAAAAAAGAAAAACATAAAGAGGTATAACTCCGGTAAAAATAGTAAGGATATATGGACAAGTCTAAAAGAGTCATGGTTTGGTCTCGGCCCTACTGGGGTCGTTACATAAAATATGAGCATAGAAATCATTGTTAAATGACAAGTAATATTATGCATGATGACCTTATTTTTGTATACACACCCACTAAACATGTCTCAACTTATGCCCAAAACTCCTTTAAAACCTCAATCATGATTTATATTCTTCAAATAGACATTTTATTCAATTTCAAACCATCACTAAGTATTTTATATATTAATGCTTCCAATTATACAGTATTTATGCATAATGACACTATTTTGATTTCTATATTCAATTCACCAAATCCATTTGACCAAACTCAATGATCTCTATGTTCAACAACTAAGTTCAAACTTCAACCATCAATACGTATAATTTTTATTCTTTCATCACATCAATATAATCAACCATTAACACATGTTAATTCCAAGCTTTATCCTCTCGAATCTAATCACTTCAATATCATTTTCTTTCAATTCTTTAAATCAATTCATCTAATAACATAAAAACTCATTAACATGCAATTCCATTAATCCTCAATGATATTTTTCCCAAATCATCATTTTCTTCATCTCTTGAAGATTCTTCACTTCCACCACTTGATTCTTAGCTAAAAAGGATCCTTTTGATGAGAGGAACAACTTTTCTCAAGGGATTGAGATTAAATTATCTTCCTTCCTAAAGAGATCTAAGGGTCAAGTTATCATTTTATCTTACATATCCACGTAAAAGTACTATTTTACCTTTCATGGTATGATTTATTACAAAAATATCATATTAATTATCTTTTAATCATACTTAGTTTAAACTAATTAATTTAGTTTAGTTATAAACTAATCACCAAGACTAACACAATTAATTATGATTAGTTAACCTTAATTACCCATTAATTACACCTTAATCAAATGATTAGTCACTAATTATTGAGTGACACGTGGCACCAGTCAATTGGTTGTCCATTTTATCACATGGACAAGTCATTTAAGAAGTTAGAAATATTTCTTATTCAATAACTTTCTTCAAATTTCCACTTCAAAATTCAATTTAGACTGATTTACCAAAACAATGCAGGGTTCCGATAAAACAAACTCAATCAACTTCCAACATTCATAACTTTCATTACATAGATTCAATGCTTCCATTCGAAATTCATCCTCTTTCTTTATGTGTCTAATTGAAAACTGTAAAGTTTCAGAATTATCCGAGCATTATACCATTTATTATTGAATATACACTCTCATGTGTTCTAATAAGAAATTTTAACTTTTATCATAGAAAGTGTTTTATATAATTTTTAATCATATTTAATTATTATAATCGTATTTATTATAGTTCATTTTTACAATGGTCATCACACAAACTCCGACGACCCCTCGTTCTAGGCGGCCGTTATCCGAGAACGGGAAAAGCCAGAGGTTGATTTGTTAGATTTTTCACATTTCGAGGGTGAACTTGTTTACAAAATGACATTAGGGTCATTTTTATTAATCACTACATAGTTTGAGGGTGATTTTGAATATTACTGATACAAATATCTAAAATTACAATTAAATTGATAATTATCCCAAAAAACAAGCAACTGAATATTCCACGTGTCAAAACGTTATTAGTGAGTGCATTCTAATATGGTGGTTCTTATTAAACACAGTACGAACCCTTTCCTTGCTCACCATGTCGACACAGAACCTCGAAGACGAACCATTTTCTCTTCGAAGCGTCGAGCTTTTACTTCTCTTGTGCGGTTGGACGTACAGTTTTCTTCGCGCTCAAGCATGAATCTTGTTCATCTTCAATCTTAAGAAACAGGCTGTTTGATTCTCCTAAAATTCTAATCCGAGTTGCTAAACCTGGCGTTTGTCGTCGCCGAAGAAGATGAAGATCAACGTGAATAAAGAGGCTCGGAAAATTGAGGTCGATAATAAAATTAATCTCCGTAACTATTACCGGATCGCTGATAACCTCCTCAAGCAGGTTCTGCTGTTAATTCTCTTCTGTTTTTGTTCCTTTGTCAATTTGCACATCACATTGTGAATTTCTATTTGAGTTTCAATTTTCGATTGGTCGCTGCTGTAGGATTTATGGTGTGAACTTCTTGGAAATTTGATTGGCGCTTTGTAATTTTTTTATCTCTTCAAAATTGATGTTTTCCTGCACGACAAAGTTCTTGTAGATTGTTTCAGGAAGAAAAAATAATTCTTCGATTTCTTTATTAGTTTATGAGTTGTATTCTATATCGCAGGCTACTATCTACCGGGAAGAGGGCAATGTTGTAGATTTGTTTATCACGCTTCTTAGATTCTCGAGGTGAGGAAGAGTGGTGAACTTCTTGTTACTTTCGGAATTTACAATGTGTGATTCTGCCATTTGGATGCTTTACTGTTAACTTTTTCTCTGTAAACTTCAGTTTGATTTCTGAGACTATACCACATCATCGTGATTATCTTGTTCTTTGTGCAAAAGAAAGAGGACTTTACAGGAAGGTGGGTCACTGGTGGAACTTCGTTGCTCTTTCTTGTACGTTCAATTTATTGCTGTTTTCAATTTGGAATTCTCACTGTCATTTCAGAAAGTGTTGACTGTACTGGATGAGCTTGATTCTTTAAAGCCTGAATTTGATCTTCAAGTGAAAGAAATAGAAAGGGCACAAGGAGGATCTCAACTGCTTGTACACGATGGCAAAAAGAGAATCTTACATGGTCTGGAGATATCTTCACAATGGCCACCTGTTAATAAAAGTCAATCCTCTGTGATTGATCATAAACAAGTAATAAAGTAATTTTAATTTTTATGATTTATTGTATTGTAACTTGAACTTGGCATCAGTGTCATTCATATTCCTATTTGATTGCTCCAACTGGCATTACTAAGACGTGGTTTCCTTGTTCTTTGCTGACTCTTGCATCTCAGTCCTACAATGTATTGTTATCATGCTTTCTTAGTTAGTTTATTATCTTTTTTTCTTCGCAAATAACTATTATCCCCTCATTTGATAACAGCCTACGAGTTTACAACCATATTCATCATGGTCAAATAGTTTTAACAACAATCGGGTTTCAACATTGACGACCCTACAAGTGGACAAGCAATTCCAGAAACTGTGAGTGAAAACCCTTGTTACTTTCATCGTTATCTGGGACACATAAATAGAGCTTTTAGGGTGATTAGCTCAGTAACAATCTTTGTAACTTGCAGATATAATTCTTTATATTAGTGGGTAAATTTTGATTACTCTTTTTCATCTTTTTCTTATTAAGCTCTCAGAACAATTGACTCTCATTGCAACACCAAATAGTTAAATCTGCTTTTTAAAAATATTTATTACAATGAGATCCAACCTCATTAGTTCAGCTTACTTACATTTTACTGAGTCATTAGTCTGCCTTTGCTAGTCTTTAGTTATTTGTCTGTTAACCGGATATTTATCTTCCAATTGGGTGAAGTATTTCATACATTTAGTGGAGAGAGAGTATATTTTATACTATGCCCTGTAGGGAGAGATTATATTTCAGCTACTAACATTTTACCGCATCTTTAGTCTGCCTCTGATAGACTAGTTTTTTGTCTGTTAATCTGACATGTATCTTGCCATTGCGTGAAGCATTTCATACATTTAGTAGGGAGAGTATATTTTATACTATGATCTGTTGTGTCGGATATATTTAAGTTATATATAACGCCAAGTCTCAAAAAAGTACTGAAATTTGATTGCATAAGTGCCTTCCGGTCCAGATTGAGGAAGTTAGACCTTTATATCAGGTTTAGGCAGATGTTGCATTGGTGGAAAATATTTTGAGCTTTAGCAGTCTAGGTTCTGTTTGGATGAGATATAATAATGTGCTACAAATGTGCAGATCTCTTAATCTACCTCTTCCTAAACCTGAAACTTTGTCTAGACATTCTATTTTAGGACCTAATGGTCTTCAGGGACAGTGGAAAGGACCTAGAACAGATAAGGTAAAATTTAATGCCTTCTTTTAAATATTGTTAGTTGAAGCTGACCGTTTACTTTAATCTCATTCATTATTTCTATGTTTATTACAGGTTCAATATCCAAAAAAGCAAGAATTTGATCCTGAAAGTGCAAGGTAATAAACTTGTGTAGATCCTTTGGGGTGTGAAGATTACCTCGTTTGTAGTATGGTTTGCTGTTTTGCATTTTAATTGTTTGATAATGACAAATAATCACATTTCTACCATATTTGTTTATTGCTTCCATGTTGGCTCCCTGCAACGTCCTCTTTGGTATCAATGCAAACAGGCCAAATCAAGATGTTCAATCTGATCTTGTAGCATCAAAAGATGGTAATCCAAGGGAGGGAAGCTCCGTGTTGGAATCGATTCTCTCATTAGATGATGGTAGATGGTTACATCCAGCCGAGGAGTCATTCTCTTCCTTGATTACACCAGTACAAGAAGACTCCTTCCAGATGGTTAATATCAAGCAACCTTCTCCTCCTCCTATTCTTGCTAATGTTCAGCAGAGATTGGCTCCCATTCCTCCATCCAAAGTTGCAGATCCAAGACCTGGCCTAGCAAAACCTTCTCAGGATGGCCCTGATTCATATCAACATTTACATGTTGTATGTCTTCAATTTGGTTCTCATGTCAGGAAGAATTCATTTCCTAAAGAGCGTTTTGTTCAATGTGTCGAATTTAAAGGGAACACTTAGTAGTCTGATGGTACTTTCTAAAATCTTTCATTTCAGCCTGTACAAATGATGGAGGATTTCTTGAGATTGGCTCGTGCAAATACACAAAAAAACCTGGAGACATGTGGTGTTCTTGCGGGATCTCTGGTAAGAAACTATATCATTTGAAACTTATTTACAGTATAGACATTTTGCTTGGAAAAGTGGCATGCTTTAGAAATGGAAGTTGATTAGTATGTCATATCCGTCCATTTTCATGTTTTCTTTTTTCAGAAAAACAGGGTTTTCCATATCACTACTCTCATCATTCCTAAGCAAGAATCAACATCTGATTCGGTGAGAATAAATTTTTATCGTATGTTTGTTTAATGCTAGCCTTTTTCTTCTTCCCTTTAACGATGATATTGTACTTGATAGTTTGCTTCTTGTTGTGACAATATTTTCGTATAATGTCCAAAATGTATGTTTCTTGCACTTTCTCCTGTCCTAATTCAAAAAGTCACCCATATGATGCTAAATGTGGTTCCAAACTCCTGAGTAGATGTGTGGCTTCTTTTGTCCCTCCACTTTTTATAGCTCTGCAGTTGTTACTTTTAAGATATAATGCATTTTGGATAAAAAAGATAATTTCTGCTACGATGAGGATAGACATATAATTGGTGTAAGAAGCTCTTTAATGTCAGTCATTGCTTATTTTAAATCATACTCGGTTTTACAATCTCTCACAATGTAATTGTTTTTCTCTTGTTAGTCATTATAGACCTCTTGACTGCTTTCTTTTTATTCAGTGTCAAACATTGAATGAAGAAGAAATATTTGAAGTTCAAGACAGATTGTCGCTTTTTACTCTTGGGTGGATTCATGTAAGTAACTTTACAGATTTTGGCAAAGTGGCCAGGATTGTTAAATTTCTTTCAAGATAAGAAATTACTTGAATTGGCTGTTTTTAGGTAATTTAGATACCGGTTCTCATACTATTAATGGTTGTTTAGAGCAAATTAGTGTTGGGGTGATTGGACTTTAGAATTATCCAAACGTCAAAAAGATTAAAATAAACTTAATTCAACTGGTGTTTCAAAGTTTGATGAAAGGTTACGAGTGAAACAAATTTGAAGGATTTGTTAATATTTAATCCCTTGGCATTTATGGATAATCTGTCTAAAGGGATTGCTCTGTTGGAATTCTGCACATGATCCTTTGTGCTTTGGATCTTCCAACAAGCATTGGTTTTTGCCAAATTTATTTCATTCCTTTCAAACTTTGGGACGTTCTGATGTATGCAAAATGTTTCATCCTGCAATATTTTTTCCCTAGTCGAACCACTTATAATATATGGTTTAATTTTCAGACACACCCATCGCAAACATGTTTTATGTCATCAGTTGACCTGCACACTCATTACTCATACCAGGTAAATTCATTATCACTTATCAGATTATTCATTATCACTTATCAGATTACCTTTGTCCTGTAAGTTGTACTCGTAAATTTTCTACTCTCTCAAGTTTGTGCTACTAGAATTACAATCATTACAGTGCCAGTTGAAGTTTTCTTTTTCTATTTTAATTTTATTTTCTTCAAAGATAAAAAAAGAAAAGAAAGTTGTGTGATACGATATTAAACAACAATCTTCACTCTGTTTTTATCTCTTATTTTCTTCAAAGATTAAAAAAAGAAAAGAAAGTTGTGTTATATGATATTAAACAACAATCTTCACTTTGTTTTTATCTCTTATTTTCTATCATTGGCTAAATCTAAACCAGAGATTTTAAATATATAGGTTTAGATTTAATTAATCTCAGTTGTAAAAGATTTTTTTTTTTTCAAATATTAGACATTAGATTTGAAAAAAAATTGCTAAAATTTACCTACCTATAGACAAGAAGAGAAAAAGTATCAAGGAGAGGATCGTTATCTCACAGTATCACAATATCAAGGATACTCTTTGGAGGTCACCATTGTAAAAATGAATGTCTGAGTTTAGAGATAGAAGACATCGGACTTTCTATGATGTATGCAGATTGGGAAAGAGCTTGATTTAAATTAAGCTGTGAAATTATTCTTCAAATTAAGATTGAGTGATCTGGGGAAAAGAAATTATCTCGGCGAAAGTGGAACTATATATTTGTTTTGGTATAGAATATGATCACTGGATTACAGCTTTTTACAATCATTAAAGATTGGTTACCATGGTGAATGAGATATTTCAGATGCTCTTAAAGGGGGAATATAGAAGTAGATAGATTCATTTTATTATGTTGGATGCTTTATAAGACTATAAATAAGAGATGTGGACGGATGGGCTAAGCAATTCCTCTTTAAAAATAGAAATAAACCTTCCATTATCAGATCCTTTTTTTTCCTGCTATTAATTATGCATTGTTTATCATATTTGTTTATAACATTAACAAATTATACTTTATGCTTAATCAGATTATGTTACCAGAAGCAATTGCAATAGTCATGGCCCCTACAGATACATCCTGGTATATCTTTTCTCACACTGTCTTGCCTATAATCTTAGTGCTTTTAATTTTTACATGCTAATTTCCCCCTCCCATTTCAGCCCACACGGCATATTTCACCTCTCGGACCCCGGCGGTGTATCTGTGATTCGCAGCTGTCAACAGAGCGGATTCCATCCTCACGAAGAGCCTTCGGATGGAACTCCCATTTATGAGCACTGCTCTCATGTTTATATGAACTCCAAATTGAGGTTCGACGTTGTCGATCTCCGGTAATCCTACATCCAACTGCAGAGGAAAGCTGTACAGAACACCATTTAAGAGGTGAATTCATCTTTTGCCTTAAAAGTTGACATTATTATTGTAGATTCTAAAAAATTATTATTATAATTAAAAGAACTATGTATTCGTATTTTTAGATACGAGCGGGATCTCAGATTGTTGTAATAGTATATTATGATCCTGTTAGTTGTGACTTGATTATGTTGAATTATACAAGGCATGTGCATATTTCTCTGTTGTTGCCATAGAGAGAGGAGATATATGGATTTGTATGCAATTGGTGAATCTTCCTGTCATTCAAAAGGTTTTATGTAGTTTTGAGGTAGAATATTGGATATATAAAGTATGAGAGGGTTATAATTACTCAAATACCCTTACACGATCCCGGGACAGTAATTATTAATAGCAGTGCGGGTCGATGTGTCAGTTGTGCCTAATTGTTTCTCATTCATGATTAATAATTGTACTGTGAAACGGTTAAGGTTGTTGATCAAAGGCTGGCCAAGCCAATTGGAAGTGGCGAAGTGGTGCTGCTAATTTGAGTGTTGTTCTTCATGAAAAGTTGATAAAATTTGTCGATTTCTCGTCGACGCAAACATCCAATTTGTCAAACAGCGTATTCAACCAGTGATTTAGTTCAACTTGTCAAAAAATTAATTTAATTTTATCGGATCCTAAAATTTCGGGTTCTAATTACCTTTTATTTTATTAATTCACTATAATTTTACTTTTGAGTTTATTTTCTAGAAATTTAATTCGAATGTATTACTAATTTGATTCTTCTACAACATTTAAGTCTTAAGAACACAAAAACATGATATAAATTTCTTCTTACGATTTCAACATAATTATAGTAAAACGACGAACTTCACATCTAAGAGTTACGTCAGAAGTGTAAATTAGAATGTAATTATAGTATTATTCTCTTATCTTGGCATAGAGTGATGAATGAATTGCACGGGTACAATTATATCTTCTAAATGAGCACACAAATTCCAATTCCAATGTAAAAGTCTTAGTTCAATTGGAGAAATTATTGACTCCAAATGGAAGGGTGGGCAATTAGTAGCTAAATATATGAATGTTATACACACATATACAAACAACTATCACAGAAACTCCAAATCCAATGGAAAATGCACAAAAAGATTCAATGAATACATTGAGAGTTGTGCATGCAATGCCACAAAGTACAAAAATATATGAATGTTATACACATATACAAACTATCACAGAAACTCCAAATCCAATGGAAAATGCACAAAAATATTCAATGAATACATTGAGAGTTGTGCATGCAATGCCACAAAGTAAGCAGAAGTAGCTTGAAAAATGTAAATTTGACCTGAATGAATTGAATTTCACCTCTAAATCAAGAAGCTAGAAACAATTCAGCAATGACTTCATCAACTAAAGAACTTACAATTTGATCTTCAACTTCTACTCCAAGTGTAGATGCATCAACTCCAAAATCAAGCCACCTTCCATGGCGGCTGCTCATGTCTTTATCCACTAACTCATCAACCATGCAATCTCCCAACCCTCTCCAACCTAAAATCTCTTTGTACACTTCTTTTGCTACACCTTCCTTTCTTTTCAACACTTCTACTCCTCTCTCCCACTCTTTGTATCCCCCACTAGCATGTCTTCTACATTTTAACTCCACAAATTCACTCACGCAATCAAATAACAACTTCCGTTTGAGTCTGGACTCACCACCATCACTTTCCACACACCGTCTTCGGCTTTCCAACTGATCGAATTGATTGGGTTTTATAATTTCGCCACTCTGACTCAAAGCAAAGTTCTCAAACATCAATTCATCACAAAAGAGTATCTCCTTCACATATTCTAGTTCCCACTCGAATGCTCCAGCACGATCAGTCAAAGTTAACATACTCAGATGCTGTCTCACCATAACTCCAGTAGATAAGGAGGACGCTGAATCTAATAGCTCTGTGTCTGTTTTCACTAAATGGACGATTGAGGAATTCAAATCAACCTCCTGAGCTTGAACATACGAACACAACTTGCTCCCTGTAAATAAAATTCGGGGATTTCAACATTCTAACCAAACATCTACTGAATCTATGAACTAAGTCTAGAAGAAAAGAATTACCTTCAATGCTGTTACTCTCTGTGCTCATTGAGTTGCAGCTCTCAGATGAAAAATACGGTTTTAGAATCGATACAGGACTTGGATGTCGGCGACTGAGAAGCTTCCCGGAATCAATACTGTTACTCTCTGTGCTCATTGAGGAGTTGCAGCTCTCAGATGAAAAGGAAGGTTTTAGAATCGACACAGGACTTGGATGTCGGCGACTGAGAAGCTTCCAGGAATCAATACTGTTGCTGCTACATTCATCATCCTCAATGGTTCTCTGAAATTGCAGAATTACAGTCATTGATAGATATGGCACCACATGCATCATGTCATCAACTCTATTTTTATATGGGAAGATAACTATAGGAAAAAAAGAGTAAACAGATAGCCAAAATAGCTAGTTTTGACTACAAGCAAGATAATTCAGAAGGAAAAATTCATCCCACGAGTTAAATCACTAGCATTTGGACCAAGAATCAAAAGACTCTGCAAGAAGGGATAGGCAAAAAATCAAACAAAATAAAAAAGAAAAGAAATAATGAATTTCTGCAGATTCGGATGAAATTTACGTACTTGAAACTTGTGTTTATGTCTGATCGTAGGTGATTCAGTTGAAGAAACATCAGAGTCATATTGACCAGTGCATCTTTCATCAACAAAGCCATATTCATTTCGCTTGCCATATAGCATTGGCATTTTATCAACTCCATCGTGGTTGATAAGAAGCTGCTGAGTTGATGCAGAATTAGAAGCTGCCAATGCTCTGGTGGAATTACAGTGAGAGGACTCAACTCTAACAGTTAGCTCTCTTAACTTTTTGTCCAAAAGAGAACTCAAAGTATCATCCCCAATCATGTTGTATCCTACTGAAGTTAATTTCATACTGTTCGAGTCAAGAAATCCCCTTTTACCCCTATGATCTCGGCCCAGATTATAACTTTCCTCATCAGTCTGTGAAGATATCCCAGAACAAGGTGTTTGTCTAGTTAGTGGAGCTGTAAATGTAAAAGATACAACATCTGTACCTTTATTATTTGCATCACCCCAGTTATAAGGTTGCTTAACACTCGTATTTAAGTGACTGGGCGCCCAGTTTTTTTCAGAAAGTACACTGTCCATAACTTGACTTTTATCAAAGACAAAATCCCTGTCTATTGATCGTTTCTTCCTAGGAAAATTTTTTGATCTGCAATACAAGTCTTCATTTTCTCCATATGTTGCTTCTATCCCCGATTTCCGAACTACCATTTTGGACTTCCCATTTGCCCTGCCTGAGTTTTTATGCTGCAGAAAAGAAGAATCCTTAGTTGGAGTTTTCTTTACCTGAAAATTGGAAACTGGTGGCTTTGACAATAATTTGTCCCTGTCGACAAGACAGTTCTGTTTCTGATTATTATTTCTCAGAACTCCAGAAGCAGCTGAGGATTTTGCTTGCAAATTAATCTTAACATTTGGTTGGCTCTCGAAGAGATGACTTGATTTAACCTCAATCTGTCGTTTTTGGCCTTCCAAATTTCCATTGCCACTCGTACTTACACCTTCTCGCTGTTGGACATTGACCTTAGCTTGGATCGCAAGTGAGACAGACTTACCCTTACTCCTTGAACTATATTCACTATCAGGAGAAGGCCTGAACAATGTTTCTGGAGATCCATTCCAACTCTTGTTCATAGATTGTCCCTTCAAAATCCTAGAAGCATTTGACTCGCTAGGCCTTTTAGATATTTCAGAAAACCTATCTGATTTCTGAGAAACTTCTACTTTTTCTTTCAATTCCCTGACCTTTAAAGGTAAAGAAGAGACGACTAATGGCAACTTTTGAAGTGCCACAGCCTTTTCTTTTGGAGTCTGAAGTTTCAAAGGTGTTGAAGAAGATCCAAAGAGAGGCAGTTTGGCTTTGGTAGTTGCTCGAGGCCCATATTCTAAAATTTTTGAAGCTGCTTCCATTATATGAGCAGCATTTTTACTTGGAATAAAACCAGGACTCTTGATCGGGGACAGAAGTTTATGGTGAGTAGTTGGAATAGATTTGGCTGATTTAGGCGGCAAAACTTCTGTTTGGAATTTCTCGATTGGTTTGTTTAGCATCTTTTGTGGCTTTGACTGCAAAATGTTCCTAGCAGGGATGTCAACTTTACTGTGAAAATTTCTGGAATAGATTTCATAGTCATGCTGATGATCAATGTT
Organism: Begonia masoniana; assembly: GCA_022432975.1. NCBI lineage: Eukaryota > Viridiplantae > Streptophyta > Magnoliopsida > Cucurbitales > Begoniaceae > Begonia > Begonia masoniana. The sequence goes on from CM039506.1 coordinate 48,715,265, forward strand.
TCTCCTCGTGTAGTGTGCATTACTAAGACTAACAGATTGAGTGTCAAAAGTTGGATTCGCGTATGGTTCGCAAAGATGTGATGTGGGTAATGAATCTAATCCCATGAGCCTGGCAACTACCCCAGGGGCCTTAATTCCACATCCGTCGTCATCTGTTACGGAAGATGAACAACTGTATTCATTGCTCGTAATACTACATAAGCCTGCTCCTCTTTCAGCTCCATCTATCTGAAAATGCAGAAAAAGAAATGGGATCATATATCTTCCCATAGTAAATCAATGAGAGAACAAATGGGGAACAGAGTAACTCAGCAAGGATAGTCCTACTGGGTGGTTTGCCATTGCAATTTTCTCATTGCCTTTAGTACCTAATTTTGAATTCTCTGCAGAACAAGAGTAAATAAATTAAACAATAACCCAATAATTTGCATTGAAGCATAAAACATAGCACTCTGTGGTTGAACAGCCATAAACTTATACCTGGTAGGTATGATTTGCTTGAAAATAACTTTTTTCGAGATTTGGCAGTCCAGTCAAACAGCTGAAAGAAACCACCTGCATATCCTCCCTCATTTTTGGCACTTTCTTTCTCCAAACCCATACTCCCACACCGAAATAAAGATCAATGTCACCCTTAGAGCTTGTTAAGACTTCTGTAATATATGAAGAGCAAAAAGTCCACTCTTAGAGCTTGTTAAGGATCATTTTGCCTTTTCCTTTAATAACTGCCCCCCCTTTGGTCTATTGACCTGCTGTTGAAGAGTCTCATCTTCCCCTGTTTACAGATGAGAGGAATGGAAAAGTAGATAATAGCGACCAGAATCCATCTGCATTTAGATCAGATAAAAGAATCATGAAACAATGTTAGATTTTCTGCAAAACTCCTATTTAAGAGTGATTCTTCAAATTTATGTCTTTCCCTCCCTTTCCGTTGTTTTTACTGAGCAGAAGGAACAGATATGGATCTGCAGGACCACAACTGGAGTTGTGACATGCAACAGCCAAATTTGAAACTGGTTTTTTGAGTGAAAGTGGACATTGACTTGTAACTAACTGTCTCCTGCATAAATCATATTATCAATAATACAAATCTTCAGCTATTTTCTGACTTAGAAATCTCTTATCTGCTAATACAACCAAGACCTAATCATATGCATTTGCCTTCATTTCACATCATTACTTCAGATTATTTGCAAGTCAATAAGCAAGCAAAGTCTTTCTCATATAACATAATTCAAGTAAAGACCATGAAATGCAACCACATCAAGTCAATGTCCACTTTCACATTCTCACAAACAGAATCAAGCCTCCAGAAATCAAAAGGCAAAAAACTAAACCCACAAAATGGTTGATGCTTCGAGAGAATCAAGAATCCTTACAAAAGAACCAAACAACGCAATATTTTCATACAGTCTAGAGAACAAAAAACAAAATTTACCGAATCAAATCCACGGCATTAGCAGAAGCGAAACCTAAGGGATTCAAATCTCAAACCGAGCAACATCAGCTAAACGGAGTGATGTTCCAACAGTTTTCCTGTCCCGCAAAGTACAAGAGAAGGGCGTAGCATCATCAATCAGAGAGTCCAGCAGAAGGGAGCAATAAAAGTGTTGCAGAGATTAATGGCGGTCAAAGATGTTGGGAGAATTTCTGCTCAAATCTCTAGACTCTAGAGAGAGAGAGAGAGAGAGAGAGAGAGAGAGAGAGAGAGGCTCTCAGTTCTGTGTGTAGTTTGGGGCATTAAACGAAGACTTAAAAGTGTGTTCTGTGTATAACGTCTCTTTTTTCAGGGTTTTCAAATTCTCCCAACGGAAATTGATTTTATCCAAAGAGATGCTAATCTCACCTTCTGATTTACACCGCTGTTCGTACTACCACTTATTTAAATGCCACGTGGTACCCTTCTTTTCAATCAGCGCCTCTTCTCTGAATGACGTGGCGTCTTCATTGGTCACTCGCAGGCACAGCTGCAGCTGCGTAGTCAATGCTTACCCGTACGCAATTCTCTCCCGACACCTTATTTTAATAAATGTTGTCTTTGTTGTGCTCCCATAACTTATGTCATGTGTTATTAGTCAACATAACTCGGACTTCGAACGTATCTATATCACTAAATAAGCTCAAATATCGAATTTATATTTAACTATTTTTAACGGGATTAATACAAATATAGGACCGTGTTTAAATCTAACAAGTTCGTCTCGAAACTAAAACCGAGACAATTAATTTACGCAGATTAAAGCTCACAATTTATTAAATGACTCGAACCCGGCCTTTAATTATGTTTTATCACTTCAATGAGCTTTACTTCATGGTAGTTTATAATATATAATTGCCGTTTTTTTCATACTTAAAACCATATGAAACATTACGATAAATTATTAATTATTTTAATTCGTTTGAAAAAAATTAGACTACACGTAAAAGAGAATGGTCGTGTCAGCCAAAAAACATAAGTTTTGAGACTGCTGATGACTTACCATTAAGGGTGGGCAGGACCAGACCGTGTCCCGAGAGCTGGACCGGATCGACAGTTTCGGTCCCAACTCGCTGGACCATGGTCTGGTCCTTGGTCCAAAGCTCAAAATCCCACAGGTTTTGGTCCGGTCCTTGATCCATAGTCAAAAATCCTGAAAAATCAAGACTGGACCGAATGTTAAAAAAACTGAGACTTCACTCTTTAGTCGCACTTCGCAGAACCTGAACCAGAAAACAAAAACGCACTCAGCTACTCACGTAGAACACACTTGCAGTTGCAGAATCCCTCTCGAAGCCCTGACGTGTTCTTTTGCTTAGTTGAACACCCGACGTCCGACGACTCACAACTCCTGACTCTTGTGCTCTGTTTTCCGATTCGCCTCACCTCCAAAGCAGCTTTGATTCGCTTAGCCTCCAAAGCTCTGGTGCTCCCTACTGATCGGCTGATCAGCTCGCGCTCGCCTCTATCCTTGGCTGATTGGCTCGCCTGGTCCTCCTCCTCGCCTCTCCTCTCCGCTGTCTTCGCTCAGGACTCCTCACTCACAGACTCTTCGAAACTATGTGTGTTTATTGTGGACTTTTTGCTGCTCATAGTTGTTTGATTTTGAATAATTTTTAAATTAAAAAAAAAAAAAAAAAGGTCGGGAGGAACCGGAATCGGACCGAAAATTTTAGTTTGGTCCTGGTCCCTCCCAGGGCCGATTCTGGTCTTCGAAAAAAAATCCCAAAAGACTCGGTCCGGTTTCGGTCCGGGCCCGTGCCCACCCCTATTTATCATTTACGCGATTCAAGTTGATTGGTTTTGTATTGGTTTTTTATAAGTTCGTGAACCGAACCTGCATCTGGACATTGAACCACCGGTTTAGTCTAGAGTAATGACCGGCTCATTATAAGAATGATCTTACGCAATCTATTTTGATCGAACGGCTGAAAACTGCATTAGGCGCTCGATAAGATTTTGCTTCATTTCCGCGCACGCTAGCAGATTTTTTTCTGCAAATAGTTATCGTTCTCCCAGGTATGCGCGTTGTTCTCCTCGCGAGTTTCATCGTTTCTAATTTCCTGTGCACTCCCAGTTCGTTACTGACCGTTGAATTTGAATTTGAATTCCAGGCCGTAAGATCATACCAAGGTGCGTCCTGCATTTGCATGGTTTTGCGATTACTGGAAAAATTTGAAGTTTTATGATGGGAGTCATCAGAATATTGGTGAGGGTTGAGGTTGTTATTGTCCTGGGTTTTCATTTTTGCTTTGATTGTCATGGAGAAGTTGGATTTGAGATGATTTCTCGATTTCTTGTGAATGGGATTTGATCGGATTGATTATTTCGGTTACATTTAGGGTTAATGTGATGGCAATTTTCACACTGGGTTTAGCCATTTTGAATCCTTTTCTTTCTCTGTATGTCTATTTCCTGCTTCATTGCTGCTAAAACATTGCTATAAGATTACACATGTTTTCATAAACTTAATTACTGAAAATCAGGGTTTTTAACCTCCCTCCCTTAGTGTTTTCTACTGGGTAACTAATTTTAATTTCTAGAATTTGGTTAAGAGTTATCGTTTTTTTTAATGTTATTATAATTTATCAGTGCTCTGGGATTAATGTTTGCTTTTGAAGAAATGATTGAATGGCTCTTACATTTGCTTATCATTTTTTTTCGGATTTCAGCCAGTGGTTCAGATTTCTTTTTATCTGAAGTTTAATTAGTTTGATAGAGAGGCCAATGTCTGAAGGTACTAGTCTAGTGATGGAGTCATCCGAGAACGGCACTGATTTATCTCAGGACGACATTCGAACGATTGAGGAGAGACTGGAAGACACAATTTTGTCCCGTCAAACATCTGTGAACCTCATACCATTTATTGGCCAAAGATTCATCTCACAAGAAGCTGCTTATGAATTTTACTGTAGTTTTGCCAAACAATATGGATTTTCTATACGAAGGCATCGCACTAGGGGAAAAGATGGAGTCGGTCGGGGAGTTACGAGAAGAGATTTCATTTGTCATCGAGGTGGGTACTCACAATTGAAGCCGTCTGAAGATGGGAAAATGCAGAGGAATAGAAAATCTTCCCGATGTGGCTGCCAAGCGTTATGCGCATTGTTAAGAGGACAGATTTTGACGTCCCGGAATGGCGTGTGACGGGATTTAGCAACTTCCATAATCACGAACTGTTGAAATCAAATGAAGTAAGTCTACTTCCTGCCTATTGCACCATTTCTCCTGATGATAAGAGTAGAATTTGTATGTTTGCAAAGGCGGGAATGTCGGCTAGGCAAATGTTAAGACTTATGGAGTTAGAGAAAGGTGTTAAACTTGGTTGCTTACCATTTACGGAGGTAGACGTTAGAAATTTACTTCAGTCGTTTAGAAATGTCGACAGGGATAATGATGCTATTGATCTAGTGGCAATGTGCAAGAAAATGAAAGATGGAAATCCTAATTTCAAGTATGATTTTAAAATAGACGGCCATAATAGGCTCGAGCATATTGCTTGGTGTTATGGTTCGTCTATTCAAGCGTACGAATCGTTCGGAGATGCTGTGGTTTTCGACGCGACTCATCGTGTGGAGGCTTATGATATGTTATTAGGCATTTGGCTCGGAGTTGATAATCATGGAATGACTTGCCTTTTCGGTTGTGTGTTATTACGAGATGAAAACATGCTGACTTTCTCATGGACATTGAAGGTGGGATCCATTTTATTTCAATAACAATTTTTTTTGCCCTGGTTTTAGCTTAAATTACGATTCTTGATTTCAAATTTTTTTTCCTACAAATGTGTTTTTTGTGCAGAGATTTTTGAGCTTTATGAGAGGAAAGGCTCCACAGACAATATTAACAGATCACAACATGTGGCTAAAAGAGGCAATTTCAATCGAAATGCCAGAAACAAAACACGCATTTTGTATATGGCATCTCATTTCGAAATTCTCCGACTGGTTTTCTCTCCTGCTTGGATCGCAATACGATGACTGGAAAGCAGAGTTTCATCGGATCTACAATCTCGAGTCGGTGGGAGATTTTGAAGAAGCTTGGACGGAAATGGTTGCGAATTATGGACTCCATGGCAATCGGCACATTGTAAGCTTATATGCTTTTCGAACATTTTGGGCCATGGCCTATTTAAGGCATTATTTCTTTGCTGGAATAATGAGCACTAGCCAATCAGAATCTATCAGTTCTTCCATTCAACATTTTTTAAGTGCAAACTCTCATACAGATCATTTCGTGGAGCGGGTAAATGTAATTGCTTTACACCACCATTTGTTTTTTCGATTGTTTTACCATTGTCAAGTCTAGTTGCCTGTTTTTGCAGTTGGCTGATATAGTTGAGTTGAGTGATCGATCTGGAACGAAGCAAAAGATGCATCGAAAAAATCAGAAAATCAGCCTCAAAACGGGTTCTCCAATCGAATCGCATGCTTCCTCTGTTCTGACTCCTTATGCATTTGGTAAACTGCAAGAACAGCTTGTTTTGGCTCCACAATATGCATCTCTCATGGTGGACGAAAGCTGTTTCCAAGTTAGACACCATACTCAGAGCGATGGAGGGTTTAAAGTGATTTGGATTCCTTGCGAAGAACACATAAGTTGTTCATGTCACGAGTTCGAATTCTCGGGAATTCTCTGTCGACACGCTCTTCGAGTCCTCTCGATCAACAACTGCTTCAACATTCCTGATCAATATCTACCCATCCGGTGGCGAATCGTCATCCAGCAATCTGTCCATTACAAGGCCTCAAATGCGAGAGATCACCCCGACAAGCTCCAGCTATTCCAGTCTATGGTTTCGGCTCTGGTGGCAGAGTCAATCAAAACCGAGGAGCGGCTGGACGAGGCTTGTGACCAAATTGGGGCGGTTTTGTTCGCGATTGAAAGAGTTTCCGAGGCCGAGTGAGATGGTGTATAATTGCTCGATAGAGTCGTTGATTTTGCCGGATGTCGAGGAAGGTGGGGGAGTGATGAGGTTTGTGAATGAGTGTAGCAGTGTAGGGAAGCTAAAAGAGAGAAGGGGGAGAGATGGAGTTGATGGTGGGAGGAAAAGAAGGCATTATTCAGCAACTTGCTGTGCTCATTTTGGACATAATGCATCAGATTGTCCAATAATTGGTGGAGATGATTTGAATGCAGATTCTCTTGGCTATTTGTAGAATAACATCTTCTGTTAGAGTTAATTGCTCTCTCTTCCTCCCTCGTCAATTTGCCGGGATTGATTATTAGCGTCTTGGGATTACACGCCATTATATTTGTGTGATAATGACCGAACTTATAAATATAAAGTCTGAATGGCATTTAGAGACATGATTCAACCCGAGTTTAAACAAAAACAAAGTTCATCGGCTAGAATAATCCCACTGACCATCTAATAAAAGAGAACTTTTAACTAGGTCCGGGCAAAACTGGATTGAAACTGCAATTTTAACTGAACCGTGCAGTTGGGGTTGGTTATACGAACTCACGGTTCGGTTATGGACTTTCAAGAATTGTGTGATCCAGTCCCGGTTCTGGTTAGACACTTTCAACAACTGTGAAAATTGAACTGGACCATGAGTCAAATATTCGACCTGAAAACTGGTTAAAATCCAATTCAAAAGCCCAAAAAACTGGCATATACTTGAAGCTCGACCTAAACTTTGAAAACCCGGCCCAAAAACAAAAAAAAAAAATAAAAAATAAAACGTAAAAAAAAAAAAAAAAAAAAAAAAGGAATCGAACTTGAACCGTAAAACATAGTTCGGTCCTAGATCGATTCCACAGCCCACTGTTCTGGTTCCAGTTCTGAATCCATGGAACCGTGGGTCACAGTTCTTGTTTTTGTTCCGGAGTGGAACCGCATTGCACCCACCTCTATTGAATTCCTGATCAATATGTAATATCCGGCTCGTACGGATTTTTTAGAATATTATTATTATATTATTGGATGACATTTTTGTAAATGTGTCAAATCAGTTCTGTTTTACGAAAAGAAAGCGTCATGACGATCCTAACGATTAATAGGAATTTTAAGGAAATTATGAGAATTTTCGGAGATTAAACGCTATATTCCGAGTAATTACATTTCTAGTAATATAAAGGATGTTTTAGTAAAAATAGTAAATGAGGTCCAAATTGCGAACAGACAGTTTTGTTAGATCTCAAATGATGAGTTGGACCTATCGGCGAAATAAGAAAATTTGGAGAATCCGAATTGCTAACCGATTAATGAAACGAAGGACGAAACAAATATAAAATAGAGCTAAGGGCGAAATGGTAATTTGCAAAATTAATTTTTAATTAAAACATCACAACTCCTTCTTCCTTGGCCATTTTCACGCAAGAGAACCCTTTCTCTTCTTTTCTCTCGCGATCTCCTCTCTGCCTGCGAGCGATTTTCTCCAATCCGACCTCCGTTCGTTCCGTTTCCTTTACGTTTCCTCCTCCAATCGACGCTCTAGGTATGGATCTATAGTTTTATAACGTTTATTTCGAGTTTTACGGAGTTATACGTTTAGGGTTTTCGTTAGGTTTTCGATTAAAAACGCGAATTAGGGCTCGTAATTAATAGGTTAGCCGTGATTAAGTATATATTGCACGTATTTGACGTTATTGGACGAAGTTAAATCGAATTGTGAAAATGTTAAAAATTAGAAATTTTCGAGATTTTAGGAAAAACTCGTAAATTGGATTTCGGGGTATCGAGCGTAGATTAATGGATGTAATGCCTCGATAAGTTAAGTTGGAACGATAGGAAATTCTTTAGTTAAGGTTTTGTAAATTTGGACGATCGATAGCTTAAATTAGTTTTAACGTCGATATTGTGTTTTGCTTCAGACAAACAACGCTCGTGGACGGAGCTTGAGCTGCTTTGGACACGAGGTAAGTTCTCGTGATTCTTTTCTGGCCGATTGGCCTACACCGTACATCGAAGTCGTCTCGAGGAGTTTTGGAGATGCGCATGTTTAAATTGTTTGGTTAGGTAGTTAGGATTAGTTCTGTATAGGTTTAATTGCTTTATTGTCTCGATGGTATGAATCATGTGTGTTTAAATTACGTCATATTGAACTGTTCACGCATCACGTGTTTTAAAAGAACATAGAAAATGAATTTCTGCACGATGTTTTAAAGAAAATGGTAATGCGGCCTGGAGAGGGGCTATTGATCTATTGTGTAGGCACGAAGGGGTCTGTCACAATACCGCATTTAACACATACTCATACAGTTATAGGTCATGCGAGATGGGGCTCAGGCACGGCTGTACGTGTTGTAAGCGTGTACCCCCCTCTTCTAGCTGGAAAGAGTAGTCCGACCGCTGGATGTGCTCTCTCCGGTTAGGAGGCTGAGATCTCGGTGACACCCACAGAGTAAAGAAAATGCTGCATGATTTCTGAACTCACTCGCATAGCATATAGTTGCATTTATGATAGCTTGCTGAGATTTTTATCTCATAGATGTCTGTATGGTGTAGGTGACTACGAGGAAGCAGGTGAGGATGAGATTCCTCCTCCTGAGGCTTGAGTCCAGTTGACGGAGGATGGCTGCGGTGGTGTGCTGGCGCAGTCGAGGCTTATCTGACCCGTGGGGACAGTATGTATAGATTTTGAGGGTTTTGGGACGTTTTGGGCTGTTGATTTGATAACTATGTATTGATAGAACATATTAGGGTGCTTGGTTCTGGTAGTTGATAGGGTTATCTTTTAGATGTTTAAACGTTTTGTAAATGTATTTTGAAAATGTTTGGTGTTAGGGAAATGTTCGATTTTTAAACATATCCACGCAAATTGTTTTTAAGAAAACGGGTTATGGTTTAAACGTGTTTTGAGTCGTTTATTGGTTGATTGACGAAGTGCGAATAGGATGAAGATATGGGTGAGTCTATAATGTGATGTTATTGTGTTTGTTAAGGTGTATGTGTGGGAATAAGAGTGGTTGGAGTATAGAATAAAGAAGGAAAGAAAGGGAGTGGAGGCAGTGAGGGTGGCGACGGATCGCCAGGGATGGCGATCCCTGGCCCCTCGTTGTCGTGTGATTGCCTGCGGGGGCGATGCGATCGACTCTGGTAGCCACTCTCCAGAGAGTGTGGCGATCAATCGCCACAATTGTGGTGATTGATCGCCACTTGCATTTTTTTCATGGTGGTGATCAATCGCCACAATTGTGGTGATCAATCACCCCTATATTTAAATAGAAACTTCCCCTTTTGCCCCCTTCTTCTCAGCCGATTGCTTTTCTTTGTTTTTCAATTGTTTTAATATATTGTTTTAAGTTTTATTTAAATTGTTTTAAAGTGTTGTAAATGGTTTATAAACATAGACTTCTCTGATTTCAATTCTGATTTCGATTTCGGTTTAGTTTCCGCTTAGAGTTTATTTAAAGTATTTATTAGAATTAAAAAAAAAAATCAGGTACAGTATTAGTGTCGTGACACAATAAATCTTTTGAATTTTGTGTCGTCATTACTTTCTTGGCATCTATTATGTTTTATCTCACTCCATAACCATCTCTTCGACTTTTTGTCTCGAAATTGTGACGAGTATCTTTGCTAGTTGTTTTCGTCTTTTTGAGTATGTTCGACAAAGGAGCATCAACCTCATACGAGTAACCATGTCGGAGTGGAATTTAGTTAGACGTAGAAATTAACGTTTAGATAATTAAATAAAAGTGGAAGATTATGTGTGTCTGTGTTGATTTTGACGAATCATATAAAGTCAAAAGTTAATTTACTTGCGAGCCGAAAATTAAGATTCAGGACATCAAAAAGAATGTTCAAGAACTCAATCTTTTTAATAATGTTATGTTTACTTTCATATTTCACTTTTTTAAAATACTCGTCAAATAATGATTAATGTGATTGATATAATAAATTAATTAATTATAATTAATTAATCTAATTACACATTAATTATATCAATTAATAATTGATATGAGTATTTTAAGATGGTAAATATATCGTTACCATAATCTTTTAATCCATTTTGAGCCAAAAAAATGTTTATCGTTTTTTTTTTAATTTAAAGTCGTATCGAAGCTATTTCTACCCCAACAAATACTCATATTTATTTAAACATCAATTACATATTTAATTAAAAGTAACGTTACGTTTATCCTCTATTTTTATCTTCCAATTCTTACATATTAACGTGACGATTATTGATTGATGAAATTTAGTTATCTGTGATCTATCATATTAGTTTCACCAATCAATTATTGACACGTTAGAAAGTAAAAATTATAAAATGATAATACAAGATATACGATCGTATTGCCATTAACTAAAAATATTTCTAAAATGTTAGAGATGTTTTTGTGGGTGAAGAAATAATTTTCGTAAAACAAAGGGGCAAATATAGAGTTAATAAAGTATGAGGGTCTAGATAGTAATTTAGAAACTACGAGGGGCTAGGGTTTCGAGTGTGTTTATATTTAAGGCGAATCTTATCGCATCTGTTGCGGCTTGTAGCCATTGATTCGTGATTCCGCTTCTCCTGCCTTTCTCTCTCCTCTACATTCAGCGCTCTTACAAACGCGCACACACACTCTCTCTCTAGCCATTTCTCTCTCTTTCTCTTCTCTTTGAATGTCGGTTCCATTGCTCTCTTGCGCCGCTACTTGTCTTCTCTGACATTGATTCTCTAGTGGATCTCTGTTCGATTGGATTGATTCTTTTTTGTTTTTCTTTTAATGAGCTGCTGCCTCGGAATGGCGGATTCCAGTGAAGAAGTGAGTGATTCATTTACGAAGATTATTGTTGTTGTTTTTTAGTTGGAAATAATGTTGATCAGATCATGCGTTTCGTTGCAGACAATGAGATCGAGTTCGACGGACATTGATGGCGAAAGACCGACTGCGGTTTCCTTAGATGAAAGCCAATCGAAGAAAACTTGCGCAGATTGTGGTACTTCTAAAACTCCTCTGTGGAGAGGAGGTCCTGCTGGCCCCAAAGTAACTTTCTTTAATTTTTCGAGTAATTTTAGCATGTCAGTGTTGTATTAACTAATAATAGTGATTTTTTTTTTTTGTTTCTTCGTGGTATTTTGACATTTGAGAACGTGCAAACCAAAGTGTTGCTGTGATTTTTCAATACCATTGAAATTATTGTTTTCTTCACAGGGGTTTTGATGTTTGTTTTCTTCATTTACAGTCACTGTGTAATGCCTGTGGGATAAAAAGCAGGAAGAAAAGGGGGCCTCCAATGGGGATTAAGAAAGGGAATACAGAAGTGAAGAAGATGAAGAGAAGCAAAAACAGGGGAGGAAGAAGTAGATTTTTGGGATTGGGTAGAGAAGGTTTGGTGAAAATATTAATGGTGGATAGACAGAGGAGGAAGATGGGGGAAGAAGAAGAAGCTGCTGTGCTTTTAATGGCTCTCTCTCATGGCTTTGCTGTATATGCTTAGAGTCACAGATCTCACTTCATTTTTGGAGAATTATAGGAATCAATCTAACCCCTTCCTTCCAATTGTATGGTAACTTTCTTTATCTTTTTCAAAATTCAGCTATTACGAATTATTCCATTGCTGATCTAAAAGCTTAATGGTATAATCATAGTCTAATTTTAAATTCTAATGTAACGAATGTCCGTTGTTTGCAAATCTCAAGCGATTTTGCTTTTGTTGAATGAATGGAATTTTGAAGTTCAATTTAAGGACGAAATTCGAGTTTACATTTGAAGTTGTGTGATCTTACATGATTTGGGTAGTTCCTGTGACAAATTATCAAAAAATGAATTCAAGTTCTTGTAATAAATTATCAAAAAATTGAAATCACAACCAAACTATTCAACGAATGTTTATAATTTCTATCTAAAACTGAGAACCGAGTTGGTCTTAGTTTATTAGACACAGTATAAGAACCAGATTTTTTAGTTCGTTTCTACTAAGTTCGGCCAATTCTTGGAATTTAGGATAATGATGATCTATATTCTTTAATTTCAAAAGAAATCAACATATATATTTCTAAAACACGAGGGTAATTATCAATAAAAACTATAAATTACATATTACATGATCAAGGTGGTTCGAGAAAGAACAACCTCTTGATCTACTTATTGCAGCCTCCGAAGAAACACGTTGTCGGGGCATTCCTTCTTTCTCTGATCTCCTCGATGCCTAGGGTTTTGTCACGGCCAAGAGCTAGTTGTTGTTTCCATTCGCTTGCTTTGAAAAAAAAAATCATTCAAACTCGTAAACCTACAATTGGTCGGAAACAACTTCGCCACATATCAACACTGCAAATAGTCGTTAGCATCGACTCCTAGTCGCCGTAACGTTTCAACCTGTATTGTAAACAAATCCACGTGTCATTTATATCCCCATATGGCTTCGATAAGAAGCTAAATAAAGTTTTGGAGTTAATGTTCCTACCACAATCTTTGATTATAATTGATCAACGATGTATGATAGTTTGAAATATGTAATTTAAAAGATATTATATGATTGATATTACGTAACACTCGAAAAAATCATGCCATTTGGTGGGTTTGAATTGAAGGTAAAAATAATAAAAATAAAGTAATTTGATTTGGTAAAACTAATAACAATTAAATTAATAATAATAAATCAATCAATAAAACAACAAAGGACGTGGTCGCAACTTTAGGTGGCGATAATTAATGCAAATATCATGCAAACCTCCACTTTCCCTTCCATGTATTTTTGTTAGTCTAGATGAAGGGGGACACACCATTTTGACCATATCAACGTCTCGCAACCTTGTGGGACTCACAATTACCCATTCAAATTAAAGTTCCCATCTTTTTTTTTTTTTTTTTTTCTATTTTTAAGAATTTATTTTTATTTTTATTTATGTTACCGTTTTGGCACATTGGAAACAATGGTTTGACTCATCGGCCACTAATTCGATCCGATCAGGCTTGGTTTTTTTCTACAGTTGCTCTCGATCGTGTCTACTGTTAGTTTGGATCCGGTCGATGGTCGAGCTAACTAAGCTAATTTTTGTCGATAAATAGATTATTATCGTAAATTTATATACAAAAATTAATGTTTTCTATTTATTAAAATAAAATGGAAATTATAAATGAAAATAGAAAAATCTGGAAAAAAAAAAAAGAAGACGAAACCGGGTAAGCAAAAGACAACAGCTTTCAAATTTGAGAGACAGCTTCCACTCAGCTGTTGTTTGCCTCTTTCTCTCTCTCTACGCGTTTCCTATTTCTCACTTCCACCATCTTTCTCTCTCTAGAACCCAGTTATATCGTCTCTCTCTCTCCCCCCCTATTTTTCAGGTTCCTGAAATTCTACCCAGGATATCTTGTTCGCCATGGACTTGAAGCTCTTATTCAAGTTGTTGGCCATTTTAGCTGCTTTTCCCTTTTCTTCGTCTCAAGAGGCTGAAGCTCCGTCGCCGGCATCCGATTCCTGCAACGGTATTTTCTTAAGCTATAGCTACACGGACGGAGCGAAGATCGCCCCGGATCTCGGGCCGGATCTTGCTAACCAGCCGTACCGATTCGAATCTGTTCTCACTGTTACTGAACAACGGGCTGGAAGAGCTCAAATCATGGCGGGTTTTCGTAGGGTTTCACAATAATGAGTTGTTGGTTTCTGCTTCGAACGCAGTGCTGGCAGATGGGAGTAAACTTCCGGCTCTTGTTGGAAACGGCACCGTTTTCGCGGGGTTTCCCTCGACAGACCTGAAGACCGCGGTTGAGACCGCCGGAGACTTGACTCAGATGCAGGTTCAGGTCAATTTGGTCGGAACACAGTTTGGTGTTGCATCTCCGGAGATTCCAATGCCGTTGAATATCTCTCTGGTCAACGATGGCTACGCTTGTGGACATTCAACTCTGCAAGGTACCTATTTGATTTCACCAAATAATCGACAACATATACTGTCATTTTCTTCAATTCTTTGTTTTTTTTTTTTTTTACTTTGGGTTCTTCGATTCAATATTTCGAGAATTATATGTCTCCGTTTGAGATTTTAGAGTTTGGGTTGTTCCAGAGATGCTATTTTCCTCAGATAGTGATGGATTTTGATCCATTTTGTCTAGTTGCTTGAGCTTGTTCTGATGCTCTAATGGTTTTCTTGGTAGGGACGAGAGAAATGCACGTTTGCTGTACTCCAGACACAAATGTCAAAACAAACATAAGTATAAGCGACGAGTTCTTGCCTCGCCAAGATGGTGATCTTATAATCATGTACGATGTTACAAGAACATACGACTCGAGTTATTGGACGCAAGTTACAATCTCTAATCACAACCCTCTCGGCCGTTTGGATAGTTGGAAACTAAGCTGGGATTGGATGATGGGTGAATTCATATACTCCATGAAAGGAGCTTATCCTTCTGTTGTTGATTCTTCCGAGTGTATATTCGGCCCTCAAGGAAACCATTATCAGGGCATGGACTTTTCCGAGGTTTTGAACTGCGAAAGGCGGCCAACTATAGTCGATCTGCCACTCTCTAAGGCTAATGACACAAACCTTGGACATGTCCCGTATTGTTGCCGGAACGGAACAATCCTGCCTCCCCACATGGATCCGAGCAAGTCGATCTCATCATTTCAAATGCAAGTTTTCAAAATGCCACCAGAGCTGAACCGATCTCAGTTGACACCTCCACAAAACTGGAAAATCAATGGCAGCCTCAATCCTAGCTATCTTTGTGGCCCTCCGATCAGGGTCAGTCCGAGCCAATTCCCTAGCCCAACTGGGCTGCCTTCTCTAACCACAGCAGTGGCTAGTTGGCAGGTTGTTTGCAATATCACTCTGCCTAAGTCAGCGAGCCCAAAATGCTGTGTTTCGTTCTCTGCCTATTACAACGAGTCAGTGATCCCTTGCCGGACTTGTGCATGTGGGTGTCCGAGCAACACGAGCCGGACGTGCAGCTCGACTACGCCAGCAATGCTTCTTCCGGCCGAGGCTCTTCTCGTCCCCTTCGACAATCGTACCGAGAAAGCATTGGCCTGGGCTGCACTGAAGCACTTTCCGGTTCCAAATCCGACGCCTTGTGGCGATAATTGCGGAGTGAGTATAAATTGGCACGTTTATACGGATTATTCGAGCGGATGGAGTGCTAGAATTACCCTTTTCAATTGGGACGACTTCGATTTTGCCGATTGGTTTGTCGCCGTGGAGATGAACAAAACAGCCCCAGGATTTCAAGCGATGTACTCCTTCAACGGGACAACATTGGAGCTAGATGGAACGAATAACACCGTTTTCATGCAGGGTCTTCCGGGATTGAACTATTTAGTGGGGGAGAGAGACGGCGATAACCCAGAGAAGGATCCGAGAGTGCCCGGAAAACAACAATCCGTGATTTCTTTTACGAAGAAAAACATTCAAGGAATCAATGTTGCGGCCGGAGATGGGTTTCCTTCAAAAGTCTTCTTCAATGGAGAGGAATGTTCGATTCCTCAATTGCTCCCAAGCAAGGCAAGTTTGAAGGGTCCAGCCTCATTTTTCTCTCTCCTCTCAATTCTTATGATCATGTTTCTTCTATGACACAGAAGCTCTTTGCTTTGTTAGCTGTTCTTCTTCTTGTTTTGGAATTCTTTTGAGTGATTTGATTGGATATAGCTCATCTTCGGTGTCGATTTCTAATCCCAGATACCACATTGTATACTCAGTGATTAGTTAATACCAGGAGTTTCTTGATGAATATAATTTTATTTGTTTTAATCGTATATGTTTACCAGTTTGATCATACTGCTTAGGTTTCAAGATGATCTGGTTTGAGAAAAAGATGCGATGAATCTTAAATTGTTGAAATCATCTGCACAATATTTAAAGTTCTATGGTTAGAAACGTGCAAATTGCTCCAAAAAATGAAATTTGAAAACAAAACCCAAACCCGAACATGATTTTCGAGTTTGGCCGCCTGAGTTTGATTTGGCCCCGGATTTTTTGTCGGACAATACTAGTTATAAAGTTAAGGGAAATAAGGAAGAAATGAATGATTTCTAAATGTGTTATTTGAGTTGAAAAGCCTCTGTTACAACATGATGTGCTTCAATGGCAGACAGAGAAGAAAGAGCTTCAGATAATACCCCTAGAACTAGAACAACTTTGAGTTCATATAAAAAACAAGAATTATCTGATTACAACAACTATGTACATCAGAGAATCAAAACACAAAAATGTTGTTCCTTTCAAACGGGAATGTTATCCATCGAATACCTGTCGAAATCGTAGTCGCTTTCAGTCGATCCCAGCCCGAAATTCTCTTGTTGCTGGAGAAAAAAAAAAGCAGCAAATTTGAGACAATTTAATCGAAAACAAACAGAGAAGAAAAGTTGTAGGAAACAAACTTGTCTGAAAAGGGTACTCATTAGATCGTCCCGAACGAAGTTTTCAGGGAATAAGACGCAGCTTGGATCTGGGATTGTCTCGGCTTTAACCCTCACCGGATTGTCAAAAATAACAGAATTTAGTTGCTGTCCGATGATCTGTCCGTTCTCAGGTCGAGTTGTAGAAACATCGCTTTCTTGTCTGATCCTTTGGCTGGAGGGAAAGCTTTGATGATATAAACCCGAAGATGAGATATTCAGGTTGCCTTGAGAGGCATTGAAGTTCAAACTGGGATTCTGCAAATCATCGAATATATCATAATTTGATACAAATCTTCCTGATTGTTTTGTTCCTAGATTTGATTCTTCCAAGAATGGCTCTTTAGATGGAGCTGTTTGAAGAGGAAAATTATTTCGCGAGAATTCAGCTGTTTGGTTCGCCGGAAAACTGAAGATAGACGACTCCGGCGGAATCAGATTGTTCGTCGGAACCCCACCTGGAATTCTAACAGACTGTCTGATTGATGATTGAGGTTGAGTCATCTGGGTTAATAAAGAGTTGTTTTGGCCTCCATGGATATTACCTTGCATATTTATGCTTCCATGGTTCAAATTTGCAAGCTGCTTTTCTTCCATGGGGGAGGGAATTCCATGCAATAAATTTATTGGTTTACTACTGTTGAGATGCTGAGGCTGGGCCTCACCAAATCTCAGTTTGGGATTCTCAAAGCTAAATATGTTCCTCTGATCGGAAATTACGCCGGATTTTGCTGAAGAAGATCTACTCAGGCCGGCAGCTTGAAGCGAGGCAAGACTTTGGAGTGTGAGTTTTCCGGTCACGGCAAGAGCCTGAAGATTCATCTCGTTGAATGCTGAAACTGGCCCGAATATTGCTTCTCGTGGGTTGATGAAGGAATTGTTCAAATTACTAGGGTGTTGTGCAACTCCGCTTAGCCTTCTTAGATACAACCGATATTTCTACACGATGATTTTTCATAAAAAAAAAATACGATGAAAAGCTTATATTTACAAATATAATAAACTCTCAAATTACGGTATTTAAATGTACCTGAAGATGACTGGCAACATTTTCTCTAGTGAGTCCCGAAACATTCATCAGCTCCAAAATTTTCTTAGGAACAGCCTCTGAATTTCACAAATCGATTTAAGAAATAAGTGGAAAAATTCACGATAAGAAATCAAAAAATCATAGTAGATCATTAAGTAAATAAATTCATAAGTGCAATTTCTCAACAGAGTAATAATGTTAAATTTATCTTCTAATTATATATTTTATAATTATTTTATGATGTGTCACTCATTAATTGGTGCAATTCATATAATTTATCTGAATTATTACATTAATTAATGAACGATTCGTAAGTGTGAGGTCTGTAGATAAAAATACAGCGTCAAATTAGAAGACAAATTTAACATTATCTTTTTCGATATCTATAGAATATTACTTGTCTTAGTCGATCAAATAATCAAAGAAATGCACGACGACAATCAAAAAGATAATAACTTCATACTGTCAATGCCGAGTTGATTAACAGCTGCAACGAACTGCTGATGAAGATCGACCGACCAAACCACGCGTGGCTTCTTCAACGTCGACGAATCATCTCGTTCCTCAGCTTCTTCTTCATCGTCTTTCCTCCTCTTCGAGCTTTTGCAATTTCCATCATTTAACGAGGACGAGTAATCCGCGTCATCGCACGGTTTTGGTTGCCGATCCCCGTCTTCGACACTTCCGGATTGTTCTAGATCCTTCCACTCATTCTTCCTCCTCCGGACCACATGTTGCCATATGTTCTTCAAAGCTTCAATTCGAACAGGTTTTATTAAATAATCGCAAGCTCCGTGAGTAACTCCCTTCATGACAACATCTTTGCTTTCATCGGCCGACATCACTGTTCATCAAATTAAACATCAATCGATAAACTTAATGTCATATTCTACAAATCGAATAAAATTAGGAAAGGAAGATTACTCAACTGATAACTGGTAAGTCCATTTCTAGGCCAATGTGCTCTAAGAGCTTAAATCCATCCATGTCCGGCATATGGACATCACTAATTACGATATCGAATCCATTTTTGTTATCTCGAAGCTTAGACAACGCAGTCTCGGCTCGATTGCACGTAGTAACTGATACGAATGGCCAAAAATAAATCAAATTTTATCAGTTTGCAAAGATTGGATCAATAGCGAGCTGAATTGGAACTGAAGCTGAAGTAAATAGCAAGAAGATTAGCCATTCAAATACTGGTAAAGATTCAAAGAAATACCCTGATTAATGGAGTATAATCATAAATCAACAAAGATTTGATTGATAAAAACTGAGAAAAACTAGAATCATACTTTTAGAAGATGAAAGTCAAAATGAGCTAAAGAAACCGAAGAGGGTTCAGAAAAATCTGAAAATAATACCGTGGTAGAGACAAAATTGAAGCATCTTATCCAAGATTCTCAGGCAGGTCGGATCGTCATCGACGACCAGAACTCGTAGACCAGCCGGAAATTGTTCGGAAACAACTTCGCCGGATTTAAGAGCAGCACTACAAATAGCTGTAGGCATCGATGCCTTGCCGTGATTCAGATTCATTTCTAAAAACCCAAATCGGAGAGGAACGAAAGGAGGAAAGAATTGGCACACATGAACTTGGGTTGAAACCCAGATCAAAATCAGCGAGACCCAGGAAGTAAAATCGAAATTCAGAGAGAAAACAAGAGAATATTCGATCTTTGGGTCGAGAAAACTACCATCTGGGGTTTGATTCTTTTCCGCTTCAAACTCTAATCTATTTCTTCCTCATTTTTTATTGCATTGAAAATCTTCCAATAATTTCTGAGTATTATATTCATCAGTGGGTCACTCCTGGAACAGTGGATCCAGCTCATACCGGATTATCACTCCCTTAATCTCCTTTTTCCAACCTTCATCTCCCTCTCTCCCTCTCCACATGCATTATAAGTAGTAGATAAAATAAAATATTGGTGTTCATCATTTCAATTTAATATTCAAACTTTTATCCCTCTCCCTTGAACTCTTTGTAATTTTAATTTAATTTTTAAAACATATAAATAGTGTATTTTTTTAAATTTTAATTAAAAAATATTAATGAATAATATTACGTTTATTTTTTATTTTACTCTCTTAAAATACTCACTGACGAGTTGAATAATTATTCATGTATAATTTATTACATGAATTATATCTTAATTACACCAATTATTTTTTGACACGTTAACAAATATTTTAATATAGAACAAGAGATTAAACGTTGCACTAATTAATATTAATTAATTGAGAATTTATTTGACTTAGAAAATGAAATAATTATAAATAAAAAAAAAAAAACCAAATGGGCACACCTTTTAAATATGGCTCTTCTTTTAAAGTGGGTGATGCTAACATGTCGTGATGTTCACTATCGTTAAGTTACTGTCCACTCTCTGACCAGCTTTAAATTTTTATGTCCACTTAGCGTCTACTCCTTTCCAATTCTCCCCATGCTTACACGTGTCACTGCCACTATATTCCTCAAAGATAAGGTTTGTATTCTTGCATTTTCATCTGATTTAATTCTTACAATTGAATTATATTTATCTGTAAATTTGTTAAAATAATATTAAGATAAAATATTATTTTGATTTTTAAGTTTTCGTATAGTTTATAAATTGATTTTCTCGATAAATTCAACAAAAAATCATCTGATAATATTCGTTGAAATGTCAAATTCGTTATTTGTCATGTCAGCAAGTATATTTAGATGTCTCTTTTAAAATGGTTAAAGCGGGAATAGCTGTTGAAAAAAAGAATGATTTAAATAAATAATTATTTGTGAAAGATGAGTAATTACGAGTAGGAAGGAGAGAGAGGAGAGAGATATGGAATGTTGGGAAAGAGTGATGAAGTTGAAATGTTTAGAGATGAACGAGTGTTGAGAGAAAAGTACTTGTGCATTTGCTTTTTCAGTGCAACAAAAGCTGTGACCTTTTTCTAAAGTTGCTTCTGCACTCGTATATTCTCTCTTATCTCTCCTCTTTCTTTTTAAGATTCAAACCAAGATTTTCCAGTCTCTGCTCCAAAACCCTAGAAAACCCATGAAAGACAATCTCTATCATCGTTTATTTACTGCTGTACTGATAAATTCAACAAAAAATCATCTGATAATAGTTTGTTGAACTATCAAATTTGTTATTTGGCATATCAATAAGTATATTTAGACGTATTTTTTAAAATGGTTAAATCATGAATAGTTTTTCAAGAAAATAATGATTTAAATAAATAATTATTTGTGAAAGATGAGTAATTGCGAGTAGGAGAGAGAGAGAGAGAGAGAGAGAGAGAGAGAGAGAGAGGAGAGAGAGGGGAGAGATATGGGATGTTGGGAAAGAGTGATGAAGTTGAAATGTTTAGAGATGAACGAGTGTTGAGAGAAAAGTACTTGTGCATTTGCTTTTTCAGTGCAACAAAAGCGTGACCTTTTTTCTAAAGTTGCTTCTGCACTCGTATATTCTCTCTTATCTCTCCCTCTTTCTTTTTTACGATTCAAACCAAGATTTTCCAGTCTCTGCTCCAAAACCCTAGAAAACCCATGAAAGACAATCTCTATCATCGTTTATTTACTGCTGTACTCTCTCTCTCTCTCTAAGACTCAAAACACACATTTTCCAGTCTCAGCTCCAAAACCCTAGAAAACCCATTAAAGATAGTCTCTCAAATGGTATACTTCCTGCGGCACTCTCTCTCTTTCCGACTCAAAACTACATTTCCCAAGCTCAGCTCCAAAACCCTAGAAAAACCATAAAAATAATCTCTCTCTCTCTCTAGAACACACATGCTTAGCCCTTAGCTTTGTTGCATATCTGAAGCTAATTTCAATGGAGAACTAAAACAAGATTTAACAACAAGTAACATTCTAAAGAAACTTAGTGTTGGGTTAGAATGTCTAATTTCTCAAACATGCAACACAAAATCAAGGTTTAATATATATAAAAAAATAACAAAAAGTTGAAGTAAGGGTGGAAGGCATATGGGTTTCTTGCTTTTGATGTGGATGTGAAGATTTATATGCTTTTAAGAAAAAACGATTTATATATTGTTTCCTCTCTTCAAACCATTACCTTTTCCCCTCCACGCCTACCTATTAAATTATATGTTCCATTATTTTTTAATTACACATGTTATATTATGATTTTTTTAAATAATTTAATACGAGAATCTAATAATTTGATGTAACAAATCAAGTCAATATGAACAATTTATTATTTTATTTTTAAAAATTACAAAAAAAAACTACAACATCATGTTGGTCAAGAACGTGGAGGTTTGAAAAAATAAATATAAATCGTTACGACAACTCGAGATTTGACACTTTTACTAAAAAACAGGCATAAAGTATGAAACAACGATGTTAACAAAAACTGTAGTTGAGACAATGATAAATGTCAATAGAGATTGTTCGTTACATTTCACATTTACAATGTGCAGTGGAGAATGCATCGTCGTTTCTTATACTAGCAGTTAGAGAGAGATCTTTGATCGAGATGATCAAATAGAATCGACTAAGAAGAAGAAGAAGAAAATGAGACTTTAGAAGATAGACAAATGTTCTAAAACTTTTAAAAAAAAAAAGGCACGTTGATTTTTATTGACTAAATTAAATTGTTTAGAGTTTGACTATCATGGGCTTATTTGAGCTTACTTAAATGATTGGGCTGAGGCCCAATATTTGTTCAACTTACTTGGGTTTAGGCCCAATTGCCGATGAGAAATGTCCCATTTTACCTTAAACTAGTATAAATGAGTTGCTCCATGTTCTTTTTAATGGCTTCAAAGCTCTCCAAAATTGATTTTCTTAATCAATTTGATAAATCTTATTTATATTTTGTTTAGAATGTTGTTTGGCTTGGATGTTGCAGGTTGTGGTTGTTTGAGTTTGCTTTGCTTGTTTTTGCGTGTAAGATAGTAGATATGTTGCGAAGCTTTTAAATAAAAAAAAAAAGAGAAATGTTCAATTTAGACCCTAACGTATGAGATCATTGGTCATTTAGTACCTAATGTTTTTTTTAACCCAATTAGACCCTATCGTATACGTAATTTGCAATTCAAACCCTCCCGTTAAATTTTGCATGTACTCTGCACGTGCCTAGTTAAAACTTTAAAATACCATTTTTCTCCTTCCCTCTTCTTGATTAAAAAATATAAAATAATATTTAAGGTACCAGGCAAAGAGAGAGAAGAAAGTAAAAGAGGAAGATCAAATGAGTCTGCCACCAGGATTTCGATTTCATCCGACAGACGAAGAGCTCATTTTAAACGTAACAATTATTTGGATGGTACAGAGCTTGGAGAGTGCGTTTGAGCATGTTTTTATCGCAGACAGATCCTGAAATGAGATAGGCAAGGTGAAGCGGCGGAATTGGGCGCAACTTGGATGCAATTTGGATCCAATGAAAACGGAGCTTGAAGTCCCCATTGACCGATAAAACGGAAGAAGATGACACAGGGGTACCCAAAAATGGAATCCGTGTTAAACCTACAAAATACAAACAACGTACTCGGTGTGTGTAAGATGAATATGACCGACAATATAATGAATAAGCGAACGAAAAATGTAGGAAAAACTAAGTGAATAATGTGTGTGAAATGAAGAAGATGGAAGAAAAAGAATATGTAAACCCTTTGGCGGCCCCGAAAGCTATCTTATATGAGGCTTCCAGGGGTAAGTTTTCCCGTAGGAATAACTACCACTGTAGGGCACCGGTTTGGCTCCCACTTAGCTCGATCTTCCAAGGAAGAATGGAGGTGGGAAGCAATACTTATTACCTCTAGCAACCTTAAGCTAGTTAGTAAGGGAGTCCTCTACTCCAATCACAGATTTAGAAATCCGTGGCTTCCCTTTCGACGAAGGTAATTCCAAAGCTCTCAAAAGAGGCAAAGGTGACTCTTGTATTAGCAATGTGGCAAAAATTTTCTCTTAAATATTACAAAAAGGATGTTATATATAGACCTAGGGTTGATTAAGGTTTCCATATAAGGTGGGGGGGGGGGGGGAATGTGGGCCATTGGATGATATAATAGATAGAGGGTCAAGATGAATCCAAGTGGTGCCACTCCATTCGGGCCGCAACCAAGATGATCCCATGGTGGGATTTTGCCAAGTCATTCCACCTTAGGACTCCTCTACTTGGGCTTGCTTAGATGAATCTTCAAGTTTTAGGTATTCTTTGGGCCTTTTCTCCTTGGGCCAAAGTAGAAGTAGGTTGCTCCAAAATGTGCATGATAGAATGAGCCTCCTAGAGTGGGCTAAGTCCAAGTCTCCATATGCTCCCTCCAAGTGCTCCTCTCCAAGTGCTCCAAATGCTGCAAGTGCTCCTCCATGTGATGACTCCCAAAGGTGCTAAGTAGTAACCCAAAATGGGCCAAGTAATGATAGGCCATGTGATGGTCCCCCAAAGTGAGGGCCAAGAATGGTCAACCCGAATCAAGCCAACATACGTGACTAAGTCTAAATAGTGTAGCTAAAACATAAATTAATGGCCTAGAATTTGCCAAATACAAATAACGAGAGAAAAAAAAATTACAGAAGTTGTCCTCCGGAAGACAAATTTCGGCTTCTACTACTCCAGCTGGTGCTCTAAGGGTTTTCTTCATTTGCTTCGAGCTTTCCAAAGGAATCCACGTAGCAACAATGTCTCTCGAACCAAAATTCCATGCGCCATCAACACCTACAAAAGAAAACACATAATAAGTAAGGAGAATAAATAAAGTTCAGGCCTTTATCGAGTTTTTAAGTGATTGGGCCCCTAGGCATGTCATAAGAGGTGCTCCATTGTTCGTGGAAAGCGCAATAAGAAAGAAAAGTGAAATCAAGATTATGGAGGTCATAGCGGAGAAGCTCTGCTCATGATGACGTTTCAGATCAACGAGGAAGGTGAAAGGGTATCTTAGGATTTTACCAGGTCACTTGCAAAGCACGCGTAAAATTTAACGAAAAATTTAACGGGAGGGTTTGAATTGCAAACGGCGTATACGATAGGGTCTGATTGAGTAAAAAAAAAAACGTTAGAGACCAAATGACCAATGACCTCATACGTTAGGGTCTGAATTGAACATTTCCTAAAAAAAAAAAACATTTCTCTCTTTCAGGCTATTATTTTTTTAAGTTCATAGAAATTTACATCCGCAGTAGCTTATGATAGATTTATATTCAAAACCCTCGAGGTTTTATTTCCTGTTTTGTGAAAAAAAGGATTAGAAGAGATAAGTGATTGCTGATGACATTGATACGCAGTATCAAGATGATAATTAGACATTTTGTATGTATAATTTGATAGAAACTCCTACTTTTTTCAAACGAGTTAAGGAGATCCATGTTGATCTTAGTGAAATCTGCTAGCGTCCAGTGGACGTAGCTCCCACAACGAAAGTGAACCACTATAAATCTGTGTGTTGTTTCTTTTTCGTATTCCCGATCGTTCGTTACAGGTGGATTAAAGCGTCTAATCCTAACAATGCAGAATGATAATAATGAGCTTAAGAAGAAGTTCAATCAGTTGCAGACTTGTATGTAACATGGCGGTTGAGAGTCAGTGCTGGTGGATTAATGTTTTTCAATGATAGAGTTATGGTGTCTGGTGACCTGGATCCGAGATAGGAAGTTTTAGCTAAAAATCATAACTCAAGATTTGTTATTTATCTTGTTAGCATCAAAATATATCATGATTTGAAATATACTGTGACATGAATTGCGAAATAGCAAAATGTGCATAAATATTTGATTTGTCAACAAATAAAGATTGAACATTTGAGACCTATCGAATAATTATAGTCTCTTTTCATATTTCATATCGAAGACTGTGTAGAAACATGATGCAATTTGGGTGACTATTGATTGATCGATGAAATCTGCGCATCATACTTAAGTAAAAATAAACTTCTCTAAGACGAACTTAAATAAGCTTTATGTGAACAATGTTATTCGTTGACAATGGTGTCCTTCTAGTATTGTTTCGGACATATATCGTTTTTTGTAACTTAGCTTAACTCCACGGCAGTTACTAGAAGATAAGATAGGTTCAATTCCAATAATTTAAATATAATATTTTTAAATTCTTGTGTTGCTAACAAGACTGTCTACTTATATTTTTCATTTAATTTTATTTTTTATAATAAAAATAAATATTTTGTTTGGTTATATTAATAGTTTAGGTGATAACCTTTGAGTTCTTAGTATTTGCGAAATAAAATTGCATTAATATAAATTTTGAATATTCAACCATAGTCAGCAATGGTGGCTTAACAATTATTTTGTGTTACGCAGAATGTATTCAATGTACGAGACAATATTATATTATATTAGGTTTTTATATAATATTTTTGTTATAATGTAGCTCTTAGTAATCCAAATAAATCATATTTGCGTAAATTTGTTTCACAGATATAATGCATCATAAATCAATAGTTTTCAAAACATATTTTCCTGTTAATTTGATTAAATAAAATAAAAATTTAATTTTACAACCTTTTACAAAAGTATAGAATTTGTTCTTTGAGTCTATATACTCATTTGTTTTTTAGTGTTTTTCTCCCATTGGAAAGCTGCACCAACTCAGTTATCATGCGATGTCATCTCATCTTACATCGCATTCAACTAAAGACGACTTAAGATTCTATTAATTGTGAGAGTACAATCCATATTAGTAGATGTGCACAATCTCACATCGTTTGAAAGATGAAAAAGTGAATAAGTTATTCTTTTATCTATGATCATGAATTTTGAGCTAAATTCAAAAACAAAATTGTACAAATTTTGGCACAAAAACGAACAATATTACAATACGAGGGTTCGTTACTCCAGGTAAAATGCTTAAAAGATCAATTACTTAAAAGTAGGGAGCCAATTTTATTTAGCTTTTATTTATTTATTAATCATTACAAAACTCGAAACTTGGCAACACATCGACTCCCTTACACCCTCAAACAATGAAAAATCAAAGTTGACAATCGCAATCCTCAAAGAAGACATGAAATCCAAACCAAAAACAGAGAACCAAATTTATTAAATTCATTTAGAAAATCAATTTTGAAGAGCTTTTAGGATTGGTTCTGGGATCAGCAAGAATCTGGGTTGGCCAACAGATATGCCTCCGTGGCCTTTAAAAGGGCAAGGCCCTTCCCTTTCACAGCAGCGATCTCTTCATCCTTCATTTCATAGTCTCCAATGGTGTAATACTTGTTCGAGACTTTAATGATGGACCCTCCATCTTCCTTCGCTTCGATCTTTATCTCTTTTTCAATTTTCTCTATCTTTTCTCCAATGCCTTCCCCTTCGATTACGGTGTAGCTGTAGTGCCATTTTTCTGCATCTACGACGTTCACTTTGTTCTTCACGTACCCAGATTTACTCCCTGGACAGAGGAGGAAGAAATAATATTAGAAAATAAATATACAAAAAATAAATAAAAAAAAAGTATAAAAAAAAGAACCTTCAACGAAGGAGATCTGGTGGATGGAGCCAGGACCGCCGTTTCCTTCGAGGATTTCACAGCTCTTGATTGCGTGAGGAACAACCTTTGGGAGGAGTTTAGCGCCATCAATGGCGAAGGCCTTGAACAGTTTTGCTGGAGCAATGCAGCAACTGGCCTCTGATTCATAGCTATGAACACCCATTATTCTTACTTACCTTTTTCTCAAAGAAACTTAGAGAGAGAGAGAGATGATGATGAGTTCTGTTCTGGGTTGTGTCTTCCTTGTCTATTTATAGGTATTATGTGTTTCTAAGCAGATGAGTAAAAGACCAAAAAGTCATGGTTTTTTTTCTAAGAAAATATATTATTTCAGACTTTTCTGGTTATCCTTCTAGAAATATTAATTTTCAAAGCAGCCAACGTGACAGAGTTTTTCTAAAACTATTATTATTATATTTTGAATTTATAATACTGCATGTCAATTGTCATATGATCAAGTTTGGAAACACTAGTCAACTACGGTCTATTTTTATTTTTAATTTATAAGAATTTTGAAAGATAAAATATACAAAGAACGTGAGAGAATATAAAAAATCCTCAATTTAAAATAATTTTTCTCTAATTATAGATAAAAAAACTAGAAGGATAAAATTAAAAAAAAAACCCTAAATAATAAACCTACTTAACAATACGTGAAATATTTGTTGAAATTAACTATGGTCTTGTTTGTTGATAATCAGAAATTAACAATTCATTAAGAAGATTTGTTTTAAATAAATTTTGTTAATGTTTATGTGTTAGCATATGTTTTTGGCAAATATATTTTAAGGAAATTAATATCTTTCCTATTGTGATTCTCGGGATTCATATCATGAGATCTTTGCGATATAAGTAATCATATTAAGCACAAATTATATTTTTGGAGTGTTCGGATTCGGTCTGAATTGTTTGTGTGATTCATTTCTAAAATATTATGTGCGATGTTACACACGCAAAACAGGAAAGTTTTGTTTCCTTTATTCATGCAAATATGTTTTAAATATGGTATTTGAATTACTCTTCTGAAATGGAAAATTGCAAATCATATAACAACTATCTTTCCATTAGAAGTGGTGCGGAACAAATATTGTATCTCAGGATTTTTTTTATCGTGCACGCTACAGTTCTTCAGTTATTCATGATCTTTGATTGAATGTATTCACACTCTATTTGTGAGCTGATCTGATTATCTGCAGAGTGTGTTAGTTTGATGCAACTGATAAATCTTAAATTAGAGTTATTTTATACCAATTTTAATTGATATAACTTGTATAATTTGAGTGAATGTAAGGAGAAAATTATGAAATTTACTATAATTGCTGCAGGATGCCGCAACATCAGAACATTGACTAAATTTAATGTATATAACATAGATTATTGGAAAAACAAATAGATTGTTATTACTGATTTGAATTTTATATTTGCAGAGTTATTAGCGGGAAGATCGAATTAAAATGATGAAGATTAAGGAGAGAGAGAAAATAATTGAAGGAGATGATGGTTTCCAAAAATAAAGAAATCTAATCAAGGAGCCGTGACTAGAATATTTTGAGAAGATAATGAAGAGAAAGGAGGCCAATCAGATGACATAAACGGTAGATAAAATCGGTAGACATAATCGGATTACAGAGAATCGGATGACAGAGAACGATGACAAAACAATCGGATGACAGAGAATGGAAGACAAAGCTTTCACACAAACAATCGGATGACAGAGCAACATAGACAAAGCAACAGACGATTTAGAAGAGTGGACGACAAAAGAGAGTAAATCAAGAAGATTTTATCATAACTATAAGCCGTTGATCAAAGGAATCAACGGATGAGAAGGAGAAAAGAAAGAAACAAACTGGAGAGAGAAAAAAAAAGATGACACGCAGAACGAGGAGAAGAAGAAATTATAAAATGGAGGATTTTTATTATTTTGGTGACAAGTGGGATCTGCAGCAAGGGAACCGACGACATTCTTCTTCTTCTTCTCTTTTACTTTTTATTTTTTTTTATCATTTTTAGTTTTTCTATTATTACGATTTTAGGCTAGTTTTTCACTTCTTGGTTAGGCAAGAGAGTACTCTTTATATGTTTTTATTCTGATCTATGAAAGTTACGTATTTTTCACTGAACGATTGCTCATGATTTTTATTGCATAATACGAATTGTGTCGATAGGCAAATTTGTTTTCACATATTCCTATTGTATCGATAGCTAAATAGAATTAAAGATGCATGAGTAATTGAATAAATTATAATTGTTGCAAAGTAACTAACATGAATTTATTTGGCGTTAATAATAGGTTCACATGAAAATTCAGATTAAGTTTTTATCTTTTCAAAGTCGAAAAGAAAATTCTGAAACGAATTTATTTAGGCAATTGACGGAACCCTAGAAATATTATGAATTCTTACTGATCTGTGACTAATACTGTAGCATTGCTGTAGTATCAGTAATAATTACATGTAAAGAGAAAATCAACTCTAACCAAGGCTTTTCTCATAATTACCTTTTTAAATCATTTCCATTCTTAGTCTTTATTAATTTCGAGTAATTTTAGTTCATCATTCTTTTCCTTATTATTTATTTAATATTTTCATCTTTATTTTATAGAAATTTATAGCAAGATTAATTTGATTAAAAATATCCTCGTGGGATCAACTTTTACTTACTTTATTACTTTGTTAGCGACATGTGTACTGGGTGTAGAAAATCACTAACAGCAACCCTAGACAACGGCGAGTGTCAACGACGATGTCCTAGATGCGATTCTGTTTCTTTCATTTAAACTCAGTCTCGGGAGGAGACTGCCTGGAACTTGGGAGGAGTTCTGATTGTGGGCAATGAGATCTTGCCATACACGGATTTCAGGAGGAGTCATCAACGACAAAGGGAGCTTGTCATCTTTAGATTATGGAAGAGATCAATTACAATATCAGGGGAGCTCGCAAAAACAATCTCATTGAGGAAGTTAGCTAAAGGCAGCGACAAAGATAAGAGAGAGTCTTTAATTGTATCATTCCGATTGTCTTTAATTGTATAATTTGATAGAAACTCCTACTCTTTTGCAACGAGTTAAGGAGATGCAGGATGATGATAATGAGCTTAAGGAGAAGATCGATCAGTTGCAGACTAGTACGCAACATGACAATTGAGAGTCAGTGTTTGTGGATTAATGTTTTTCAATGATAGAGTTATGGTGACCTGGATCCGAGATAGGAAGTTCTAGCTAAAAATCATAACTCAAGATTTGCCAATTATCCTGTTAACATCAAAATATATCATGATTTGTTAGCAAATAAAGATTGAAAATTTGAGACCTGTTAAATAATTATAAGCTTTTCATATTTCACACGAAAGACTGTGCAGAAACATGATGCAATTTGGGTGACTATTGATGAAGTCTGCACATTATACTTTGGTCAAAATAAACTTCTCTAAGACGAACTTAAATAAGCTTTATGCGAACAATATTATTCGTTTACATGGTGTTCTTCTAGTATTGTTTTGGACACATATCGTTTTTTGTAACTTAGCTTAACTCCACGGCAATTACTAGAAGATAAGATAGGTTCAATTCCATTAATCTAACCTTAATATTTTTAAATTCTTGTGTGGCTACAAGACTGTCTACCTATATTTTTCATTTAATTTTATTTTTTATAATAAAAATAAATATTTTGTTTGGTTATATAAATATTAATAGTTTAGGTGATAACCTTTGAAAATTAATAAATTATGTATAACTTTAATAATAAATCTTATATTTTTCTTTAAATAAGTGGAATTTTCTCTTTCCACCTATGATTTTTTCTCACATTATTTTTGCATTCACTCAATATCATTTTTCCTTTTCATTTATATATGTTAGAAATCGAACAGTAACCCGAAAATGAAAATATGTTACGAGACACTAGATTTACGTGGAAAATCCCTTTTAAAAAAAAAAATCACGGGCAGGAAAATAAATCTACCATGAAGATCAAAATACAACTGCGAGTTTTGCAACTATATCTTACACGATTCCAACTGGCCTAATCAAGATAGAATTCGAGTCATACTAAAATTTGAGAATATCATTTACGTCCTTAGAGTTCTTAGTATTTGTGAAATAAAATTGCATTAATATAAATTTTGAATATTCAACCATAGTCAGCAATGGTGGCTTAACAATTATTTTGTGTTACAAAGAATGTATTATTATATTACATATAATATTTTTGTTATAATGTAGCTCTTAGTAATCCAAATAAATCATATTTGCTTAAATTTGTTTCACAGATATAATTCATCATAAATCAATAGTTTTCAAAACATATTTTCCTGTTAATTTTATTAAATAAAATAAAATTTAATTTTACAACCTTTTACAATAAGTGTAGCTCATCACTACAAATTATTATTAAAATGAACAAAATCATAAAATTGTGGTAATCAATCCGTCTTTGTAAATGCAAAAACAACTTAAGATTCTATTAACTGTGAGAGTACAATCTCACATCGTTTGAGAGATGAGAAAGTGAATAATGTAGAAGAAAAATTGTTCTCTTAATGATATCGAATTTTGAGCTAAATCTAACAACAAAATCGTACAAATTTCGGCGCAAAAACGAACAATATTGCAATACGAGGGTTTGTTGCTCCAGGTAAAATGCTTAAAAATCAATTACTTAAAAGTAGGGAGCCAATTTTGTTTAGCTTTTATTTATTTATTAATCATTACAAAAGTCGAAACTTGGCAACACATCGACTCCCTTACACCCTCAAACAATGAAAAATCAAAGTTGACAATCGCAATCCTCAAAGAAGACATGAAATCCAAACCAAAAACAGAGAACCAAATTTATTAAATTCATTTAGAAAATCAATTTTGAAGAGCTTTTAGGATTGGTTCTGGGATCAGCAAGAATCTGGGTTGGCCAACAGATATGCCTCCATGGCCTTGAAAAGGGCAAGGCCCTTCCCTTTCACAGCAGCGATCTCTTCATCCTTCATTTCATAGTCTCCAATGGTGTAATACTTGCTCGAGGATTTAATGGTGGACCCTCCATCTTCCTTCGCTTCGATCTTTATCTCTTTTTCAATTTTCTCTATCTTTTCTCCAATGCCTTCCCCTTCGATTACGGTGTAGCTATAGTGCCATTTTTCTGTGTCTACGAGGTTCACTTTGTTCTTCACGTACCCAGATTTACTCCCTGGACAGAGGAAGCAGAAATAATATTAGAAAATAAATATACAAAATAAAAAAGAAAGTATAAAAATAAAAGAACCTTCAACGAAGGAGATCTGGTTGATGGTGCCAGGACCGCCGTTTCCTTCGAGGATTTCACAGCTCTTGATTGCGTGAGGAACAACCTTTGGGAGGAGTTTAGCGCCATCAATGGCGAAGGCCTTGAACAGTTTTGCTGGAGCAATGCAGCAACTGGCCTCTGATTCATAGCTATGAACACCCATTATTCTCACTTGACTTTTTCTCAAAGAAACTTAGAGAGAGAGAGACAGAGAGAGAGAGATGATGATGAGTTCTGGGTTGTGTCTTTCTTGTCTAAGCGGATGATTAAAAGACCAAAAAGTCATTGGTTTTTTTTCTAAGAAAATATATTATTTCAGACTTTTCAGATTATCCTTCTAGAAATATTAATTTTCAAAGCAGCCAACGCGACTTGGTTTTTTTAAGACTATTATTATTATTATTATTATTTTATTAATATTTTGAATTTATAATACTACATGTCAATTGTCATATGATCAAGTTTGGAATGACTTGTCAACTACGGTCTACTTTTTTTTATAAAAATATTGATAGATAAAATATACAAAGAACTTGAGAAAAGAAAAAAAATCCTCAATTTAAAATAATTTTTCTCTATTTATAAAGAAAAAGATTAGAATGATAAAATAAAAAAAGAACGTTGAATAAAAAACCTACTTAACAATAGTGAAATATTTGTTGAAATTAACTACGATCTAATTTGTTTAAAATCAGAAATTAACAATTCATTAAAAAAATTTATTTTAAATAAATTTTGATTATGTTTATGTGTTGGCGTATGTTTTTGGCAAATATATTTTAAGGAAATTAATATCTTTCCTATTGTGATTCTCGAGATTCATATCATGAGATATTTGCGATATAAGTAATCATATTAAACAAAGATTATATTTTTGGAGTGTTCAGATTTGGTCTGATTGTTTGTGTGATTCTTTTCTAAAATATTATGTGCGATGTCATACGCGCAAAACTAAGGGTGTGCAAAACCGGTTTCGGTTTGGTTTTGGGGAGGAACCTAACCGAACCGATCGGTTTCGGTTTCGGATATACCGAACCAAACCGAAACCGGTCTTTTAACATACCAAAACCAAACCAGAACCGAACCGAAAGTTTCGGTTCTACAACCTATTTTTCAAAATTTAAAATAATGTAAATTTAAATTAGAAGAGATAAAAAACATTTAGATATATTTTTATTTTTAAATTTACTATGTTTTATTTATTTATTGATAAATTAAAATTACATTAAAAAAGAAGAGCGAGAGAGAGGGCGAGAGACAGAGAGGAATGGTTGCTCGGAAGTTTCAGGTCCGTCATGAAGACTCCAGCTTCGACGTCGAGTTCGATACCAACGATGCATTTGAGGTTTAATTTCGGTTTCTCTATGAAGTTTTATCACGTTTTACGTTTCTCTCTCAAGTCTCATCGATGGTGAATGCTTTTACAGGTTCTCAAATTTCAACCCTTCTCCCTCACCTCAATTCTTCCCCATGATCAGAAGGTTCTTTTTTTTTTTTAATCTCTCTGCTGTTGACAATTTTCCTTGTTAAATGTGATTTTAATTGATTTTTTTTAGATTGTTTCTGTTGACGATGGTCGTCTCTTAACCGAAGATTCTGATCGTTTCTGTCTCGAAAAATCTTCGACTGCCATCCATCAGTGAAGAGGAAAAGCATAAAGAAGGAGAGTTAGACAGTACAAGTGGGAGAAATGATGCTGAATTGATTAAGTCCGATAAAGAGTGAAGAACCGACGATTTAGGGCTTCACTCTTCAATATTCATTGTTTTTTGGTTTTTAGTTCCAGGTCCAGTTCGGTTCGGTTTGTATCGATTTTGACCGATCCAAACCGAAAACCGAACCTAATTAAGCGGTTCCTACAAAATAAAAACGAAGATCGGTTTCCAAATAGTCAAAACCAATCCGAACTGAACCTATTTCACCGGTTCTGGTTCAGTTCATCGGTTATGGTTCGGTTTGCACACCCCTAAGCAAAATAGGAAAGTTCTGTTTCCTTTATTCATGCAAATATGTTTTAAATATGGTATTTGAATTACTCCTATGAAATGGAAAATTGCAAATCATATAACAACTATCTTTCCATTAGAAGCGATGCGGAACAAATATTGTATCTCGAGATTGTTTTCTTGTGCACGCTGCAGTTCTTCAGTTATTCATTCGATCTTTGATTAAATGTATTCACACTCTATTTGTGAGCTGATCTGATTATCTGCAGAGTGTGTTGGTTTGATGCAACTTTAGACAACGGCGAGTGTCATCGACGATGTCCCAGGTGCGATTCTGTTTCTTTCATTTAAACTTAGTCTCAGAAGGAGACTGCTTGGAACTCGGGAGGAGTTCTGATCGTCCTTTTGTCATACACGGATTCTGGAAGGAGTCATCAACGACAAGGGGAGCTTGTCATCTTTAGATTCTGGGAGGAATCAATTACAAGTTGAGAGGAACTAGCAAAAACAGTTTCATTGAGGAAGTTAGCTAGAGGCGGCGACAAAGATAAGAGAGAGTCTTTAATTGTATAAGTCCGATTGTCTTGTAACTTCAAAGACTCGTGAAATATTTTTAATTCTGGGCATGGCTCCGCAGACGTAGGCAATTGTCGAACTGCGTTAACAACCTCCTGTCTCATTATTTTATGCCCTTTACAACTGTTCATTATTACAATAATTAATTGGTGTCCCACCGAGTGTTTCACATACACGAGGACATCAACTAACTAACCTTGATCTTTCAAATTTCAATATTTGCAATCTTATAATTGGATTTTTTATATCTTTGGTGTAACACCCGGCCTTTTTGTATGTAATTATTTTTCCCGAACCCTTTCTCGGGATTAATTTAATATAAATGCAATATGTGTTTTGTTGGAAAACCAAACTAATGTTTAGCTAAGCATTACACTAAGTTAAAATGCATGGAAGGGTAAATCGGAGAGAAATTAAGGTTGGTGGGAGATTGCCAATGGTTGAGTGGCATCTGGCAACTTATTGAAGAAGCTAAGTTCCACCTTCTACGTGAAACCCTCTTCACTTCTCTTCTCTGCTCTCTCTCTCCTTTCTCCTCTATGCATTCTCTCTTCCTGTCGACAAACAACCATCGAAGTTACTTCGATCTTCCCAGATTCCTTTCTGTTTCTCCGCTAAGGTAAGCATCTTTCATTGCTAACAAGTTTGGACAAGTTTAATGTGGGTTTTTCCCGAAGTTTAGGGTTATGGTATTTTGTGAAAAACTCATTGTCTTTGGATGAAAACACATCGGTTTTTTTTCTAAGGGTTTGAATGAGTTTGGAACAGACTCTTCTGACTTATTTGTTAGCATTTGCAGTTTGTTTATTTTCTGAACGTACATGTACAGGTTCGAACATTTTCGAGACTTTTCGGCTAACTGCATCGAGGATAACAGGTAAGTTCATACTTGTAGGTTGGCCCTTAAGGCCCTACATCATGGAGGTACTAGGTATTTTTGTTCTGTCGGGTTGTTTTGGGTAGAAAGGTTATAGTCTATGTTCTGAAATGTCTAGCTTCGATTTACTTTCTGTTATCTTATTTCTGCTGTCTGCCTGTTTAAGTTCAAGCACCGTTCATGCATACACGTTTTCTCTGAAAGACATGCAAAAGTTTTCTGTACACTGTTTGAAACTAAACAAGATAAAAATCTGACTGACTGTAATGAACCGGTTAAGTGCGAGACAGGGACTGGCACACTGTTCTGTTCTGATTCTGTATTGTTTACTGTTATGTGCCTGATAGTGCACCGTTCCTGATAGTGCACTTACTGTATCGCCAGTTCCCCTATCAGCTCCACTTATACCATACTGTCACTGGAAGATAAATGTTCTGTTCTGTACTGTCACCGTATTTCTGAAATGTTCATGCATAGTATATGCATCACTGCATTTATTTCCGATATGTTCTTACTGAGTTTTAGACTCATAGGTGAACTCTCTGATGTAGGTACTGAACCCGAAAATGAGGACTTTGTGCCTCAGTCTGATGAATAGGTGGCTGGTGGTTCGAGCTTTCAGGGAAGGTTGTTGCAGCCAGACATGTTTCTGACCTGAGGTTCAAGTGTTTAGAGTATATTTTATATCTGTAAAACTTTCTGAAATTCTGATTTTTGTGTCAAAAACTCTGTAGAAAACTCCTCTTTTGGTAAATTCTGTAAATATCTGTTAAGTCCTGTACTGCCCCTCAGATTTTAAAACGATGTGCAAGTTATGATGTCTCAGTTTTAGAAACCACTGTATTTGACAGTTAAGTTATATTCTGAATGTTTCTAGAATTGTTTGGGGACATTTCCTGTTAGTTTGTTTGTACATGGATGACTTCTGGTCTTGGAACTACCCATGCAGTCTGCTTCATTGAATCTATAGATTGAAAAATGTGTTTTATAATCTTGTTTAGAATCGGGTTCTGAAAGCCTGAAATTTCCATGCATTCTGTTAGTACTGTATTTGACAGTTGTATGTACATTCTGAAATATTTTGAAACTGTTTTGGAAATCCGTCTTTCAGGGTTGTGCATGGATGGTCTCGAGTTTTTG
Organism: Begonia masoniana; assembly: GCA_022432975.1. Classification (NCBI taxonomy): domain Eukaryota; kingdom Viridiplantae; phylum Streptophyta; class Magnoliopsida; order Cucurbitales; family Begoniaceae; genus Begonia; species Begonia masoniana. The sequence goes on from CM039506.1 coordinate 48,752,322, forward strand.
AGTCATCCATGCAGGTTGCTTCTTGGACCCTGTCACTTGTAGAGCATAATACAAAACTTTGTTTTGATATCGTTTCTTTGAATGTTTGAAACCTTTGTGCCTTCTGTTTCGAAGTTTTCTGTTTGTATGTCTTCCTGCTAAAAGTTGTAAATTCTGTCTTTTAAACCATATCTTCCGATTTTGCCTTCCGGTAAGAATATTGTCTGCATCTACCGTCTGACGTCATCTCCTCTTCCGATGACGTCATCCATTGCTTCCTTCTCCTGCCGATTACGTTTACTACCTGTATCTGCCGATGACGTCATCACATCTTCCGATGACGTCATCACCCATTCCGACTTCACCTGCTGCCTTCCCCTTCCGATGACGTCATCCACATCTGCCGACTGACGTCATCTATTTTGTCTTACTACATCCACCGGCGAACTCAATTCTGTTTGTAGTTCACATCCACCGGTTATCACTGTTCAACTGTTGTCGTATCTGCATCTACCGCTAGGGGTGTGCAAAACCGGTTTCGGTTCGGTTTTGGGGAAGATCCAAACCGAACCGATCGGTTTCGGTTTTGGATTTGCCGAACCGAAACCGGTTTTGGGGCACACCAAAACCGAACCTAAACCGAACCTAAAGTTTCGGTTCGGTTTCGGTTTTACAACCTATTTTTTAAAAAAATTAAATAATTAAAAAACAAATGTATTAACGAAAACCTACTTAAGCTCCATTTAGATTGTAAAGACTAAAGAGTAGTTTTATAATTTTATTCAATTCCATTTAAAATATATTTTTATTTTAAATTTGGTAATTTCTAATTGCGTCATCAGTCTGTATCAATCAAAAATACCCAATTAAAGCTTGTGACGAAATAATTTTTAAAATAAATTAGCAAATTCTTTAGACAATAATTAAACAAATCCATACAAAATTTCAGTGCTTTTAGCTACCTTAAACCAAAACCACAACCTTTTGAATCATTTAAAACTATAACGATTACATCAAAAACCAAAATTATAAAGACTCTTCTTTTATGTAGTAAATTTTCAGTACATCCATGATCCACCCTCTTCCTCAATCACAAAATGTTTCAAAAGTATGAACTCTCCGATCGGGTCAGATTGACACCAGCCCAAGCTGAATCGGGAAAGTTCCAAACGGACCGGACATGAAGAATTCAATTTTTCTTTAATTAACAAGAATTTTGACAAATCATTATCATGTATTTGAGTGTAATGATAAAGCAAAAACTTCAACAAGTCAAAACTCTACCATACCCAACTCAACTCATCTAAGAACTAATAAATTAACAGACCAAAAACCAAAAAAAAGAATTAATTATAACCTATGATATCCACTGAAACCATAACAACTCCATCGATTGTCGTACGTGGGGAAATTAAAATACAAAAACCCAATAGAACCAACAGTAGAAGCATGATTTGTGACCCGATATTAACAAAAATTAGTGACATCTGCATTTGTTGTACCAAAAAAAAAAAAGCTACCATTAATGCCTCTTGATACATAACTAGTACTAATTTCCTTATCTACATCTATTCATAGTTTTCTATCCTTTCATGTTGGCATTTGGTCAGCAGCATACAAAAATCATTAATCTACCTCAAAAACAGAATATTCCACCAATATTTCAAAAAACACAAAACCAATATTTCAGAATGTTGTAAAAATATAAATAAAAAACAGAATATTCGCTCCAAACTTTCAACTATTCCACCAATATTGGAAGAATATCTTCTTCTCCATTAGTTGATGAGAAATCTACAAAATATAGTTGATAAACTAATTAGATAAAATGAATTAGAAGTAAGAAACGAAAAGAAAACAAAGATATAAAATAAAACAGAACATACCTTGTTCAATTTCATCAATATTTGCCATTGAAGAATTAAAGTTGGTAGATTGATGTTTTGCCGTCCGAATCCAACTTTGAGTGCAAATAAGAGCCTCGACAGTCTTTGGGGACAAAGAACTACGAAATGAATCGAGCACACGTCCTCCGTTACTAAAGGCTGATTCCGAAGCAACTGTTGAAATGGGGATAACTAATACATCTCTTGCTATTTTACTCAATAGTGGAAATTTCAAGGAATTAACTTTCCACCATGCTAGAATATCAATTTTATCTGAAAACTTTGTTAATCTTTCAGATAAATATTGATGAACTTCAGTCTGATTAATTGAATCGATATCCTCATCTTGATCATTAAAAAACATCTCATGCACCTTATTGCAAGTTGAAGTACTACTTTGTCTCGTTACGGTAGAAGTCGTTCCAACCATCATACTAGAATTGTCTTCTGAAGTATCAAAATCAGATTTATAATGGAGATATAATCTTTCCATCACAATTTCTACTTGTCTCACTAAATCATTTGCTTTGTCACTATCAAACAACACGGTGAGACAATGTTTCAGAAACTTCATTTTATATCTAGGGTCTAGTACAATTGCTATACACATCAACATATTGAATTTATCACAACTCCCCCAATATTTGTCAAACTTTCTTTGCATGTCAATCGCCATTCTTTTCAACAATGGATTATCACACTGAGAGTGCTCATGAATAATCATTTTCAAATTACAAACTTCACTAATATAAATATTGGAGGTGACATGTGAGGAAGCCGAAACGGAAACAGTTGTATCATAAAATATCTTCAAAAACTTGACAAGCTCTCTAACATTAGCCCAGTCTTCTATTGTGGGTGGTCTTTCACTTTCCCCGCTCAAATCAAAAAAATGATGACTATCATTTTCAACTAACTTTGCAAAAGCCTTTTCATACTTTTCGGCGCTTTCTAACATTAAATATGTAGAATTCCATCTAGTAGGTACGTCAAGACATACATTACTTTTGCAAGTGATCTTTACATTATCAACACAATTTCTAAATTGTTGTAGCCTTGCAGGAGAAGATCGAACATATTTCACCATTCTACGAACTCTTGCAATAGACTCTTGATGATCTTTTAAACCATCACACACAATCAAATTCAAAATATGTGCAAAACATCTCACATGCATGTGTTCTCCATTCAAAACTAACCCATTCCAATTTCTAATACTTTTGACCAAATACGAAATTGCAACATCATTCGATGAAGCATTGTCAACTGTAATCGTCAGGACATTTTCAATTCCCCATTCTAACAAACATCTTTCTATTTCTTTACCAATCGTTTCGCCTTTATGATTCGAAATCAAGCAAAAATTGATAATTCTCTTACCCAATATCCAATCACTGTCAATGTAATGAGCTGTTAATACCATGTAATTCAAATTTTGAACAGATGTCCATGTATCTGTAGTCAAACATACTCGTTGAGAAGTATTACTAAAATAATCTTTCAGTTTCAATTTTTCTTTCTCATAAATACTCATAATATCTCTTCCAATGGTAGTTCTAGAAGGTATGGAAAACTTAGGTTGAACATATTGCGAATATGTTCTAAAACCCTCTCCTTCAACGAATTTCAAAGGCAATTCATCAACAATAATCATCTTTGCAAGCAATTCTCGACAAGTTTCAAGACTAAAACAAGTTAGACTCGATCCCCCTTCCATACTCTGAAAGCTTAATGTCTTTTGCTTCCTATCAACACTTGCCAATAATTTTTTGCAATTAAGAATGTGTTTTTTCAAGTTTGTTGTCCCATTCTTCGATGCATGACATGCATATGACTGTGAGCAATGATTACATTTTGCTCTAGGATTGCTACTATCACAACTGTCAATCTTCGTAAAATGATCCCAAACTTCTGATTTTTTTCTTTTCGTTTGACTACGTGCAGGACCTTCTACACTATCATTAATGCTTTCCATCCTAAAACAAATTTAATCAATCAAAATCAACGACTTGTTTAATTGTTTGGTAAACATTAGATTAATGCTCTCAGTTATGATAAAATATCACAGAACAAACAAATAAAACACATACATTGCTCTCGGTCACGCCCGAAGAGTCTCCCAAAACATAAACATTAACTTCACAGTATAAATCAAAGACACTACACTACACTACACATGTTGCTCTAATGCTTTCGGTTATAATAAAACAGCACATAACAAACAAAGAAAACATATAAATTGCTCTCGGTCACGCCCGAAGAGTCTCCCAAAAAAGAAACATTATGTAATTATACAGAGCAAAACACATATAAACATGCTAAAGGAGGAGAGCAAAATTGCTCGTTTGTTCACAGAGAGCAATTTTGCTCTCTGTAATAAAAGTAAATCACAGAGAGCAATTTTGCTCTCTGTAATAAAAGTAAATCACAGAGAGCAAAATTGCTCTCTGTCGTTTGTTCACAGAGAGCAATTTTGCTCTCTGTAATAAAAGTAAACCACAGAGAGCAAAATTGCTCTCTTGTTAAATTGCTCTCTGTGAACAAACGACAGAGAGCAATTTTGCTCTCTGTGATTTACTTTTATTACAGAGAGCAAAATTGCTCTCTGTGAACAAACGACAGAGAGCAATTTTGCTCTCTGTGATTTTTTTACAGAGAGCAAAATCATTGATTTTGCTCTCTGTCAAACACAAAAACGAAGTCTCTAGTAAAACACAAAGCAAAGCACATACCCGGTGCTCTCTGTCGTCGTCGATACTCGATACTCGATAGCAGAGACTGAGAGTAGAGTCGTCGCCTCGCCGTCGCCTCGCCGGATCGTCCTTGTCTTGCCGGGTCTCTAGTCGTCGCAGTCGCAGTCGCAGTCGCAGTCGCAGTTGAAGAATCGGGCGGGATTAGGTCTTCGCAGTTCGCACTCGCTTCGGCTTCGACTTCGCTCTTCAGTGTTCAGTCTTCAATCTTCATCCTCATTTTAATCAACGGTTCGGTTTCGGTTTTGCTCGGTTTCACCAAGCCAAACCGATAACCGAACCGAAGTGGCCGGTTTTGAGACAAGCCAAACCGGACTTCGGTTTTCCTATGCTAAAAACCGGTGAAAACCGAACCTAAAGCACCGGTTTCGGTTCGGTTCACGGTTCCGGTTCGGTTTTGCACACCCCTATCTACCGCCAAACAGTAATTCTGTTTTATGTTTTGTTTCTGCCGATTCCGTTTACTGCCTGCATCTTCCGGTGACGTCATTCGTCTTCCGGCTGACGTCATCACACATTCCGATTCTGTTAACTGTTTTTCCCATTTGAAGTAGCATCTACCGATTGACGTCATCCTTACTTCTGTCTTTGCATATGCATCTTCCGTCTGACGTCAGCTCACATCTTCCGCCAATCTTCTGATAGTCTTCCGATAGTCTTCCGCTATTGCTCTGCCATTAAAGTAGACCGATTTTTGCTGCCTAAGTCTTCTGATTTCATATTCTGTTTTCTGCCCTTACCTTCTTTTATTACTTGTTCTTCCTTCCGATTGTAAATCTGTACACTGTGTTTTTCCCGTTTTGCTTCTGAATACAGGGAATGTTTTTCCCTCCTCTGAAAAGCTTATGAGTCACTTTAAAAGCTCATCCTGTCAATTGTATTTTTTTTTTCAAATCTTGTTATGTTTAAATTTCTTCAGTTTATCTCATTTCATTTCTGATTTCTGTGAAGTTCTAGAAGTCCAGTCGGTTTTGTTTTAAAAATATAATGTTAAAAAAAAAATAGTCCCAGTTTTCTGTTAACTGTCCCGGAGTGATAGCTCCGATCCCGGACTCCGATCGGGTTCGGTTTCGGGCTGTCACATTTGGTGTGCTAATTTTTTAATGCATAATTGATAATATTCATCAAATTAAATAATATTTGAACAAAAGATCTAGACTCGCACAAGTAAACTATGTTTGGCTTGGATGTTGCAGGTTGTGGTTGTTTAAGTTAGCTTTGCTTGTTTTTGCGTGTGAGATAGTAGATATATTGTGAAGCTTTTGCTTTGTTGTAGTTAATAAATAAATAAATAAAAACACTTCTCTCTTTCGTGCTTTTTTTTTTTAAGTTCATAGAAATTTTACGTCCGTGTAACTTATTATAGATTTATATTCGACACTCTCAAGGTTTTATCTCCTGTCTTGTGAAAAAATGATTAGAAGAGATAAGTGATTGTTGATGGCATTGATACGTAGTATCAAGATGATAATTAGACATTTTATGTGTAAAATTTGATAGAAACTCCTACTCTTTTGCAACGAGTTAAGGAGATGCAGAATGATGATAATGAGCTTAAGGAGAAGTTCGATCAGTTGCAGACTAGTACGCAACATGACGGTTGAGAGTCAATATTGGTGGATTAATGTTTTTCAATGACTCAAGATTTGTCAGTCATCCTGTTAGCATCAAAATATATCATGATTTGAAATATGTTTTGACATAAATTGCGAAGTAGCAGAATGTGCATAAATATTTGACTTGTCAGTAAATAAAGATTGAACATTTGAGACCTATTAAATAATTATAGTCTTTTCATAATTCGTACCGAAGACTGTGCAGAAACATGATGCAATTTGGGTGACTATCGATCGATTGATGACGTCTACACATCATACTTCGGTCAAAATAAACTTCTCTAAGATGAACTTAAATAAGCTTTATGTGAACAATATTATTCGTTGACATGGTGTTCGTCTAGTATTGTTTCAGACATATATCGTTTTTTGTAACTTAGCTTAACTCCACGGCGGTTACTAGAAGATAAGATAGGTTCAATTCCAATAATCTAACCCTAATATTTTTAAATTATTGTGTTGCTAACAAAACTGTCTACTTATTTTTTTCATTTAATTTTATTTTTTATAATAAAAATTAATATTTTGTTTGGTTATATTAATAGTTTAGGTGATAACCTTTGAAAATTAATAAATTATGTATAACTTTGATAATAAACGTTATATTTTTCTTTAAATAAGTGGAATTGTGACGACCCGTCTTTCAACGGACTGATAAGGAACCACCCATTCTCCGCGGATCCTGGGGCTGACCTGGGCCGGAGGTGGGTAAAGCTCCGCGGATCCTGGGGCTGACCTGGGCCGGAGTGGTTTCTCCGTTGAAGCAAGGGCCGTTACGAACCCACATCGCTTGGGGAAGTACAAAGAAATGAAACATATGTAAGAGATCCCTCCCAACATAGCAAGACGCGTTTTGGAGCACGATTGGCGACGGATCCCATAAGAACTCCGAAGTTAAGCGTGCTTCGGCGAGAGTAATTTCAGGTTGGGTGACCTTCCGGGAAGTGCTCTCGCCAAACAAAGCCGTGAGGGGAGGATAGTGGGCTACGGCCCAATCCCCGGAGCGGACAATATCTTGCTGGGATGAGGGGTCGTTACAAATGGTATCAGAGCCTGTACCCACCGGAAATGTGGCCAACGAGGACGTTGGGCCCCCGAGGGGGGGTGATTGTGACGACCCGTCTTTCAACGAGCGGACAATATCTTGCTGGGATGAGGGGTCGTTACAAATGGTATCAGAGCCTGTACCCAACCGGAAATGTGGCCAACGAGGACGTTGGGCCCCCGAGGGGGGGTGATTGTGACGACCCGTCTTTCAACGGACTGATAAGGAACCACCCATTCTCCGCGGATCCTGGGGCTGACCTGGGCCGGAGTGGTTTCTCCGTTGAAGCAGGGGCCGTTACGAACCCACATCGCTTGAGGAAGTACAAGGAAATGAAACATATGTAAGAGATCCCTCCCAACATAGCAAGACGCGTTTTGGAGCACGATTGGCGACGGATCCCATAAGAACTCCGAAGTTAAGCGTGCTTCGGCGAGAGTAATTTCAGGTTGGGTGACCTTCCGGGAAGTGCTCTCGCCAAACAAAGCCGTGAGGGGAGGATATTGGGCTGCGGCCCAATCCCCGGAGCGGACAATATCTTGCTGGGGAAAGGGGTCGTTACAGGAATTTTCTCTTCTCAACCTATGATTTTTTCTCATATTATTTTTGCATTCACTCAATATCATTTTTCCTTTTTATTTATATACGTTAGAAATTGAATAGTAACCCGAAAATAAAAATATGATATGAGACACTAAATTTACGTGAAAAAACTCATTTTGAAAAAAAAAAAAAATCACAGACATAAGGATAAATCTACCATGAAGATCAAAATACAACTACAAATTTTACAACTATATCTTACATTAGTCTAAGTGGTCTAACCAAGATAAAATTCGAGTCACATCAAAATTTAAAAATATCGTATTTTGAGTTCTTAATATTTGGCAAATAAAATTGCATTAATATAAATTTTGAATATTCAACCATAGTCAGCAATGGTGGCTTAACAATTATTATATTTTTGTTATAATGTAGCTCTTAGTAATCCAAATAAATCATATTCGGTTAAATTTGTTTCACAGATATAATGCCTCATAAATCAATAGTTTTCAAAACATATTTCCTGTTAATTTGATTAAATAAAATAAAATTTTAATTTTACAACCATTTACAATTAAGTGTAGCTTATCACTACAAATTATTATTAAAATGAACAAAATCATAAAATTGTGGTAATCTATTCGTCTTTGGGTAGGCGTATGCAAAGGAAGAATTCTTCCTTTGCAGCAAATGGAGAAACCTTCTCATTGCGAATTTTTTCTTTAGTCTATATGCTCATTTTTTCTTAAGTGTTTTTTTCTTCTTTGAAAGCTGAACTTGCATTGCATTCAAACAAAGACGACATAAGATTCATTGATTGTGAGGGCACAATTCATATTAGTGAATGTGCACAATCTCATATCATTTGAGAGATGAGAAAGTGAATAATTTAGAAATAAGTTATTATAACGAATTTTAGACTAAACCCAACAATAAAATCGTGCAAGTTTCCGTGTAAAAATGAACAATATTGCCTCGTTACTCCAGGTAAAATGCTCAAAAATCTATTACTTAAAAGTAGGGAGCCAATTTTATTTATTAATCGTTGCAAAACTGGACACTTGGCAACACATCGACTCCCTTACACCCTCAAACAATGAAAAATCAAAGTTGACAATCGCAATCCTCGAAGAAGACATGAAATCCAAACCAAAAACAGAGAACCAAATTTATTAAATTGATTTAGAAAATCAATTTTGAAGAGCTTTTAGGATTGGTTCTGGGATCAGCAAGAATCTGGGTTGGCCAACAGATATGCCTCCATGGCCTTGAAAAGGGCAAGGCCCTTCCCTTTCACAGCAGCGATCTCTTCCTCCTTCATTTCATAGTCTCCAATGGTGTAATACTTGCTCGAGGCTTTAATGGTGGACCCTCCATCTTCCTTCGCTTCGATCTTTATCTCTTTTTCAATTTTCTCTATCTTTTCTCCAATGCCTTCCCCTTCGATTACGGTGTAGCTATAGTGCCATTTTTCTGTGTCTACGAGGTTCACTTTGTTCTTCACGTACCCAGATTTACTCCCTGGACAGAGGAAGCAGAAATAATATTAGAAAATAAATATACAAAATAAAAAAGAAAGTATAAAAATAAAAGAACCTTCAACGAAGGAGATCTGGTTGATGGTGCCAGGACCGCCGTTTCCTTCGAGGATTTCACAGCTCTTGATTGCGTGAGGAACAACCTTTGGGAGGAGTTTAGCGCCATCAATGGCGAAGGCCTTGAACAGTTTTGCTGGAGCAATGCAGCAACTGGCCTCTGATTCATAGCTATGAACACCCATTATTCTTACTTACCTTTTTCTCAAAGAAACTTGGAGAGAGAGATGATGAGTTCTGTTCTGGGTTGTCTTCCTTGTCTATTTATAGGTATTATGTGTTTCTAAGCAGATAATCAAAAGACCAAAAAGTCATGGTTTTTTTTCTAAGAAAATATATTATTTCAGACTTTTCAGATTATCCTTCTAGAAATATTAATTTAATTTTCAAAACAGCCAACGTGACAGAGTTTTTCTAAAACTATTATTGTTATTATTTTATTAATATTTTGAATTTCTAATACTGCATGTCAATTGACATATGATCAAGTTTGGAAAGACTAGTCAACTACGGTCTATTTTTATTTTTTTATAAGAATATTGAAAGATAAAATATACAAAGAACGTGAGAGAATAAAAAAAATCCTCAATTTAAAATAATTTTTCTCTAATTATAGAGAAAAAAACTAGAAGGATAAAATTAAAAAAAACCCTAAATAATAAACCTACTTAACAATAGTGAAATATTTGTTGAAATTAACTATGGTCTTGTTTGTTGATAATCAAAAATTAACAATTCATTAAGAAGATTTGTTTTAAATAAATTTTGTTAATGTTTATGTGTAGGCATATGTTTTTGGGAAATATATTTTAAGGAAATTAATATCTTTCCTATTGTGATTCTTGAGATTCATATCATGAGATCTTTGCGATATAAGTAATCATATTAAACAAAGATTATATTTTTAGAGTGTTCGGATTCAGTCTGATTGTTTGTGTGATTCATTTCTAAAATATTATGTGCGATGTCACACGCGCAAAAAAGGAAAGTTATGTTTCCTTTATTCATGCAAATATGTTTTAAATATGGTATTTGAATTATTCCTCTCAAATGGAAAATTGCAAATCATAAAACAATTATCTTTCCATTAGAAGTGGTGCGGAACAAATATTGTATCTCGGGATTTTTTTCTTGTGCACGCTGCAGTTCTTCAGTTATTCATTCGATCTTTGATTGAATGTATTCACACTCTATTTGTGAGCTGATCTGATTATCTGTAGAGTGTGTTGGTTTGATGCAACTGATAACTCTTAAATTAGAGTTATTTTATACCACTTCTAATTGATATAACTTGTATGATTTGAGTGAATGTAAGGAAAAAATTATGAAATTTATTATAATTACTGCAGGATGCCGCAACATCAGAATATTAACTGAATTTAATGTATTTAACATAGATTATTGGAAAAACAAACAGATTGTTATCACTGATTTGAATTTTATATTTGCAGAGTTATTAGCGGGAAGATCGAATTAAAATGATGAAAATTAAGGAGAGAGAAAATAATTGAAGGAGATGATGATTTCCAAAAATAAAGAAATCTAATCAAGGAACCGTGGCTGGAATATTTTGAGAAGATAATGGAGAGAAATGAGGTCAATCGGATGACATAAACGGTAGATAAAATCAGATGATAAAATCGGTAGACAGAATCGAATGACAGATAATCGGATGACAGAGAAAGGAAAAAGAGAATCGGATAACAGAGAAAGGAAAAATAGAATCGGATGACAAACAATCGGATGACAGAGAACGATGACAAAACAATCGGATGACAGAGAACGGAAGACAAAGCTTTCACACAAATAATCACATGACAGAGCAGAATAAAATACAATCGGATGACAGAGCAACGTAGACAAAGCAACAGACGACTTAGAAGAGTGGACGACAAAAGAGAGCAAATCAAGAAGATTTTATCATAATTATAAGCTGTTGATCAAGGGAATCAGCGGATGAGAAGGAGAAAATAAAGGAACAGACTGGAGAAAAAAAAAAGATGACACGCAGAACGAGGAGAAGAAGCAATTATAAAAGGGAGGATTTTTATTATTTTGGTGACAAGGGGGATTTGCAGCAAGGGAACCGACGACATTCTTCTTCTTCTTCTCTTTTACTTTTTATTTTTTTTATCATTTTTAGTTTTTCTATTATTTTGATTTTAGACTAGTTTTTCTTCTCTTGGTTAGGCAAGAGAGTACCCTTTATATGTTTTTATTCTGGTATATGAAAGCTACGTATTTTTCACTGAACGATTACTCATGATTTTTATTGCATAATACGAATTGTGTCGATAGGCAAATTTGTTTTCACGTATTCCTATTGTATCGATAGGTAAATAGGAATTAAAGATGCATGAGTAATTGAATAAATTATAATTGTTGCAAAGTAGCTAACATTAATTTATTTGGCGTTAAGAATAGGTTCACACGAAAATTCAGATTAAGTTTTTATCTTTTCAAAGTTGAAAAGAAAATTCTGAAACGAATTTATCTAGGCAATTCGACTGAACCCTAGAAATATTATGAATTCTTGCTGTTCTGTGACTAATACTGTAGCATTGCTGTAGTATTAGTAATAATTGCATGTAAAGAGGAAATCAACCTTAACCAAAGTTTTTACCATAATTACCTTTTTAAATCATTTCCATTTTTAGTCTTTATTAATTTTGAGTAATTTTAGTTAATCATTCCTTTCCTTATTATTTATTTAATATTTTCATCTTTATTTTATAGAAATTTATAGTAAGATTAATTTGATTAAAAATATCATTGTGGGATCGACTTTTACTTACTTTATTATTTCGTTAGCGACACATGCACTTGCGTTAGGGTGTAGAAAATCACTAACAGCAACCTTAGAAGACGGCGAGTGTCATCGACGATGTCCCAGATGCAATTTTGTTTCTTTCATTTAAACTCGGTCTCGGGAGGAGACTGCCTGGAACTCGAGAGAATTTTTGATCGTGGGCAAGAAAATCTTGCCATACACGGATTTCGGGAAGAGTCATCAACGACAAGGGGAGCTTGTCATCTTTAGATTCTGGGAGGAATCAATTACAAGATCAGGGTAGCTCGCAAAAACAGTTTCATTGAGGAAGTTAGTTAGAGGCGGCGACAAAGATAAGAGAGAGTCTTTAATTGTATAAGTCCGGTTGTCTTGTAATTTCAAAGACTCGTGAAATGTTTTTAATTATGGACGTGGCTCCGCAGACGTAGGCAATTGTCGAACTGCGTTAACAACCTCCTGTCTCATTATTTTATGCCATTTACAACTGTTCATTATTACAATAATTAATTGGTGTCCCACCGAGTGTTTCACATACACGAGGGCATCAACCAATTAACCTTGATCTTTCAAATTTCAATATTTGCAATCTTATAATTGGATTTTTTATATCTTTGGTGTATTAATTTTTTAATGCATTATTGATAATATTCATCAAATTAAATAATATTTGAAACAAAAGATCTAGACTCGCACAAGTAAACTATGTTTGGCTTGGATGTTGCAGATTGTGGTTGTTTAAGTTAGCTTTGCTTGTTTTTGCGTGTGAGAGAGTAGATATGTTGCGAAGTTTTTGCTTTGTTGTAGTTAATAAATAAATAAATAAAAACACTTCTCTCTTTCGGCCTATTGTTTTTTAAGTTCATAGAAATTTTACGTCTGTGTAGCTTATTATAGATTTATATTCGACACTCTCAAGGTTTTATCTCCTGTCTTGTGAAAAAATGATTAGAAGAGATAAGTGATTGCTGATGACATTGATACGTAGTATCAAGATGATAATTAGACATTTTATGTGTATAATTTGATAGAAACTCCTACTCTTTTGCAACGAGTTAAGGAGATACAGAATGATGATAATGAGCTTAAGGAGAAGTTCGATCAGTTGCAGACTAGTACGCAACATGATAGTTGAGAGTCAGTGTTTGTGGATTAATGTTTTTCAATGATAGAGTTGTGGTGACCTGGATCCGAGATAAGAAGTTTTAGCTAAAAATCATAATTTAAGATTTGTCAGTTATCCTGTTAACATCAAAATATATCATGATTTGTCAGCAAATAAAGATTGAAAATTTGAGACCTGTTAAATAATTATAGTCTTTTCATATTTCATACCGAAGACTGTGCAGAAACATGATGCAATTTGGGTGACTATTGATTGATTGATGAAGTCTGCACATTATACTTCGGTCAAAATAAACTTCTCTAAGACGAACTTAAATAAACTTTATGCGAACAATATTATTCGTTTACATGGTGTTCTTCTAGTATTGTTTCGGACATATATCGTTTTTTGTAACTTAGCTTAACTCCACGGCAGTTACTAGAAGATAAGATAGGTTCAATTCCATTAATCTAACCTTAATATTTTTAATTTCTTGTGTGGCTAACAAGACTGTCTACCTATATTTTTCATTTAATTTTATTTTTTATAATAAAAATAAATATTTTATTTGGTTATATTAATAGTTTAGGTGATAACCTTTGAAAATTAATAAATTATGTATAACTTTAATAATAAATCTTATATTTTTCTTTAAATAAGTGGATTTTTCTCTTCTCAACCTATGATTTTTTCTCATATTATTTTTGCATTCACTCAATATCATTTTTCCTTTTTATTTATATATGTTAGAAATCGAACAGTAACCTGAAAATGAAAATATGATATGAGACACTAAATTTACGTGAAAAAATTCATTTTGAAAAAAAAATTACAGGCAGAAGAATAAATCTATCATGAAGATCAAAATACAACTGTAAATTTTGTAACTATATCTTACATAAGTCTAACTCTAATCAAGATAAAATTCGAGTCACATCAAAATTTAAAAATATCATTGACGTATTTTGAGTTCTTAGTATTTGGGAAATAAAATTGCATTAATATAAATTTTGAATATTCAACAATAGTCAGCAATGGTGGCTTAACAATTATTTTCTGTTACACAGAATGTATTCAATGTATGAGATAATATTATATTATATTATATTAGGTTTTTATATAATATTTTTGTTATAATGTAGCTCTTAGTTATCCAAATAAATCATATTTGCTTAAATCAATAGTTTTCAAAACATATTTTCCTGTTAATTTGATTAAATAAAATAAAAATTTAATTTTACAACCTTTTACAATAAGTGTACCTCATCACTACAAATTATTATTAGAATGAACAAAATCATAAAATTGTGGTAATCTATCCGTCTTTATAAATGCAAAAACAGTTTCTATTAACTGTGAGAGTACAATATCATATCATTTGAGAGATGAGAAAGTGAATAATTTAGAAGAAAAGTTGTTCTCTTAACGATAATGAATTTTGGGCTAAATCCAACAACAAAATCGTACAAATTTCGGCGCAAAAACGAACAATATTGCAATACGAGGGTTGGTTGCTGTTGCGAAAAATTACACGCAAGTGCACGTGTCGCAAAAGTAATAAAGTGTGTGTAAGTACGAGTGTCGATCCCACGAGGAATAAATATGTTAAATATTGAATATCTAAATTTCAGTTTAATTTGAAAAGAAATAATATGTTGATGATTTAAGATTTTAAACTAAAAGAATTTAGGTAAAATAAATTAAACAATTTAAATAACAAATTCGAATGTAAAAAGTTTAGATTATATGATGAGAAAATTTCCAGGGTTCCGATTTCACTTAATTAATCCTATTTAACAAACCCAATTCGAGTAATTAATTCCTATTCCTTCGTATTGATGGCAATTTCACAAAAATATTCATTAATCTCTCTCGAGCAAAAACAAACTTATTCAATTAACGAATTATCACCTCTCGGTCTCTAATCCTAAGAATTAATTGAATACATTAAGAGCAAGAAATTATATTACCACTCAAACGTCCTAACTATCTCTAGCCTAGGATCCTTTTTAAGGCAAGCTATTCAGTGCACGGTTAAATTCTCCGCTCTCGCATCCCGAATTAACCCTAAAATTCTTAGTTTTGGTGATCAAGCAATTCTAATAATTAAGTTCAGAATAGATTACTCAACACGGAAAAGAATAAGACAACTACAAACTTGAATTAAGAAAAGTAAATAATCATAATTGAGTTACGTCGAAACCCTAGAATCAAAAGTTTAGTTCATGATAAATTTGAAGAAAACTACAGAAAAAACAAAGTAATTCATGCTAAAAGAGAAGAGAAGAAACAAAAACTCAGAAATTCCCGTTGAATTCGCTCGTTCCTCGCCAATTGTTCAATCCGGCCTCCGATGACTCCGTAGGGTTTTTGCTCTCTATCGTGTTGTGTCTGGCCTCTCCCTTACGTTCAGACTTTTATCTTTACTTGATTTCGGGCCGCGGTCCATTAATCGACGGCTGAGATCGACTCGATCAATAAATTGAAGAATCGGATTTTGGTAATTTCCCGCAATCGCGATCGATCGTAATAGGATCACGATCGATCGTGATCGCGCGACGCTTTAGGCGTGATGTCTCTGCTAATCACGATCGATCGAGGTTCAAAGCCCGATCAATCGGGCCGTCTCTGGATTTTGGTATGAAAAACTCTCGAATCACGATCGATCGAGGTGCTGAGCCCGATCAGTCGGGCTATCTCGGGAAACTTTGAACGAAATATTTCTCGATCACGATCGATCGAGGTTCAAAGCCCGAGCGATCGGGCCCTGCCTGGACTTCTTGATTGAATTTCTCTGGAATCACGATCGATCGCAGTACGATCACGATCGATCGTGATCCGATTCTTTTGCTGCTTTGCTTCCTCTTTGTCTTTATTTCTTAATTTCGATTCAATTCCGCCATTACCTGTTAAAATTCAACTTATCTGCACAATCTCACCAACAACATCAAATACATTCAAATGCTCAAGGAAAAACTAATCGAAACAAGAATGAGAAGCATGAATAAGTGTGCAAAATACACACTTATCAGTTGCTCCAGGTAAAATGCTTAAAAATCAATTACTTAAAACTAGGGAGCCAATTTTGTTTAGCTTTTATTTATTTATTAATCATTACAAAACTCGAAACTTGGCAACACATCGACTCCCTTACACCCCCAAACAATGAAAAATCAAAGTTGACAATCGCAATCCTCAAAGAAGACATGAAATCCAAACCAAAAACAGAGAACCAAATTTATTAAATTCATTTAGAAAATCAATTTTGAAGAGCTTTTAGGATTGGTTCTGGTATCAGCAAGAATCTGGGTTGGCCAACAGATATGCCTCCATGGCCTTGAAAAGGGCAAGACCCTTCCCTTTCACAGCAGCGATCTCTTCTTCCTTCATTTCATAGTCTCCAATGGTGTAATACTTGCTCGAGGCTTTAATGGTGGACCCTCCATCTTCCTTCGCTTCGATCTTTATCTCTTTTTCAATTTTCTCTATCTTTTCTCCAATGCCTTCCCCTTCGATTACGGTGTAGCTGTAGTGCAATTTTTCTGTGTCTACGACGTTCACTTTGTTCTTCACGTACCCAGATTTACTCCCTGGACAGAGGAAGCAGAAATAATATTAGAAAATAAATATACAAAATAAAAAAGAAAGTATAAAAATAAAAGAACCTTCAACGAAGGAGATCTGGTTGATGGTGCCAGGACCGCCGTTTCCTTCGAGGATTTCACAGCTCTTGATTGCGTGAGGAACAACCTTTGGGAGGAGTTTAGCGCCATCAATGGCGAAGGCCTTGAACAGTTTTGCTGGAGCAATGCAGCAACTGGCCTCTGATTCATAGCTATGAACACCCATTATTCTTACTTGACTTTTTCTCAAAGAAACTTAGAGAGAGAGAGAGACAGAGAGAGAGAGATGATGATGAGTTCTGGGTTGTGTCTTTCTTGTCTATTTATAGGTATTATGTGTATCTAAGCGGATGATTAAAAGACCAAAAAGTCATTGGTTTTTTTTCTAAGAAAATATATTATTTCAGACTTTTCAGATTACCCTTCTAGAAATATTAATTTTCAAAGCAGCCAACGCGACATGGTTTTTTTTAAGACTATTATTATTATTATTATTATTTTATTAATATTTTGAATTTATAATACTACATGTCAATTGTCATATGATCAAGTTTGGAATGACTTGTCAACTACGGTCTACTTTTTTTTTATAAAAATATTGATAGATAAAATATACAAAGAACTTGAGAAAAGAAAAAAAATCCTGAATTTAAAATAATTTTTCTCTATTTATAAAGAAAAAGATTAGAATGATAAAATAAAAAAAGAACGTTGAATAAAAAACCTACTTAACAATAGTGAAATATTTGTTGAAATTAACTACTGATCTATTTGTTTATAATCAGAAATTAACAATTCATTAAAAAAATTTATTTTAAATAAATTTTGTTAATGTTTATGTGTTGGCGTATGTTTTTGGCAAATATATTTTAAGGAAATTAATATCTTTCCTATTGTGATTTTCGAGATTCATATCATGAGATCTTTGCGATATAAGTAATCATATTAAACAAAGATTATATTTTTGGAGTGTTCGGATTCGGTCTGATTGTTTGTGTGATTCATTTCTAAAATATTATGTGCGATGTCACACGCGCAAAACAGGAAAGTTCTGTTTCCTTTATTCATGGAAATATGTTTTAAATATGGTATTTGAATTACTTCTCTGAAATGGAAAATTGCAAATCATATAACAACTATCTTTCCATTAAAAGCGATGCGGAACAAATATTGTATCTCGGGATTTTTTTGTTGTGCACGCTGCAGTTCTTCAGTTATTCATTCGATCTTTGATTGAATGTATTCACACTCTATTTGTGAGCTGATCTGATCATCTGCAGAGTGTGTTGGTTTGATGCAACCTTAGACAACGGCGAGTGTCATCGACGATGTCCCAGGTGCGATTCTGTTTCTTTCATTTAAACTCGATCTCGGAAGGAGACTGCTTGGTGTTAGAATTATAAGGATTTATAATTCTAGTTGGATCTAAATTGTTAAACTATAAATTATACATTATGTTATCATCAGGTTTAAGTCCATATTAAAGTGATTTAATATAGTTTCAACGGACTTTGGAGTATATTAAATATAATATGGTTATATTATGTGTAGAGACACCAGGGGTAATTTACCAATTTGTGATGGGCAAACTGGTAAATTACCCAATTAGGTTTAATATAGGGTTATGGTCTCCAATTCATAATTGAACCCTTTGCCTCCTTAGAACCACCATCATTCTAGAGAGACATTAGAGAGGGCAATTGTCGAATCGGAAGATCTACGTACTCGATCTACGGTATTTTGCATTCAATCAATGGATCCGGGTATGTCCTTCTTATTTTACGATTTACTTGTAGAATTTCTAACGTATCGATCAAGAGAGCTCTCGCTCTTTTCAGATTTGTGAATTTATTCTAGATTCAATTACTCTGGTTATTTTTATTGAATCTAACAATTGGTATCAGAGCCGGTTACGTTAGACTACAAGTAATCGATTTTTTTTGGCTTGAAATTCGAAAAAGCATCCATTTTTTAAATTTTCGGAATTATTTTTTAGGGCTATAATTTTGCATCTTATTCTGCTAGTATACATGTTTTGATGCCTTAAAATGGGTTTTTTGTTGATGCACGTTAAGGATTATTGCCCGATCTATCATTATTTTGATAAATCAGACAATTTAGGGGTGAAAATCTGCCGGAATCGGTGAGATTCCGGCGATTTTCATTGCTGGTTTGCAGCCCCTCTCCGGTAGTTTGGGACGATTCAGTCTGATTGGGTTAGGTTTGGTCCAAATCGGACCAAACCATTTGGGTTCAGGACCCACTCGGACCAAACAAACTCGGTTCAGGTTACGGTTTGAACCAATTTTTTGGTTGGTTCGACTCAGACCGATTCGGTTTGGGTTGAACCGGTTCAGTTCGGTCTGGTTCGGTTCGGTTCGGTCCGGTTTGGTTCAGTCCGGCAAAAAAAAATATTGAGCCGATCCATTTGGTTAAATGGGCCCTGGTTCACTTTGGTTTGGCTATTTTGTGTCTTTTTAATGACTGTTTCTGGACAATTCAAGGCTCGGGTCGCCCTGTTTTTTGCCTAGTTTTAGTCGATTTGAACCTTCCATTTTAAGTTGGTTGATCCTTTGGTTTACTAATTGACTAATATGGTTGCCTATCATTTGAATATGTATGTATATGAATTTTCTTAACTCTTTTTTGGTGCAATTTTATGAAGTCTTACATTGTAAAATAGGATGGTTGGGTAACATGCTATAAACTTAGCCTCTCTTGCTTTAATTATCCTATTTTTATATGTTGGGCATGAGACATGACATTGTATGAATTTCGATCGGCCCAAAGGAAGGTTGATGTTTGTACAAGTTGCATGGCTTGTTAGCAGTATTAAAACAGGTGACAATTATTAGGCTGCCATGTGAACATTGAACTTGTCCAACGATGAGTTCATTGTTTGACAAGTCTTATTGTCAATGTTTATATACTAGACCAAGTTACCAATTACAAGTTAACACTTTTAGTCAAAAGACTAAGTGTTAATGTTGTGCCGGTTTCTTGTTGATGGATGCACTACATTTTGAGTTATATCATTGTCATGTATATGCATATTAATTCGTGAGCTAATGTTGTTTCATTTTCTCTGTTGTTACAGTTAACATCTCAAGTATAATGGGTAACGTTAATGCAGTTCTTATGCTTAACGGGACCAACTATAAAGTCTGGAAAGATAACGTTATGATTGATCTCGGGTGCATGGATCTTGACATTGCACTTAGGGTCGCACGCTTCCCACCTCTTTCAGCATCAAGTACCCTTGATGATAAAAGGGAGCTAGAAAAATGAGAGCGTTCGAATCGTGTAAGTCTAATGATCATGAAGCGCGCCATTCCAGAAGCATTTCGGGGCAATATGTCGGAAGACACTAATGCCAAAACATTCCTTGAAGAACTTGAGAAACGTTTTGAGAAAAACGAGAAGGCTGAGACAAGCACGCTTTTAGCTAAGCTTGTCTCACTCAAGTATAATGGAAAAGGGGAATATCAGGGAGTACATAATGGAAATGTCTCATCTTGCTTCAAGACTTAAGTTCCTTAAGTTAGAGCTGTCAGAAGACATGCTTGTTCACTTAGTCTTGATTTCTCTTCCTCCTCAGTTTGGGCAGTTTAAGATCAGTTATAACTGCCAGAAGGATAAGTGGACACTTAATGAATTAATATATCATTGTGTCCAAGAGGAAGAGAGGATTAAGCATGATCGGACAGAAAGTGCTCATTTGGCATCATCTTCCAAAGATAAAGGAAAGAAAAGGAAGAAGGAAGCTGTTGGTGCTTCTTCTAAGTTGAAACAAAAGAAGTCTAAGGGCTTCAGTTGTTTCTTCTGTAATGGAGAAGGGCACCAAAAGAAAAATTGTTCCAAATATCACGCATGGCGCGTGAAGAAAGGTACACTTCTCAACCTTATTTGTTCTGAGGTTAATTTGGTTTCTGTATCTAGACATACGTGGTGGTTAGATTTGGGTGCTACCACTCACATTAGTACGTCTATGCAGGGTTGCTTGAGTTTCCGAAAGCCGAATGATGCTGAAAGATTCATCTTTGTGGGCGATGACAAATCAGTTGAAGTTGAAGCTATCAGATATTTTAGATTGTTATTAAAATCTGGACAATTTTTGGATTTAAATGATACTTTTGTTGTACCGTCTTTCAGACGGAATTTAATTTCCATTTCTGCATTGGACAAATTTGGTTATTCTTGTTCATTTGGAAATGGAAAATTCAGTTTATCATTAAATTCAAATAAAATGGGTTCTGGATTTTTATTGTTTATGACAATCTATATATGCTAGAAACCATAGCTTCATTTAATGAAACCTTGCATACTGATTCAAGAGGTATAAAACGTAAATTAACTAATAATGATTCAGCTTCGTTATGGCACAAGCGTTTAGGTCACATCTCTCAAAAGAGAATTGAAAAGCTTTTGTCAGACGAAATTTTGGGCCCTCTTGATATGACTGACTTCAAGGTTTGTGTTAGTTGTATTAAAAGGAAACAAACAAGTGTAAGGAGATTAAAAGCTAACCGAACTTCAGAAGTCCTTGAATTGATACATACAGATATATATGGACCTTTCCCTATGGCATCTTGGAATGGTCAACATTATTTCATATCATTCATTGACGATTACTCGCTTTATGACTACCTATATCTCATTCATGAGAAGTCTCAATCTTTGGACGTGTTCAAAGCCTTTAAAGCTGAGGTGGAAAATCAGCTTGACAAAAGGATTAAGGTTGTCAGATCTGATCGTAGTGGTGAATACTATGGTCGGTATGACGGGTCAGGTGAACAACGTCCAGGACCATTTGCTAAATACCTAGAGGAGTGTGGTATTGTTCCTCAGTACACCATGCCGGGTTCGCCCAACATGAATGGTGTTGCTGAAAGACGGAACAGAACGTTTAAGGACATACTAAGGAGCATGATTGCTAATTCGACCTTACTAGAATCCCTCTAGGGTGAAGCACTAAAGATCGCAGCTTATATCCTTCACAGGGTACCTACTAAGGCGACGGCTAACAAAACCCCACATGAGTGTTGGATGGGCCGAAAACCCGTTCTTAAACACTTACACGTGTGGGGGTGTCCCGCTGAGGCAAGGCCTTATAGGCCCAATGAAAAGAAACTGGACTCTAGGACTGTTAGTTGTTATTTTGTAGGGTATCCTGAACGGTCAAGGGAGTACAAATTTTATGATCCCACTGTAAAGACATTCTTTGAAACGGGAAATGCCCGATTTTTTGAGGATGTAGAGTTTGTGAGGGGAGATAAGGAAGACATTGTCTTTAAGGAGGAAGTTGTTCCTCTTCCTTTGGTTTCTCTTGACTTCGATCAAGTGGATAATGAAAAAGACAATGTTGAATCACTTCCTGAACCTCTTCAGGAAGTCATTCCCGAAGAACAAACTCAACAGCCTCAAGAAAATATGTCATTACGGAGGTCCACTAGAGAGAGAAGGAGTACGATTTCGGATGATTACATCGTATTCCTACAAGAACATGAGGAACTCGGTGAGGTGGAAGATGACCATGTCACTTTCAACTAAGCCATTAACAGTTCTGATTCTCAAAAGTGGACTGATGCCATGAATGAGGAGTTAAAGTCCATGAAGGAAAATGACGTTTGGGATCTCGTCCCGTTACTTGCAGGTTTGAAACCCATTGGTTGTAAATGGACTTTTAAATCCAAAAGGGATTCAAAAGGTAACATTGAGAGATTCAAAGCACAGTCTTGTTGCTAAGGGTTTTACTCAAAGAGAAGGACATCGACTATAAGAAAACTTTCTCTCTGGTATCTACAAAAGTTTCCTTTAGAACTATAATGGCACTACTAGCTCATTTTGATTTAGAGCTACATCAGATGGATGTAAAGGAGGCATTTCTCAATGGTGACATTGATGAAACGATCTATATGGCGCAACCCGAGTTCTTTGATTCGGATAACTCAAATGACTTAGTTTGCAAATTAAAGAAATTCACCTACGGGCTAAAACAAGCTTTCCGTCAATGGTATTACAAATTTCATCAAGCAGTCACCTCATATGGTTTTGAGGCAAATAAAGTTGATGATTGTGTATACCACAAATTTAGTGGGAATAAAATGATGTTTCTGGTTTTATATGTTGATGACATATTATTAGCATGCAATGATATAGGCTTGTTGGACTGACACCAAGAAATTTCTTTCAAAGAAATTTAAAATGAAAGATCTTGGTGGCGCCTTTTTTGTATTAGGAATCCAAATATACTTGAGATCCTTGTCGAGGTATACTTGGATTATCACAAAAGAGCTATATCGAAAAGGTTTTAAAAAGATTTGGCATGCAAGAATGTAAACCAGGAGATACCCCTGTTGCCAAAGGAGATAAAATAAATAAAAGTCAATGCCCTTCAAGTGACTTTGAAGTCAAAGAAATGCAAAAGATTCCTTATGCTTCGGCAGTAGGAAGCTTAATGTATGCTCAAGTATGCACGCGTCCGGATATTGCGTACATAGTTGGCATGTTGGGTAGATACTTGAGTAATCCGGGATTGGATCATTGGAAGGCTGTAAAAAGGGTACTCAGATACTTACAGAGAACCAAAGAGTACATGCTCACATACAAGAAATCAGATCAGCTCGAGATCATTGGGTATACTGACTCTGATTTTGCTGGATGCCAAGATGACTTGAAGTCAACGTCAGGCTATATTTTTCTTTTAGCTGGAGGAGCTATCTCCTGGAAGAGTGCCAAACAGAGACTTACGGCCTCTTCTACTATGGCAGCTGAGTTTATAGCATGTTATGAGGTATCTAATCAGGCATTATGGCTGAGTAACTTTGTCACGGGATTGCGAATCTCGAATGGTATTGAAAGACCACTTCGGATTTTATGTGACAATCAGTCAGCTATGATGTTCTCAAACAACAACAGGAGTTTCTCAAAGTCTAAGTTTGTAGACATCAAGTTTCTTGTTGTGAAGGAAAGAGTTCAGAGTGGTCAAATATCTATAGATCACATTGAACAGACTTCATGATTACGGATCCGCTAACCAAGGGATTACGGCCCAAGGTCTTTCACGAGCATGTTGCTCATATGGGGGTTGTATCTCTTGGAGATATTGAGGTTTAGTGAGAGTCTGTCATTTGTTTTTATGTGATTCTATTCTATAGATATTTGTAATGAATATTTTGGTTACTGCAGTATTCGTTTTATGAGGTATTCATTTAATTCACTCTGGCATTTGAGTTTTAATTATCTCAATAAAGTTTTGGTTGGACCAGTTGGAAATAGGCATGTTAAATCACATTACATGTAATTTTCATACTACACATCCATATTTGATCTGTGTCATTTGGTTATGTCGGTGTTTGTGATCATTGATAGGTTTAGTTACGATAAATGTGACGAAAGCCGCTTTGGTCCTGCATTTGATATAATTGATGGACGTGATTGTTTGAGTATACTCTGTTTAGATGATAACAAAATTTGATATCATAAGGATAAGGTTATAATGTGTAACTGATTAGTTTATAATTTGATCCAAGTGGGAGATTGTTAGAATTATAAGGATTTATAATTCTAGTTGGATCTAAATTGTTAAACTATAAATTATACATTATGTTATCATCAGGTTTAAGTCCATATTAAAGTGATTTAATATAGTTTCAACGGACTTTGGAGTATATTAAATATAATATGGTTATATTATGTGTAGAGACATCAGGGGTAATTTACCAATTTGTGATGGGCAAACTGGTAAATTACCCAATTAGGTTTAATATAGGGTTATGGTCCCCAATTCATAATTGAACCATTTGCCTCCTTAGAACCACCATCATTCTAGAGAGACATTAGAGAGGGCAATTGTCGAATCGGAAGATCTACGTACCCGATCTACAGGTATTTTGCATTCAATCAATGGATCCGGGTATGTCCTCCTTATTTTACGATTTACTTGTAGAATTTCTAACGTATCGATCAAGAGGGCTCTCGCTTTTTTCAGATTTCTGAATTTATTCTAGATATAATTACTCTGGTTATTTTTATTGAATCTAACACTTGGAACTTAGGAGGAGTTCTGATCGTTCCCTTGCCATACAAGGATTCCGGGAGGAGTCATCAACGACAATGGGAGCTTGTCATCTTTAGATTCTGGGAGGGATCAATTACAAGTTGAGGGGAGCTCGCAAAAACAGTTTCATTGATGAAGTTAGCTAGAGGCGGCGACAAAGATAAGAAAGAGTCTTTAATTGTATAAGTCCGATTGTCTTGTAATTTCAAAGACTCGTGAAATGTTTTTAATTATGGACGTGGCTCCGCAGACGTAGGCAATTGTCGAACTGCGTTAACAACCTCCTGTCTCATTATTTTATGTCATTACAACTGTTCATTATTACAATAATTAATTGGTGTCCCACCGAGTGTTTCACATACACGAGGGCATCAACCAATTAACCTTGATCTTTCAAATTTCAATATTTGCAATCTTATAATTGGATTTTTTATATCTTTGGTGTATTAATTTTTTAATGCATTATTGATAATATTCATCAAATTAAATAATATTTGAAACAAAAGATCTAGACTCGCACAAGTAAACTATGTTTGGCTTGGATGTTGCAGATTGTGGTTGTTTAAGTTAGCTTTGCTTGTTTTTGCGTGTGAGATAGTAGATATGTTGCGAAGCTTTTGCTTTGTTGTAGTTAATAAATAAATAAATAAAAACACTTCTCTCTTTCGGCCTATTGTTTTTTAAGTTCATAGAAATTTTACGTTCGTGTAGCTTATTATAGATTTATATTCGACACTCTCAAGGTTTTATCTCCTTCTTGTGAAAAAATGATTAGAAGAGATAAGTGATTGCTGATGACATTGATACGTAGTATCAAGACGATAATTAAACATTTTATGTGTATAATTTGATAGAAACTCATACTCTTTTGCAACGAGTTAAGGAGATGCAGAATGATGATAATGAGCTTAAGGAGAAGTTCGATCAGTTGCAAACTAGTACGCAACATGACGGTTGAGAGTCAATGTTTGTGGATTAATGTTTTTCA
Organism: Begonia masoniana; assembly: GCA_022432975.1. Lineage (NCBI taxonomy): Eukaryota > Viridiplantae > Streptophyta > Magnoliopsida > Cucurbitales > Begoniaceae > Begonia > Begonia masoniana. Next base: position 48,778,299 of record CM039506.1, read on the forward strand.
ATGATAGAGTTGTGGTGACCTGTGTAACACCCGGATTTACGGGATTTTATAAATTAATAATATAATAGTATTTTTATAAATATGTCAAATTTGACCGGTTTCGTGAAAAGAAAGCGTTGTTATGATTCTAATAATTAATAAAGATTTTGAGAAAATTTCGAGAATTTTAGGAGTTTAACGCTAATTTTACGAGAATTACGTTTAACGTAATATAAAGGATACTTTGGTAAAACTAGTAAACGGGGTCCGAATTGCGAACGGACAGTTTTAATGGAACTCTGGTAATAAGTTGAAGTTATTGGAGAAATAAGAAAATTTGGAGAAAACGAATCGTTAGCTAATTAGCGAAACGAAGGACGAAACAAATAGAAAACAAAGGAATGGCAAAAAGGTAATTTGCCAAGTCAAATTTTAATTAAAAATCAAAACTTTCTTCTTCTCTTCTCCCTCATTCGCGACTCCCCTTCTCTGTAATTTCTCCAGGCGACTTTCATCGCCCCCCTCACGGCGTTCCACTTCCGACGTCGATTCCTCCTTCGTCCGTCTTCCGTTCTTCACGTTTTCTTCCCCAATCCCGACCATAGGTACGATTATAAAGTTTTAGGAAAGTTTATTTCGATTTTTACAGAGTTTAAACGATTAGGGTTCGTTTAGGGTTTTGTGAAAAATGTGGTCTAAAGCTAGGAATCGGTAAGATTACCGTGTTTGTGAGTATATTGAACGTATTAAACGTTATTGGACGAAATTTAGAGCGTATACGGTGTTTAGGTTGAAAACCGGATATTTAGAGATTAAGAATCTCCATCAATAGAGTTTAGAAATTTACGAGCGCGAGTTGCTCGTTAAAATGCCTCATTGAGTTAAGTTAGAATTTTTAGGAGATTTCTTTAGTTAAGGATTTCATTAATTTGGACGTTTAATAGTTTAAACTCGTTTTAACGACAATGTTGCGAAATTGCCTTAGGTGACCAAAGCTCGTGGACGGAGCTTGGATTGCAACGGACACGAGATAAGTTCTCGTGACTTACTCTGGCCGATTGGCCTACACCGTACATCGAGGTTGCGTCGAGGATCTTTGATGATTTGTTTATTTAAATGCTTTGGTTGGGTAGTTAGGATTAGTTCTTTTATAGGATATGTTTTTAATTGCTTTTATTGTCTTGATGGTACTTATGATGTATGTTTACTTTATGCATTTAACTGTTCATGCATCACGTCTTTTAAAATAGCATGAAACGGATTTCTGCACGTGTTTAAGAAAATGAAATGATTGAATGAAATGAATCTATGTAATCTGTTATCTGGTCATGCGAGGTGGGGCTCAGGCACGGCTGTTTACGGATATAAGCGTGTACCCTCCCCCCCCCCCCGGTTAGGTGAAGAGGGCAGTCCAACCGCGGGATGTGTCCTCTCCATCTAATAAGCTGAGACCTCGGTGACATTCTGTCTGCGACGTAATGATAAGAAAATGTTGCATGATTTCTGAAACTCATACGCACAGCATGCATTGCATTTACGAAACTTACTGAGCCTTTAGCTCATAGTGTGTCTGTATGGTGTAGGTGATATCGAAACAGGCGAGGACGACGTTCCTTCTCCTGAAGCATGAGTCCAGTTGAAGAAGAATAATCGCGGGAGTGTGCTGGCGCAGTCGAGGCGTTTCATGACCCGTGGGGACGTATGTAGGTATTTTGGGTTATTTTGGATAGAAAATGTTTAAGGAAAATATTTGTACAAATATAACATTATAGGATGTTTGGATCTGGACTAGTTGATAGGTTTATGTTTTGAAGTTTTTAAACGTTTTGGAAACTTGTTTTGTAAATGTTTGGTAATAGGGATATGTTCGGTTTTTAAACATATCCATGCAGTTCGTTTTCGTGAAAACGTATTTCGTGTTAAATGCGTCTCGAGTCGGTTTTGAGTAAGATTATGGAGGACATAGGAGTATCGGGTGGTTTGATATTAAATGGTATTGTGAAGGTGTATGCGGAGTTAGTAGTAATTGAGGAAGAAAAATGGTTATGTGTTTAAGTTGGTATGCAGGGAAGAATAATGAAGAAAATGAACCGGGGGGGGGGGGGGGGGGGGGGGGGGCCGAGCTCTCTGGAAAATTCCAGAGAGCTTGGCGATCGATCGCCCCTCCTTGGTCCAGCGATCGCTGGACAAATTATGTGATCGCCGAAGGGCGAACGATCGCCCCTGCATTTAGGGGACGATTGTCCCTTTTTGCCCCTGTTTTGTCTGTTTCCACTGCTTCATAGTTTTTAACTTTTAATTATATTTTCTTTTAATTGTTTTAAAGTTTTATTAAGTGATTTTCAAAATAGATTCGAACGTTTTAACAATTTGGTTTCCGATCTAAATTCTGCTTAAATGAAATTAAAATCTATTAGGATAAAAAATAAAAAATAAATACGGTAAAAATTAGGAATAGTGTAAGGGTCGCTACAACCTAGATCCGAGATAGGAAGTTTTAACTAAAAATCATAACTCAAAATTTGTCAATTATCTTGTTAACATCAAAATATATCATGATTTGAAACAAAATGTGCATAAATATTTGATTTGTCAGCAAATAAAGATTGAAAGTTTGAGACCTGTTAAATAATTATAGTCTTTTCATATTTCATACTGAAGACTGTGCAGAAACATTATGCAATTTGGGTGACTATTGATTGATTGATGAAGTCTGCACATTATACTTCAGTCAAAAGAAACTTCTCTAAGACGAACTTAAATAAGCTTTATGCAAACAATATTATTCGTTTACATGGTGTTCTTCTAGTATTGTTTCGGACATATATCATTTTTTGTAACTTAGCTTAACTCCACGGCAGTTACTAGAAGATAAGATAGGTTCAATTCCAATAATTTAAATCTAATATTTTTAAATTCTTGTGTTGCTAACAAGGCTTTCTACTTATTTTTTTCAAATAAATACTTTGTTTGGTTATATTAATAGTTATGGTGATAACCTTTGAAAATTAATAAATTATGTATAACTTTAATAATAAATCTTATATTTTTCTTTAAATAAGTGGAATTTTCTCTTCTCAACCTATGATTTTTTCTCATATTATTTTGCATTCACTCAATATCATTTTTCCTTTTTATTTAGATATGCTAGAAATCGAACAGTAACCTGAAAAAGAAAATATAATACGAGACACTAGATTTACGTGAAAAATCCCTCTTGGAAAAAAATCGCGAGCAGAAAAATAAATCTATCGTGAAGATCAAAATACAACTACGAGTTTTACAACTATATCTTACATAAGTCTAACTGGTCTAACCAAGATAGAATTCGAGTCACACAGAAATTTAAAAATATCATTGACTTCCTTAGAGTTCTTAGTATTTGTGAAATAAAATTGCATTAATATAAATTTTGAATATTCAACCATACTCAGCAATGGTGGCTTAACAATTATTTTGTGTTACACAGAATATATTCAATGTATGAGACAATATTATATTATATTAGGTTTTTATATAATATTTTTGTTATAATGTAGCTCTTAGTAATCCAAATAAATCATATTTGCTTAAATTTGTTACACAGATATAATGCATCATAAATCAATAGATATAAGTATAGCTCATCACTACAAATTATTATTAAAATGAACAAAATCATAAAATTGTGGTAATCTATCCGTCTTTATAAATGCAAAAACAACTTAAGATTCTATTGATTGTGAGAGTACAATCTCACATCGTTTGAGATATGAGAAAGTGAATAATTTATGTTAATGAAGATATGTTGGCAGATGTTTTTAGAAAATATATTTTTGGATATTCATGTTAGATGAACAAGTCGACCGATTGCAAGAGGTTGACTGTGTTGGGTAGATAAGTCGACTGATTTCAGAAGATCTGTGAAGTCGACCGATTGTAGTTGTTCTGAAATGTCATCGACCGATTGCGATTTCAGAAGATCTGCGAAGTCAACCGATTACAGTTGTTCTGCAATGTCATCGACCGATTGCGATTGCAGAAGATCTGCAAAGTCGACCACTTGCAGTTGTTCTGCAATATCGACCGATTGCAATTGTTCTAAAAGTTGACCGATTGCAAGAATGAAAGATCGGTCGACTATTATGCTATAATGTCTTCCCTGATGTATGACGATTCCTTTCCTGAATAATCCAATCATGAAGCATGATTAAGGCTATTAATTCATATTACCTATTATGTTTCTCAGGAGGAATATTTTGCGAAATATATAATCATAACAATCCAGGCTATATTTATGGAGTGTTCGGATTAAGTTTACTTGTTTGAATGATTTCCTTCTAAAAGTATTACATGCGATGTCACTCACGCAAAACAGGAAAGTTCGGCAAAACAGGAAAGTTCGGTTTCCTTTATTTGCTCACTCAGGTTATTAAATATGGTATTCAGAATAATTTTTGCACACATATATGGTACATAATATTGAGACGATACTTTCCGTTGGGAGCGTGCAGAATGATATATGATGTGAGTTTTATTGTCGTTTGATTTGCTCTCTGAATTACTTATCTAAATTTGCCGATCTGAGAGAAGAAGTTATATACTCTTTTTAGTGAGCAGTCTTTACCATCATCAGAGCATATTTGTGTTTTGTATCTGTGACGACGACGGAGTTTTGATTTTCGCTTGAGAAGGTTTCTTCGTTCTTTAAGCCGTCGTTTTTCTTTCACTCCCTACGTTTCTGCGTTGGGTTTATGATTGTTTTACACACTACCTAATTTGTGGATTTCATCGTTCTATTGAGTGTGTTGATTATTGCGTCCAAAGACAACTGTCTGGCGTTCCAGAAGGTGTCATAGGAAGCAATCTTTTTGTTCTTTTATTAAAACTCAGTCTCGGGAGGAGACTGCCTGGAACTCAGGAGGAGTTCTGATGGTGGGCAAGGGGATCTTGCCATACACGGATTTCAGGAGGAGTCATTAATGACAAGGGGAGCTTGTTGCATTCAGATTCCGGAAGGGATCGATCTAAAGTCGAGGGGAGCTCGCAAAAACAGATTCACTGAGGAAGTTAGTGAGAGGCGGCGACAAAAACAAGAGGGAATCTTTATTTGTATAAGCCCGGTTGTCTTGTAACTTTGTGAACTCTTTGAAATATTTTTATGTCTAGGCGTGGCCCCACAGACGTAGGCAATTGCCAAACTGCGTTACTAATCTCCTGTGTCATTATTTTCTGTACTTTATCATTGTCCATTATCACGAAAATAAATTGGTGTCTCACATAGTGTTCCATCTACACTAGGCCATCAAGTAACTAACATTGATCTTTCAATTTAGAAATAAGTTATTCTCTTATCTATGATAACGAATTTTGGACTAAGCCCAGCGATAAAACCGTGCAAGTTTCGGTGTAAAAATGAACAATATTGCCTCGTTACTCCAGGTAAAATGCTCAAAAATCAATTACTTAAAAGTAGGGAGCCAATTTTATTTATTAATCGTTGCAAAACTGGACACTTGGCAACACATCGACTCCCTTACACCCTCAAACAATGAAAAATCAAAGTTGACAATCGCAATCCTCAAAGAAGACATGAAATCCAAACCAAAAACAGAGAACCAAATTTATTAAATTGATTTAGAAAATCAATTTTGAAGAGCTTTTAGGATTGGTTCTGGGATCAGCAAGAATCTGGGTTGGCCAACAGATATGCCTCCATGGCCTTGAAAAGGGCAAGGCCCTTCCCTTTCACAGCAGCGATCTCTTCCTCCTTCATTTCATAGTCTCCAATGGTGTAATACTTGCTCGAGGATTTAATGGTGGACCCTCCATCTTCCTTCGCTTCGATCTTTATCTCTTTTTCAATTTTCTCTATCTTTTCTCCAATGCCTTCCCCTTCGATTACGGTGTAGCTATAGTGCCATTTTTCTGTGTCTACGACGTTCACTTTGTTCTTCACGTACCCAGATTTACTCCCTGGACAGAGGAAGCAGAAATAATATTAGAAAATAAATATACAAAATAAAAAAGAAAGTATAAAAATAAAAGAACCTTCAACGAAGGAGATCTGGTTGATGGTGCCAGGACCGCCGTTTCCTTCGAGGATTTCACAGCTCTTGATTGCGTGAGGAACAACCTTTGGGAGGAGTTTAGCGCCATCAATGGCGAAGGCCTTGAACAGTTTTGCTGGAGCAATGCAGCAACTGGCCTCTGATTCATAGCTATGAACACCCATTATTCTTACTTACCTTTTTCTCAAAGAAACTTATAGAGAGAGAGAGAGAGAGAGATGATGGTGATGAGTTCTGGGTTGTGTTTTCCTTGTCTATTTATAGTAGATATTATGTGTTTCTAAGCAGATGAGTAAAAGACCAAAAAGTCATTGGTTTTTTTTTTATAAGAAAATATATTATTTCAGACTTTTCAGGTTATCCTTCTAGAAATATTAATTTTCAAAGCAGCCAACGCAATAGGGTATATCTAAAGCTATTATTATTATTATTTTATTAATATTTTGAATTTATAATACTGCATGTCAATTGTCTCATACGCTCAAGTTTGGACAGACTTGTCAACTACGGTCTATTTTTTTTTTTTTTTTTTATAAGAATATTGAAAGATAAAATATACAAAGAACACGAGAGAAGAAAGAAAATCCTCAATTTAAAATATTTTTTCTCTAATTATAGAGAAAAAGACTAGAAGGATAAAAATAAAAAAAAAATGGTGCAAAATTTGTTGAAATTAACAATTCATTAAGAAGATTTGTTTTAAATAAATTTAAATATTTGCAATCTTGTAATTGGATTTTTTATATCTTTGGTGTATTAATTTTTTAATGCATTGTTGATAATATTCATCAAATTAAATAATATTTTGAACAAAAGATATAAGACTCGCACAAGTAAACTACGTTGAAAAATCTAATGTTTATGGGGCTTGATGACCATCCATTTCTAGAATCTAGAGGTTTATTCCTTATTCTAAATTAGGCCATTTGAATACAATTAATATATTCAACAATGGCTGCTTGCACAAAGTCAAAGCTCAATCCTAAATTTCGACACGTTTGCTTTCATTAATCAACATCATTGATTGTCAAGTGTAACGAAGGTTTGCAATCCATACATAAAATTCAACATAATAATAGCGTTCCATACAAGTTTTTAAACTCAAATTGCTTAATTTAGACACTGAAATTTAATGTGAAAAATTTCTTTAAAAAAAAAATCACAGTAGAATGAAAGTTTACTCTCAAGGCAAGCTACAATAGTAAGTTTTGAGTTTCAATTTTATATCTATTAATATAGTGAAGCAAAATTCTTAAAGAGATCCGTGATACAGACTCATTAGCTAGACCCAAAAACATGTAGGGTCGCCAAACTTAACCATATCTATTAGCTAGACCCAAAAACATGTAAGGTCGCCAAACTTAACCATATCCATTTTGATATAAATCATGTAAAAGAGAGACTCGTTAGCTAGATCCAAAAACATGTAAGGTCACCAAAATTTAACAATATCTATCTTGATACGAATCATGTAAAAGAAATTCACAACGTGAGTTTTTAAGCTCCATTAAAAAAGATTAACATAACTTAACTCTGATAATTTCTAACTTGACACGAATGTTAATAACAGTCACAAATCTTCACTAATTTTCACCTCTTCCATAATACCCTAAAAGAAATCCGTAATGCAAACTCGTCAACCCGGCTAAAAAAGAATTTTACTTGCATACAACATACACACTCATAACTGGAGACCTCATGAACCCACATCATATTATTATCAAATATAAAAATGTTCTACAGTCTCGTATGGGTTCTCTCTCTCTCTTGCATAAACCCAAAAATGGAGACACCAAAATTTCAACGTAGTTTGAAAAATATATACGAAATACAACATCGGGGTCGCCAGGAATAAATCAAAATAAATGAAACAGAAGGAATATTAATGGAAGACTTGGGAAGCATAATACTCACTCTCATTGAAAACAGGTCTCAGGTCTTCTTGGCACATGAACTCCAAAGGGAAAGAAACGAGATGCCCTTTCACTGTTTCCAGTCTCTCAATTGGATCGATCTTCTTTATATCTCCATTCTGGAAGTACTCTAGTTTCTCTGGTGCAATTCCCAAGTCTATCGTAGTGTGATCCAGTTTCTCTTTCCAAGATGCCATGCTTTGTCGTAGGGCCGCTCTGCGTGAAAATTATGGATTTAATACACAACACTAAAAGAAGAACATGGGCGAACAAAGGGAAGAGAGTTTATAAAGAAAGACATACCTGGAATGGACAAGGTCATTTGGTATACAAGAAAACACATCTTGGTAGATTGTGGTATTTGTCTGTAAAATGTAAAATTACCCACATATTTCAGTTTATAAGACAAAAGCAAACACAACATATCATCAGCTTAAAAAATGTGATTTCAAGTGTTTCTCAAACAACATAGTGCCATCCTATTTCGGACAATATTATGAGATTTTACACTAGCTAAGAATAAAAATCAAGCTATGCTCAAAATTTAGTTCCCTGCAGGGGACACAAGAGGGTTAATGGGTCGATACTTGCATATTTGTTCCAGCTCTTGAGAAATCAAACTTTGCAGATTCAATTATTTTCTACTTTAAATTGTTGACAATGTTTGAAATCATCTCATTTTTTTTAAACACACCACTCCTAGTTCCAGTTATTCTAATTCTAACCTTAGCAGTTGCCATCCAAATGTCCTTGTACGTTGAATCAGCAATAGGGTCCACAATTTGATTAATCTGAAAAAAAAAAAGGCAAACAAAAGAGTATAAATCGGCCTTTTCTCATGAATCACAAAAAGAAAATTAATTCCAAAAGGCTGGTTTATTTTTACTTTACTATTAAATTTTCTGCAACAACAAAATCTTAGAAAAGAAAAAACGACAAGAACCTGTCCGGGACGAAGACCAAGGTGCTCCGCCCATAGCGACAGCCGAAGACTCAAACAAAATCTTCCAGCTTGCCACGGTTGTCCTCCCATTTGAGAAGTAACTAGCTCTTTGTCTTCGATGACGATACAAATCTAAAACACATTCATGCAATTATTGAGAATGTTTCTCCATTATTTACTAAAAGACAAATAAAAACAGACTGGTAAAAACTCCTATAATTCAATTATGTCACATTATGATATGGACATTTTGTAAAATAAATTGAAATTATAAAATTACTAGACTTTCGAGAAGTCTGTTAGCTCTCCCAAAATAAGTAGACATTTGAGATGTCTCCTAATCTCTCCTCCCCCCCAAAAAAAAAACAATTTCCTCAAAATTATCCATAATCCCCCAATTCTACAATCTCTCTTTTAAATAAATAACATGTAGAGAATATTAAAAGAATAATTAAATTATTACTTAAAAATTTTAAAAGACAACTAAATCATATTTTTTCACTTTAAACTTTTATCTTCTCAAAGTGTCGTTAATTGGAACTCTATCACATCATTTATATGCTTAATTGCCATGAGTATCTAAATGAAATTCTGAATGCAACGACAAAAATTGCAAGCTTGATCTTTCTCAGTACATAAAATACATCACTAGATACATACAACCACAAAAGAAACAATTTTAATTGGTAGAAATATAATAATTTAAAAATATCAACGTTTAAAAACTTTCTTTGTTCTCAAGCTTAAATACAAGTAATAAAAATCTTTGTTAGCCATTGTTAAATACAACAAGGCGATTTTGTAAGCCATTGTTGAATACAACAAGGCGGAATCTCAATTTGCAACCTTTAACTAATGGAAGAGTTCTCAAAACCCTAGTTTGTGTCATTTTTCACTAAAATAGCGTTATCATGCACAAAGTTGCACAAAATTCCGTGGAGGTGGAGGAATAATAAAAGTTTACAGAAATCTACTTGGGAGTTATATGTTTTTTTTTTCTTAGTTGATGCATGATTCTTAATCAAAGACCAACAAATCAAAAGGCACATGTAAAGCATTGCCATTCCCATTCAGTAAAGAATCAACCTCTCAACTAAAACAAATAAATTCACATTTTTTAAGGCCGTTAAAAGATGCAAAAGCATGGCTCATTCGTGAAAATCTATGCTGTTTTGTGAATTTTATGGCTAGAAGGAAATGTGGATTTCAAAGGATCTGTGTGCTATGTTTTATAGTGGGACAAAGTTATATTCCTTGTAGCTAGATGGTTTTCCAAGATTTTCACCATATCCTTTTCGTTTGTTATCTTATAATTTCCAAGCTCTTGTAAAAAATTTAATTCCTTCTTCTTTTGAGAACTCCTAGACATTTGTATCTTCTTTCTTATTAATATATTTTTTTCTAACAAAAAAAATACAGAGATGAAAGAACATTGAAAATAAGTGAGTAGGGAGATCAAAGCATTCAACAACATAAGAATCCCATTATGGCCGCTAAATGATTGTGAAATTTCTTAGTATAAATTTAATTCTTCTTCTTTTGAGAACTCCTAGACATTTGTATCTTCTTTCTTATTAATATATTTTTTTCTAACAAAAAAAATACAGAGATGAAAGAACATTGAAAATAAGTGAGTAGGGAGATTAAAGCATTCAACAACATAAGAATCCCATTATGGTCGCCAAATGATTGTGAAATTTCTTAGTATAAAGTCTTATTATGATATGGTGCTCGAGCAATTACAGGAAATCAAATCAAACTTCATCTAAAATCCGAAGGTAAATTGGCAAAAAAAAAAAACAGTACAAGTAGTAAATTGTGAAAACTATGTTATTAGTTCCCTGTTGGGAAGTGGATGAAGGGGGTAATTTAGTAAATAGTATATTGTTGAGGTGGAAAGTTTGTTATGCATGAGAGTGAAATGTGTGTGAAGAGTGAGGAGGTGAATTATAAATTGGAAGGCTTGGGGGAAAGAGAAGGAAGATTTGGGATGAATGAATTGTTTTTCCTTAGTTTACTAGGATTTTTTGAGTCCAAGTTGCTAAGACTTGCGGGTAGATTTGGGGTCGTTGGTTGATTTACATTTTTATTTAGTTTTCTGTAATCGTTCGTATGTTCATCATAACCAAATTGAAACCACGCAAAAATTATGACTGGAAATGTTAGCAATGTTCTGTCGGTTAAAAACAGATTGAAATGAGGTATTATTTTTTCAGGTTGGTGAGTCAACTGAAGACAAAAATTGAAACAGATGTGGTAGACAATTAAAGGCAACATGAAGTACGCTGAAGAAACCACAAAAGTGATACCTCAGAATCCCTCGAACCAAGTAAACTCCTATCATTAATGTTAGCAGATCCAATCAATGCAGTGGAATCGTCAACAATGAGGATTTTGCTATGAACGTAAACCTGAAGCAGAAACAGAAAGAGTAATGTACATCATTGCTTGTGTAAATTTTTTTAATCAGCTTTCTTTCACAGATTTTTTATCCTTTTTTAATTTTCAATTCATGCATATACAATGTGTTTATCATAAAAACTGATAAGAGCATTAACTTACAGATTTTTGTGGTGAACAAGCAGTGATTAATGAAATACCTGACTTGAGGCCACTGGACCACCATCATAAAGTCTGCCATAGGCTCTGACACCATAGAATGAAATGTAATCATGGGCTTTAGAACCAAGAAGATCATACAAATTATGCAGTATCGAACTATTTCCTCTACATATTGTTCGGTACTGCCAATGCATTATGGCTCTCACTGATGCTGCACCGCTATCATCCAGACCCCCCTATCAACAAAAACCCTAAGAATAAAAATATCTAGGCAGATAAAAAAAATTAAAATAGTGGAAGGTTGAACAAGAAATAAAACCTGGAAACCTGGTAAAAGTGGTATAATAATAATAACCCTAAAAATCTTCTTATCACTGTAAGCTCTCATAATTCGACGATAAAGTGCTTCTAATACACGGTTGCGGATTATCTCATCCCCTGAAAGACCTGATATGAAAAATTGATTCTGGGAAAAAAATCACACAGAAATGAACATATGTTAGTTAATAGATTTCGCTCCTACAACGAGTGAAAGAACCTGGAAGCTTGTCTAACATGCTCCAAAATGAGCCAAAGTAATTGTTAGAAATATTATAAGGAAATGGAATTCGTCAGATATTGATACATCAAAAACACATGACAGATCCAATTACATACCTCGATATAAATAAAATGTTCAGCTTTTTCTATAAGAGAACAATAAGCAATGTGAATGCTCTCTTCAGTTTGGCTTGTTCCAGCAGACCATTGACTGACACTTCTAATAACCTGAAAATGAGATGTCAATCATGACAGCGGAAGATTTTTGACATAAATAAACAAAAAACTAGCTATTGTAGTAGAAGATAGAGTCCATTACCAAAATCACAATATAAAGCGAGATTAGCTGAAAAAATATATTAATTCTCTAGTAATTTCATTGACCATTTGAAGGAAGTACCCACCTACCCAAAAAAATTTATAAAAGAAGTCCCAATAATTAGCTATATCAAAGTTAACTCTCCCTACAAAGAACGTAATGTTGCATTTGTCTTACAAATTATAGGATAACTGGATGTTTTATATGTTAGAAATTCTTTGTACATTAAACTATTGTTAACGAACAAAGAGAAACCATGAGGTGGACTTTTTATCCAGTATAAATTTATGTTTCATAAAAAGGTTTAACATGTTTGCGATGTGGCAACTCATTTCTACTTTGTTTCAGAAAGTTTTCTAGGGTGATAGCTCTAGTCTTAAAGTCCTTCTAATTATTTAAATAACTTCACATCAACTTTGTTTTGTCGAAGCCAAATGTTAATAATGGAGTGTACCTTCATGCTAAGTACATTATAAATGCTTTAAAGTGTAACTACAAACTAATGAGTGATATTTATTGTTTATTTAACTTTGCAAACTATTTTTTCAAAGCTTAATTGTTTTTACAAATAATACCATTTTTTTAATCATAAAACTAAACTAAAAGCTGCTTAACAAAAAACGAACCTGACAGCGACACGAGGAACGAGGACCAACTTGTCCACATTCATTCATCAAACCACCTTGATCTCCCCTCTCTTGTGTTTCCCACCACTCCGGATTTGAATTTCTTATGCCATTTTGTGTTACTCCCTCTCCCAACGTTTTCCCATGACAATCTGAAGTGTCAAAATCATCAACAAAGCCTTTCATTGGCAAAGCCGTACCAAGTTGATCACCTTTAGACTTCCGGAAAGAAAAAGGAAGACTACCATTAGCCTTGTTGGCCTGACTATGAAAATTAGAAGCAGAATCTTCCCCTGTAGACTTTGAGTCTTTAATTTCAGAACCTAGTCCATCAGCCTCTTGCGGCAAAAGCAGTGGAATATCTTGAAATGAGGAACGAGACGAAAAAGAATCCAATTTTTTATTGTCTTTCGACGCGTTTAAATTCTCCTGTTCATCTTCCAACTCTCTACTCTGTCCCAAGTAATGTGGAATAACCATGTGGTGCTGAGGCATAAGTAGTGGAATTGCTTGCTCATTGGGGGCTTTATTTCTCTGAAACAAAAACATACTTCAACAAACCACGCAATAATAGCAAGTAAATAAAAATTTCAAAGAATGACCTTAGCATAATTCCAGCGTTGGACAAAATGCCTAGCTACATCACGGCATGGTGGTCCCCATAGGGCACAATGCACATCATGCCAAGGCATACGAGGATATTTTCCCGATCCAACTCATCTTTCATCGTATCCTCCCACGAATTTGGTTCAGATTCCCTGATTAGTGATATATACATATTTAGTCAGAATAAAACGTAGTGGTGATTTCTGTTTACTACTGACAATGTTCATGGCACATTCTAATTACAAAACTGCCAACTTATTTTACAGAGTAAAAATGATATTGGGTAATTATCGTTTTTAACCATGTACTATGCACTTTATTTCAGTTGATCCCCTATACTAAAAAAATTGGTAAATCAAACCCTGTACTTTGATGCTGTTATCAGTTTTGACCTTCCATCAACAATTTCGTTAAACCCTAATTTAAAAAATTACCAAACGATATTAAATTCACTTGAAATTTTTATCGCATATTCACTACTTAATGAGAAGATAATCTGAATTTTTTGTGATTTTTTAACATGTACGATTTTTTGTAATTTATAAAAATATTATAATAAATCATACAAGTTTTAGAAAATCACGAAAATTTTTCTATTATCTACCCATGATATGGTGAACATGTGGAAAAAGTTTCAAATAAATCCAATATCGTTTGATATTTGTTTAAAAATTAATTTATAAAGTAAAGAAGGACTAATTTTAAAAAAATATCAAAAGATATTGGATTTATTTGAAAAAAATTTGACATGTTCGCCACATTATGGGTAGATAATAGAAAAATTTTCGTGATTTTCTAAAACTTGTATGATTTATTAGAATATTTTTATAAAATACTAAAATAAAATTATAATAAATCGTACATGTGTTAAAAAATCATGAAAATTTCTAAATTATTTTCTCATTAAGTAGTGAAAATGTAGTAAGAATTTCAAGGGAATCCAATATCGTTTGGTAATTTTTTAAATGAGAATTTAATGAAATTGTTGATGAAATGTCAAAACTGATAACAGAATCAAAGTATAGGGTTTGATTAGCCGGTTTTTTAGTACAATGGGCTAACTGAAATAAAATGCATAGTACAAGATTAAAATCGATAATTACCCAATAATTTTTATCAAAATAAAAATTAGTTATAGAAATGACCATCAATCTTCTAACTTCAAATAGACTTGCAAATTAGTTAGCTTTATAAGAATTTTTACTCAAGGGAGATTTTTGACAATGACATCAACCTTATGAAAAACATTATTTTACATTTCAAATTCAAAAATCACAACTTCAAAAAAATCCCTATAAACAACTCTGTTTACAATTAAAATAACAAAACACATCTTTCTATCCAGTTAGTTGATTTTATCTGTTTTCGGTCTGTTAGTTTATCTTCCTATGCCACATTTGTTTTGATCCAAATACCTTCTAAGCCTCCATGAATGGTAAAAGAAAATATAATACCTTGTTAAGACCTATGACCAATTAACTCACTGACTTAAATTAAAAGAGTTCAATAGTAAACAAGATGTGATCAGAAATCATCATCTATTCTCTACGTATCCATTAACAACTATATTACTGGCAACAATTTATATTGAGAAATGAACAATTTACCTAGGGTTATAATAGTCTTTTCCTTTCCACACAAACGGAGGAAAATCTCCCACTTTATGTTCAGGTGTGTCATATCGACCAAAGCATAAATCCAATCCTCCAATAAAGCAAATCTGATGATCAACAATGACAATTTTTTCATGGTGGGACCTGCATATAGCAATTAGTAACTTCATAAGCAAAAAACTACTATCAAGGAGTATTGGCTGAAAGTATATGAATATCTCTTGAGATACAGGCATACCATAGGTAGACACCACAAGAAAAGTGGTCAGGATATCGTAGTACTCTCACATTCTCATGGATGCTAAGAAGTTTTCTCTTGCTATATACACTGTTGATTTTTAGAGCTAGAGCAACCTCCTTATACAGTAGAATATAGATCTGTATCCACAAAATAAATCTCTGTATTAGAAAGTCGGAAATAAAGCCAGACCATCAACTATTTCTTTCAAGTACCAGACCAAATGCGTTAAATCAAATATTGTTTTTGAATAAAGTACAATTTAATCCTTAACATAGAGAATAATATACAGCGAATGCTTTAAATTATTTTTTTGAGCAAAATAGTCTCTAATGCATGAAATGTGAGCATTTTGCCTCCAACGTTAGTTTTGCCTTTAAATCACTCATGTACACTCAACATGACAAAATTTACTTCCAAAAATACCCAAGGAAGAAAAAAACCGCTGGCCCTTTCTTCTAAAATTCATCGCGCCATCTCCGGTCAAAATCTTCTTCTCCTCAAAATCAGCCAAAAGCTCAACTCTTTCTCCTCTGATACCTTTTTGTGGGTTTTCATTTCCGGCATTTTGCCTTTTTTTCTCACCCATTCAAAATTTTCAATTCTGAGCATTCTGCTCAAAAACCAATAATAATAGGTTGTTGATTAAAGCTGAAACTAAAGAAAAGTCTGCGGTCACCCACCAAAGAAGATGAAAAGCTATTCAATAATATAATCAGATTTGGAGTTAGATGCTGGAGTACTGTTGCAAAGCTAGTTGGTATCAAATTTCATCACGAAATAACTTCAATTTTCAAACTTGAAAGGGAAGTTTTGATCCTTTTTTGGATTCAGTTGCAGCATTGCAAAGGTATGGAAATGGAAGATTTCCTAAAAGTGTCATTTTTTCAGAATTTAAAACATTCACAGAAAAATCTAACCTCCATACTTGAAGATTCTAGGCTCTGAATGTTTTCAATTTTCTTTTATTTACTGGCTTCAATCGATAACCAGAATGGATTTTGTCAACATAATTAACACTTTCTGAAAAAATATCTCTCTTCTCTCCCAAGATTTTGTCTTCTTGCAAAAATTGGAATGATTGTTCTCATTCTTTGCCTAAATCAATGCACTAAAATGAGGCTTTCCGTGGAGTTGATTAGGCTAAAGATCGAGAACTGCAAGCGTTCATTATTTACCCAGAATCCAAACTCAAAACAACTTCAGTCATATTAAAGAACTGACTTATAAATTGTCAGTGACGAACAGTAATTCTACCGGTAGAAGAGTTCTCAGCCAGATAGAAATTCTCAGCTATTCAAAATCAATTTTAATAAAAAGTCAAAACAACTAAACATCCTCAACAGGGGAGAGAGAGAAAGAGATTTTGGCTAGATATGGAGAACAAGACCGCGATGAAGTTTGGAAGAAAGGGCAAGGTTTTTTTCTTCTCGTCAGGGTTTTTGTTCAAGGAGTTTGGTCATGTGCAGTGCAAAACTAATACATTAGGGTCTATTTGTTAAAGAAAAAAATAGTTCGAGGTGTCCGCTGTATATTACCCCATACGTTAGGATTTAAATTTCACTTTGCCCTTTTTTTAATAGTCACAGATTAGGCTGTACCTGAACCCCTTGTTTGGCCTTGGCCTCTAGCAAAACATCAAGTCTTGATGATGCATGAGCATCAAATGGACGCCGCAGATACAGCTCCGGACAGACCCACCAGCCACAAATAAAAATCTGCACAAAATTTCTAATCACTCAACATGTACTTAAAACCAGAAACTATTATGCAAGCCAACATAAAAATTTGATGAAAAGTAGACCTCCGATTTTGCATCCTCAATTGAAGCAGTAATAGCCTCAAATGCTGCTCCACCATCGACAAACCACTGAGCCTGACTACCATCTTCTATCAAACCTCTGGGAGGAGCAAATGAACTAAAGCGGTGAGGGTAACACCACCCCTCAGGAGGCCTCAGTCCTGCATCATTTATTGCAGCAACCCAGTCTTTAACTTTAGCACCACCTTTTGTTCTTAACCTAATGTTTCGGTTGCCACAAGTAACCTAAAATTTCTTAACACAGTTAGCACTAAAAATTTTGACTTCCACAGAACTGATATCACAAATCCACTAAAGCCGTTGTATCTCAAGCGCAACATATGGAGAAGAAAAAGACATCGCAAGTGCAAAATATATATATATATATTTCATGATCAATGAAATAGGAGAGAAATTTTTGGTGTGCTAACAGTGTAACCATATCTAATTTCCAAGATTGAACCTGTTAAGAAGATGAAGAAATGAAAGTAATAACATTTAACTTGGAATTTCATGTGAAAGATTCCGTGTGCATATGGAGAGTTTAAAAAATGAGGGAGAATGTTAGTAGTTTTCATTGAAAAAATAATCCAATTTTATATAAATTTGTATCCATTGATGATTCTAATTTAAAAATAATCCTAACCACATAAAAATAATCATAAAATTTAAACTCATATTATCTAATCAGATTTGACTAACTTCAAACTAATACCTTCAAACTAAATTTAAACTCATCTTATCTACAATATCAAATACTTCTATCCTTTAAATCAATAATAACTAGAAAGATTATGCACATTGAAACTATATTACATTGATTATAATAAGTTTGAAAAATGACTGTTCAAATACTCTTCACATTTGCACTTCTTTCCTTGTTGTAAACTATAGACTTTGTCTATAAAGGGATTTTCCCAATATAATGACAGTATAAGATTTCTTTCCAAAATATCTATGGCAAGATCCAACCAATATGGTTTCGGAAAATCTTTATGGTTTGCCTTACATGGAAAAGTTTCTGAGTTTTAAGGCAATAGATATCAATCAAACAAACTATATCTGGAGCAACTTCGCATCAAACAAGCAGCAGCAAATACCATTCTACAATCATACACACAGGGTTGAAAAGCATGATGCTTGATAGGAATAAATTTCTTCTCAAGCATCTGCTTCTCAAACAATTTCTTTTACATCACTTCTTTTAACAAAATTATATAGACATTCAGTCCAATATAAGGATCTAGGGTATTGGTCCAGACAAAACAACTAGGCTACAAGGGTTGATTTACAAAAAAAAAAAGCATTAGAAACTTTTGGATGCAATAAATTAAGATTATTTGATTATTGCAATAGTGTGACTGAATCAGAAAGAAAATCACTTTAAGGCTTCTCAAGACTAAGAATCAGAATGACACCAAGATCAAGAAATTTCTTACCTTAAATGCATTCCGTAGAGGATTCCTTTCTTTAATTTCATTGGCTAGTGAAAGCCGTCCTTCTCCATTTCCATCTGAGGATGGTAGCACATCAAACACAATAATATCTAATGGTTGCATATCATAAGGATCTCCCAACAAGGCTAGAAATCCAGGTTTTAGTACAGCCCAAACCTTCATAAAATCAAGTATACATTTTGAAATTGGGCTCATGAACATCATCCAAACAGATGGATCATAATATACAATTATTTAACATGCCAGAGTATACCACCAGCCTGAACAAAGGCTTTTCCTATATGGTAAAATGTTATATGCCAAACACAATATGGGAAAATATACGAGGAAGATATTCAATCAACAATTCATCATGGCCTATAAAAACCTAAGAAATGCAGAACTGAAAAACATAAAAAGAAAGAAAAGCAAAGTATAACACGTTGATACAACCCCATGAGGAAGAAAAAAACCAATGGTGTCAGCATTTAGTAATAAGAAAGGAACTGAATTCAAAAAGTCACTAATACAGGAACAAAACAACCCATGTGACAAAGAATACTCTCCAAATTTTATAACAAAAAGTACTAAGGACAGTGTGGCTCCGTCTCTATCAAATATGCTGAATAAATAAGGCGTGAGAGAGAAGTATTGATAGTCCTTAGCAAAAAAATCTTAACAACCAATTTGGTTCGGTGTGATTTATAGCCAAAAACCAAAACCAACCCATCTGAAAACATCCCTACTTAACATCTTACAAACGCCCAAATGTGAGAGTCAAATAATAAAGTCATTCGAGATTTGATATCAGGACAATACAAACTTGTCAGAACCCTACAAAGAAATGCCCATCAGGATGCATTACCTTTTGCCAATTATCATTACAACAACTAGACAAACAGCATGGACAGCACGTTCTGGAATCATCATCCTTTGGTATTGGTGGGAGATGCTTCACCATGACATAATCTTCTTTTAACTTAGGGCCATACTCTGGTGAAAATGAAAGCTTTGAAACCTCCATAAACCTGCAAACCTACAATTTATGATTGCCAATTATTTTGAAAGTGCACACAGTGATGCTATGTAAATAAAGCACTGAGCGCAGAGAAATCTGTTTACATATAAAATGCATAACCACTTGAGGCTTGTGAGGAAAACTGACTAAGCTTTTTTTTCACATTTCAGGCAAAATGTATATATTCTTATAACATAAAATCAATTTTTTATGCTATCTACATAACACAAAGAAGTGCAAGCAGTTTCTGGAATGTTGTTACCGCAATGATGGGAAAATTCCAAGCACATTATCAACACAAAAGGACAAGGTAATGAAGATTTCAGAAATCAACAACAGATTGACAATCAAAGGGTACAAGTTTTTCATAAAACAACAGTTACCAGCAACATGTAATGCTTTCATATCATTTTTTTTTTCTCTGCAAGAGTTGACAACTTCATTAATGGACTTCCAAAATCAATGAAACCATCAGAAAAAGTATCTTGCCAATAATAAAGCTTTCACTCTTAATTTCCATGATATATATGATGCTAAAACCCTACATTAACTGAATCAACTTTTTTTAAAGACCAACAGATAGCAAGTTACGTACCACAAGGAAACAAATTTTGATCATTATGTATTGCAAATCTTGTTTTGAACAAAGAAAAGCATTGACCACTTTACATACCTCTCGCGAATTAACAATGTCCATATTCCCTAAGAAATGGTTTAGGTAACCTTGCATTGCAACCTTGGCTCTTTCTGAGATGGAATGCTGCCTTCCTAGTGCAGGTCGAATTACCGGTAGGACAGCTCTGGATGGGACATTTCTGGATAAAAAACCGACCTGTAAGAATTATAGCAATTATATGTAAAAAAAAAAAAAAAAAAAGAACCCTCACTTCAGCATCCTTCCTGAAGCATAATAATCATTTTACTACCTGTTTTTAGCACTTTCATCGCTGTGAATGGGAACAACCTCATCATCCTGTTCATCGTCATCTTGTACAACTGCTGCATGATCTCCTATTCCTAGATTTTGAAGCCATTCTTTAACCTTTAATATAATGTGCCAATGAGACTTGTATTAAAACACAACCCGTAAGTATTCCAAAAACGTAAAACGGTTAAATTTCAAAAAGCATAAATACTAATTGAAAAGGAAAATATTAATTGAGTTTTACCAGATAAATACCTGTTCTTGCTTCTCTTGAATTTCCTCCATAAAAGCACGTTTCTTTAAGGCAAAGTGTAGATAAAATACATGTGAAGCCTTCTTTAGTAAGCGCCATTTGAACTATTAAAGTATGACAAGGAATTATTAAGACCAAAAAAAGCAGCATAAACATGTATCCTCAAACAAACTTCCATGTTAAAAATTGAAAATCATAAATAACAATATCTAAAAACTGACAAATTAGAGCAATTAGATAATCCAAGATTTTGTCATGAAAAATACATTTTAGGTGAATAATGGAAGGGAAAAAAAATTAAATTGCAGCAAATACTAGGATTCAGAGTTTATAATCATCTACTGCATGAGTAATGCAATTACTCAATTAACATCTGAAATTAAGATTGCCCACCGACTAGTCAAGATGAATCAAACTTTTTGTCCCACAAGAATGCTACAGAAGATAATCGATTCTTATCATTCTGCATTGTTACATTTATTCTTTATATGGTCCTAAACCTGTCGCTCACAGTCCAATCCATTTACAATTCAAAATTTTCAATCTAAAAACCGGCAAATAATAGAGAAAAGAAATTCGGCGATTCACAGAGATCGCTTCAAGAGATTCCGAATCCAAAAATAACTCGAACTGGATGAAAATAAAGAAAAAAGAGCGAGAGAAAGATCGGACCTGCTTGTATTGAAACTCGATCAAGTAAGAGAGAAGCATGGGGCTGAAATCAGCAGCATCGGGGCGAGAGACGGAGACTATGGCGGCCGTAGGCAACTCATCAAAGATTCGAGTGGACTCGGGCGTGCCTTGACGGATAGAGAAAAAAGAGGATGTCATGGCCGACAATGGCTCCGATTGCATTTGAACATAACGGGGACCACTTCCGGACATTAACTGCTCGGAGGCCATATCACCACCGGGAACGTAGAGAGAACAACTTCAAATAAAACCTCCCGATCGGCCTCCGGTTGGCGGAAATCGGTTTGACAGATCCAATGAGAGAGGGCGAGAGAGACACACACGGAAGTAGTTTTTTTGGTTGAGAAATGCAGGCATAGCAGAGCACGAGGACAATAAGCGTCATTTGGAAGAAATGACGACATTGAATGCTGTTTATATAGGCCCTCTGGATGGACCCTCTACTTGAAACGGCACCGTTCTGCACCATCCATATAGGGGTGAGCAAAAACCGATCCGGTCCGATTTTTGCGAAAATTAAGACTGCATTAATAAAATTTGGTTTTCAATTTTCAGGACCGGAACTGTTTAAATTTTTTTAAGGACCGGACTAGAACCGGACCAGAATTTCGGTTCCGGTTCTGGTCCGAATCCGATTTTCACATAGAGAAATAGGCAAGCAAAATTCTGGGACGCATCAATTTTAACTAATGCACACAAACAGCACACAAATATCAAACCAATTGACATCAAACAGTTCAGCAATTGCAAAGCAAAAAAAAACAGAGAAAATCACTGAAAGTGAAACTACAGGAGAAATCAACATTCGCGAAAATCCACCCGCGGAGCAAATGAAACAAGCTCTTACCTTAATCGGACGTCGGTGACTCAATTCGTCCTTCAGTCTGACGAAGACAGGCACGGTGCTGCGATGCGAGGTGCGAGCAGAGAGAGTGGTTGGGGCTTGGGCATCGAGCGACTGTGAAGTGCGAGATGAGAGAGACAGAGAGTGGCTGGGCTCAGCGTCGGCGATGGGGGCTCGACGCTGGGCGACTGCGTAGGGTTCGCACTTTACAAAGAGCGAAGTTTGCTCTGAATCTCTGATTTTCGAAGAATGAAAGACAGAAGAGGCGAAGACCACGAATTTCACAGAGGAATAGATAATTAATTCTGTTCGGGTTTTTTCGGGTTTTTCTCACTAAACCCAAAAACCGAACCAAATTTTTCGGTTCTCCTACAAAAAAACCAAATTTTGATTTTTTAAAGTGCAAAACCACCCAGAACCGGACCAAATTTTCGGTTCCAATCCGGTTCTTCGGTCCGGTCCGATTTTTGCTCACCCCTAATCCATAATAGTTAAAAAGTCTAATATTTCAAGGATTTAAAACAATATCTATTATGATAGATCCAAAATTGGATTAGGTTATGTTAATGCAAGAAAGTAGAGTAATTGTTTAGTTTATACTTCGAGGAAATTCAAAGGGTACGAGTAAAATTACCGGTTATTGGCCTAGAACTAATAGCTGTAGCGTTTGCATTTAAAATGTATCGATATTATTTATATAGATAACAATTTGAAATATTTACATATCACAAGAGCTTGACATACATCATCGCACGAAATGAATTAAGTATAAGACAAAGACGATAATTAAAGTTTGTTAGACGATTTATTATCTTAGAAAAACAAACGTAGCTAATTGTGCATTAAGCAGAAATTTGTTATTTATATACTCGAGGTAAGCAACTGGCCCATGGCTCGTACCGGTACAACTGGTCCTAAAAAATGTTTTTTATAAGATCCAATCGAGGCCCCGACCATGTGTGAGGCTCGGACATATTTGTATTTATGATATGGAGATATTATTTATATGAACAAATATTATGATGTGTGTGTTATTTAATTCATATTATCTTGATATGAATTATCATTCGTAGTTAAGTTTACAAAAAATTATAATTTATTTTAATAAAATAATGTTATATTAACCATGTAATTTTACACTTTAAATTTATTTTGTGACTTGTCAAATACAGGTCACTCATTAACGAGTGATTAATCAAAATAAATTTACTTAAATTAAATCACAAATTATACTATTTAATAATCGTTATTTTTTTAATAAATAGGTATTTGATCAACAACTGTATTAATATGACAAGGTTGGTGGGATTCCACGTCTAAGGTGTTCTTCTTATGAGATCTTTAAAAAGTTTTAAAAATCTTTTATTTTGGTTAAGTCGGTTGTTATTCACTATTAATTAATATGACTGAAACTTTGTTCACATTCAATAAGAAAATGCAAGCGAGTTATCATTATTATATCACAGATATCAATGTTTTTTTACTTATAAATAAAGTTGCATTTTAATTTGATAACATGATTTAATAAATATGTTGGAATTAATTATCTCCACGTGAATTAATAATATTAATCCTATTAGGTGATTTATTAAATACATTAATTATAGAAAAATGATATGTGTATTAACTGCTTATACTCATATTATGTGTAAATTTTCTCAATGATGGTTAAAGAAATAAATGGACCGTAAAAATGATTTTTTGGTCTATAAGCCAAAATCTCCATTTTTCGAAATACACCATCTAGAGAGAGATTAGGTTGGTTTTAGAAGAACCAAAACTTAAGTACTAAACGGGAATGACCAGAGATACGCTAGATCACTTAATTCTGCATTAGATCTAAATATTTTGATTTTAACATGATTAGATTCTACATTTGGTATCAGAGCATGGTTGTTAACCTGTGCATTTTCATTAATGAAGATTTTGAAATTATGACATAAATTTTTTGTATTTTGTTTTGGATTTTGATATTAGAAATCTTTATGGAATTTGATTTCTATTATTTTTAGGTTAATTTGACATGATTTTGGTGTGATATTGTGTTGGAAAGGGTTTTCATTTGGCTCGAAACCGGGAATCAACACATCCGGCAAAGTTTGCATCGGAGTAGCCCACCACCTCTAGAGTATCAGTCCGTTTGAACATAAGCATTTAATCCTTCGTTTCTTGAATGTATCTCATCACTTTCTTTGTAGCCTTCCCGTGGTCAAAACTTGGATTACTCTTATATCTTCCCAATACCCTAACAACAAATGCAATGTCATGTCTTGTACGGACCTGAGCATACATTAGGCTTCCAACGGCATAAGCATATGGAATATTTTTCATTTGTTCCCTTTCGAAATCATTCCTTGGGCATTGGTCCAAACAAAACTTATCACCCTTAACAACGGGAGATACACTTGGTAAACAATCTTTCATCTGAAATCTCTCTAAAATCTTATTGATATGGTTTCTTGAGACAAACCCAAAACTCTTCTATCTCCGCCTCTATGTATCTTAATATCAATCACATAAGACGCATTACTCATATCATCTACATACAGAACAAGGAAACAAAGCTTACTTCCATTGATCTTTTTGTAGGATCGAGATTGTCTAAGAAGGGGGTGAATTAGACCTTTTTTAAAATTTTACTTAAAACTATTAGCAAGTGAATCAACAACAGATATAAAAGAGAGAGTAAGAGAAAAATGACACCAGTAATTTTTATGTGGTTCGGCTCAACCCAGCCTACATCCACGCTTCAAGGTTCACCCCTTGAAGATCCTTAACCTTCTCCTCGAGAATAACTAGATCGGAATTCCGGGCTTCGATCAACTGCCTTTACAAATCTGGATTGAACTTGACAGACGTCAATCCACTGCCTTATACACAATGTTGAGTTCGTAAATGAAAAGCTCAGACTACACTCTCACAAGGATTGAATCTCAAGTTAAAATCGAGAGGTGTAGAAAAATTATATAGAGTATGATAAAATTTCGCAGGTTAAGGCTCAGGAATTCAAATTCGCAAAAGTTGTATCTTCGTGCTCTAACCTCGGCTTAAATACTCTGTCTTCAGAATCGGCTTGACTTCAATGCTCCCTATCCAATAATAGAAACTTTGTTACCGTTGGAGCAGCTTTCGTACAATTTCAGGTAGCCGTTGCCGTTTGTAGTTGCAAGTCGTTGTCGCCATTAAAGTTCTGGAGTTAATGCTGAAAACGACGTCACTGTAGCTTCGCGGCTATTTTAAAATCTGGCGGAAGATCACCGGTTTAATCAGCTTCAAAACAGATCGCCACGTCATCGGCATATGTATCTTCAACGCCATCGGTAGATGCAACACGAATAAGCTATCGGCATGAGCAGCTTTGAACTTCATCGGCATGATGCATCTTGAAACTTCATCGGCAGATGTATTCTGAAAAGTCATCGGCAGATGCACCTTGAAAGTTCATCGGTAGGAACAGCTTGAAAGTGCTATCGGCAGATGCAACTTGAAAGCCATCAGCAGATGCAGCTTGAAAGTGCTATCGGTAGATGCATCTCAAAAGTTAACGGCAGATGAGGACTTTGAATTCCATCGGTAGATGCACCTTGAAAACTTGTCGGCAGATGCATCTTCAAAGTTCATCGGCAGGAACGGCTTGATGACTCCATCGGCAGATGCAAGTTGATATGTCATCGGCAGATGCAGGCTTTGGAGACTATCGGCAGATGCACGCCTTGTTCTCTATCGGCAGATGTATTTTCTTGTACTGTATCGGCAGATGCACGCCTTGTACACTTAACCAATATTATTAGAACACTAAAATACTTTTTTCAAGGGTATTTCCAAAGGATTAAAATCAAATGTATAATTCAATATTTTTATTCTTTTAAACATAATCAACATAATCAAATTATTTACTTATCATTAAAAAAACATCATCAAAAACATATTTAGACTTAAACTCTATTTAAGTCAACACATTTGGTATATACAATGATCCATAACGTTATCTACAAAACCAAACAGAGAGACAACATCGTGGAATTTCAAATATCATTAACGGGAAGCTTGTTTCAATCCATATATAGATTTCTTAAGCTTGCACACCAAATGCTCACCACTACTAGAGGAAAATCCTTCTGGTCGTTGCATGTATACCTCTTCCTCTAGTTCTCCATTGAGAAATGTCGTTTTCACATCTATTTGTTGTAACTCTAAATCAAAATGTGCAACTAATGCCATGATTATGCGAAGAGAATCTTTCTTAGATACAGAAGAAAATGTCTCATTGTAGTCGATTTATTCTCTGAGTGAATCATTTAGCAACGAGTCTTGCTTTATATCTTTCAATGTTGCCCATTGAGTCTTTTTTGTCTTAAAGACTCATTTGCATCTAATGGTTTTTACACCATCAGGCAACGTGACAAGATCTCATACTTCATTGACAGCCATAGAATCCATCTCATCCTTCATGGCGTCATGCCAGAATCTTGACTCTGCACAACTTATGGCTTGGGAAAACTTTTCAGGATCATTTTCGGCTCCGACATTAAAATCCAATTATTGCAAATACACAACATAATCACTAGATATCTTTGACTTCTTTACTCTAGTAGATCTCCTTAATGTTGGATCAACATCATCTTGTAGAATTTGTTGATCAACCAGTTGCACAACTATTTCAGGTAACTCATGAGCAATCTGATCTACTGGCTTATTATCAACAACTTGTGGAATTTCAGTGATTGTTCTCATAACAGCTGGTTGGTATCGAGGGTTGTTGTGAATAACAATCAATCTATCACTTGAGCACAATGGTTGCGCTTCAGAATGATCCTTATCTAGAATGGTGTTCCAGGATCGGTCGCTCCTACTGATCAAGTCATTATCAAGAAATTTTGCATTTCTTGATTCCACAATTCTAGCGCTGTTGATAAGGACAATAGAAGCTGTACCCCTTAGACCTTTCGGCATATCTAATGAAATACCCACTAATAGTCCTTGGCTCCAGTTTCTTTTTTTGCAGATTATAGGCTCTTACTTCATACGGACATCCCCAAACGCATTTATGTCGCAAACTCGATTTCCAACCTTTCCATAACTCCAATGGCATCTTTGGGACAGCCTTGGTTGGAACTCGGTTTAATATATACACAGTCGTCTTAATAGTATCAGTCCACAATAACTTTGGAAGGTTGGAGTTACTCTGCATACTCCGCACCATGTCCATCAATATTCGGTTTCTTCTTTCTGCAACACCATTCTGGTCGGGAGAACCAGACATAGTATATTAGGGCACAATGTAACACCCCTAATACTGTACCCGTATTTTCATAATATTTTTTTTTTTTAAAACTTTAAAACTTGACGTTAAGCAGAATTGAAATCGAAACTGAAACCGGAATCGAAATCAAAATTCGTTTGGTAAATCATTTAAAACATAAACTAAAACTATTTAATAAAACTTCAAAACATTTAATAAAAACATTTAAAAACCACGCAGAAGAAAGGGGGCAAAACTGTCCAGGCCCTGAAATTAGAGGCAGCGACCAGTGCAGCGACTGGTCGCTGCATCGCTGCGCCGAGGCAGCGATCGATCTCTGCGCTGCAGCAGAGATCGATCGCTGCATTGCTTCATAGCACCAGCGATCGATCTCTGCTGCAGAGCAGAGATCGATCGCAGCTTTACAAGCAAGTAGCGATCGATCTCTGCTCTGCAGCAGAGATCGATCGCTGCACACAATGCAGCGATCCCCTCTTTCAAACACTCCAACACTTCATCGACAATTCTCCTCAACACTTCATGCTTCACAAACACATCAATTGGCTCTCTGGAAATCTGAATTCCAGAGAGCAAAATCCTATTACATCACGCCTATACTCACAACAACATTTCAAAATTTCAAACTTTCATCTCTCTGGAATCCGATTCCAGAGAGCAACCCCTTCTTATCCTCCATCAAATTCTCATTCATGCACCATTTTTCTTATCTATATCCCAATCAAACTGTAACTTAAACTTAACCGTATTGCAACGGACTTTGCGAAATCCAACTGCATGGATAGCTCTAAAAACCGAGCTTACCCGTACCAATCCCAAAACGAATCAAAACATTTCATAACGTTTATCAAAACAGTTTAAACCAAAGCTTTTACATACAGTTACCAAAACATTTTCTAACCCCTATCCAGATCCAAACAACCTAAAATACTCTATACAATTATCAATTCAAAATATCCCAAAATAACCCCAGAGTCCATACATACATCCCCACGGGTCATATCGCGCCTCGACTACTCAGCGCACTCCCACGGCCATCATCCATCAGCTGCCACCTACGTCAGGAGGAGGAACATCGTCCTCACCTGGCTCGATGTCACCAAGGATATCACCTACACCATACAGACACCTATGAGATAATTAAATCTCAGTAAGCTACGTAAATGCAGATGCATGCGTGCAGATGTCATTCAGAAAACATGCATGACATATTCAGATTACAGATTCATTACGTCGCAGACAGACAGATTGTCACCGAGACCTCGACCCACTAAATGGAGAGGGCCTATCCAGCGGTCGGACTACCCTTTCCACCTAGAGGGGGGGTACACGCTTGCAACACGCACAGCCGTGCCTGAGCCCCATCTCGCATGACCAGATACAGACAGATTACATTCATTCATTACAGAGGTTCGTTCATTTTCTTAAAATACGTGCAGAAATTCGTTTTCATGACCTTTGAAATACGTGATGCATGAACAGATATGTACATAATATAACCGTGCGATAAACAAACAACGTGCATACCATCAAGACCGAAATTAAACTAACCTACAACAATTTAAACCTAACTACCCAACCGAAAGCGATTTAAAGCAAACAATTCCTTAGGGATCCTCGATACGACATCAAAGTATGGTGTAGACCGATTGGTCAGAGTAAGTCACGGAGACTTACCTGGAGCGCGCTGAATCTCAAGCTTCGTCCACGGGAGTCGTGTGTCTGAGACAAAAACACGATATTCGTCGTTAAAACCAATTTAAACTATTAACGTCCAAATTTCAAACCTTAACTAAAGAACTTTTCCTAAATTCTAACTTAGCTAATCGAAGTATTTAGAACGTTATTAAATGCTTGAATACTTGAAATTCCAATGACGAGTTATTTCCGAAAACTCGAAAATTCACAAATTTATACTTTTTCACAAATTGGTTTATTTTCGTCCAATAACGTCCGATACGTTCAATATATATCTAATCACGGCTAACCTATTAATTACGAACCCTAATTCGCATTTTTAACGAAAATCGATCGAAACCCTAATTAACTAAATCTCCGTAAAACTCGAAATAAACGCTCAAAGACCAAAGCTGCATACCTAGGATAGCGAGAGGAGGAGAAACCGTGAAGAAATCGGAACGAACGGAGGTCGGACGGAGGTCGGATCGTCGATCGGCGTCGGCGGCCGAGAGAGAAGTTTCTTCTCTGTTCGTGAACGCCAGAGAGAAAAAGAAAATGTGAGGGAAAAGAGAGAATTGTAATGTTATATTAAATTGGTTTTGCAAATTACCATTTTGCCCTTCTCACTTAATTCTATTCGTTTCGTCGTTCGTTTCGTTAATCGTCCAACGATTCGGATTCTCGAAAATTCCATATTTTGCCAACAACTCATAATTATCACCAGGGCTTTATTAAAACTGTCCGCTTGCAAAACGGACCTCGTTTACTATTTTTACTAAAACGTCATTTTCATTACGATAAAGGTAATTACTCGGAATATAGCGTTATAACTCCGAAAGTTCTCCAAATTTCCCTAAAATTCTTATTATTCGTTAGGGTCGTAATGAAGCTTTCCGTTTGCAAAACCGACTTGATTTGACATATTTACCAAAATGCCTTTATATAATAAAATATTGAATAATATATTAATTCCAAAAATCCGTACAGGCCGGATATTACACACAATCTCATGCTCTTGAAGAAACTTTGCACATGGACCAGCCGCCTCATTTATAACACAAAGTTTTACTCCAGATTGAACATGTACAATATTATAAATAGTGTTATTTTGTAAATTAATAGAGAAAAGACCATTTAGCAATGTACCACTCCAAACATTACTAGATTTATAAAACAGATCAAACGATGTTGCTTAAAAGTTGAAAGAGTATCCCAATGGTACAAGTTTCGAAACATAAATTAAATTCCTAGAAAAGTTAGGAACATAAAAGGTCTTTTCCAAATACAAATTAAAACCACTACTTAAAACTAAACAACATGTCTCAATTGCCTCCACACGTGATTGCATCCCATTTCCGAAATAGATGCCTTCTTCATTTGGCATTGGCTTTCTTAGGTTTCGCATATCCTGTAAGGTATTAGAAACATGGATTGTAGAACTAAAATCAATTCACCATGTGTTATAATTAATATCAACCATATAAGATTCATAACAGATAAAATAGATTAAGTTACCTTTCTTCTCAAGCCATATCAGAAATTTTGGGCAATTTTTCTTAATGTGTCCATTCTTGTTACAAAAGAAGCACCTTATATCCTTCGGGTCTTTTTTAATCCCTCCGGTTGCCAGTATTTTCCCTTTTCCCTTTGGCTTACGAGCTTTCTGGTTCTTCTCATACGTAACTGTAAGTGCACTTTCACCCAAATTCATCGCCAGCCTATTCTCTTTCTGTAACGACCCTTACCCGTACCCTAAATTTACCGTACAAATTTTTCATTTTATGCGTAAAATCTTTAAATCTAACTTTCGAGCGGAAATAAAATCTTTAGAGCCGAAATTGAAATTGTTAACGGCGTTTGAAATTTCCTTTGAAAACTATATACAATAACTTTAAACTATTAATTAAACTTTAAATAATATAAGAAATAATTAAAATAAAATCTCTCTTTTTTTTTATTTAAGTATATGTTCTGCCAAAAATGGCAGAACATGTGGCGATTGCTCGCCACAATTGTGGCGAGCAGTCGCCCTTCGGCGATCACAACCAGGCGAGTAGTCGCCTGGTTGATCGCCTGGCGTTTCTTCGGCCAACAAGCAATCGCCACATTTACGTGGCGATCGCTTCACCCAGGCGATTACTCGCCACCTTCTCTGGATTTCTCCAGAGAAGGGTGAACTCCCTTGGCGCTTCAAGCAGAGGGATTGGGCGATTACTCGCCTCCCTCAGGCGAATACTCGCCACTGCCTCTGGATTTTTTTTTAATTCCAGAGGCTGTTTTTCTTTAACTACTTCACGCCCTCATTCCCTGCATACACCAATTACACCCAACACACACAACATCCAATCTTCACCTTTCACATTCCATTTTCACACCTTTCATACATTCCTCTAAAACACATTTCTACGCCATAACACTATCATTAACACCCTTTACACTCGTCATCCGGTTACCGACTCAAAATACGTTTAAATCATAACTAATTTCGTAAAAACGAACCGCGTGGTTCCGTTTAAAAGTGTAACATATCCTCCTGTTTTAGAAATCGGTAAAACATTTACAAAATACATCCAATTTCACAAAATACTTTCTACTAATTAACCAGATTCCAACATCCTATGATATTCTAACAATTTCTATCCAAAATAACCCAAAATACCTATGAACGTCCCCATGGGTCAAAATCGCGCACCGACTGCCAGCGCACTCCCACGGGCCTTCTCCTTCAACATGTTCATACTTCAGACGGAGGGATATCTTCCTCACCTGTCTCAATATCACCTACACCATAGAATTAAACACGTGAGCTAGAGGCTCAGTAAATCTAAGTGAATGCAAATGTATGCTATGCTATGCTATGTTCTTTTGAAACTCTGCATTCTTTTCATTTCTTTGTTTCTTTGTTTCTGTGTCTATGTGTCACCCGGGGCTTCACTCTCGTTAGATAGGAGCGGCACATCCCGCGATTGGATAGCCCCTCGGATCTAACACGGGGGGAAAGCATGCTTCCTTCGACAGCCATGCCTGAACCACCGCACCCGGCGTGACTATCTCTGTTGTTCAATTACGTACTTTGTTTACCTTTTTTCTGTGTAAAACGCTTTGAAATTCATTTTGCATGCGTGCTTAGAAAACGATGCATGAACGTGCTCAATACAATAATTAAAGCAAGTAAAAACATACAATATTAAACTAACAATTAACGACTTAACAAAACGTAATTCTAACTACCCGTTCCAAACTACCCAAATGCATCTCAAATATCCTCGATCGACTCAATTCGTACGGTGTAGGCCTAGATGGCCAAACAAGTCACAGAGACTTACCTCGCGTCCGTTGTTCACCGAGCTTCGTCCACAAATGCTTGTTCACCTATAACATTTCACAATATACGAATTAAATCGAGTCTAAATCACCAAACTCCAAAAGTTGCTAACTCCTAACTATAGAAAATTCTCCTAAACTCTATTTTAGTTCGTTGAGGCATTTCGTCGAGCAATTCGCGCTCGGCATTTCAAAAACCCCATTAATGGAGGTTTTTAAGCTCCAAGTTAACCAATGCTTCAATACACCTCAACAAATCGATGAACTAAGCTCCGATAATTATCAATACGTCTATTAGAGGCATAAATAAGCTCAACCTATCAATCACAAACATCGATTCATATTTCCGACGAAAATCCTAACAAACCCTAATTGTTTTAAACCGTAGAAATCGATATCTACCTCTCCAAAACCGTAGATTCGTACCTAGATTCGAGGAAGGAGGAGGAAACGTGAAGAGAATCGAGTCGTCGGAGCTCTCGTCGTCGTGAAGAGGAGAAGGAGTCGCGCGGAGGGAGGAAGAAAATCGCACGGTGAGAGAGAGAGAATGGAGTTGGCGTGAGTGAGGGGAAAAGGTGGAGACTTTATGATTTTTTATAAAATTGGTTTGCAAAATGATTAAATTGCCCTTCGCTTTGTTTTCTATTTATTTTCGTTACTTAATTCGTTATTCGACTAACGATTCCTTTTCTCCAAAACTCCATATTTTACCATAAATTCCAATTTATTAACACGGCTTTGCTAAAACTCTCCGTTTGCAAAACGGACCACATTTGACCTATTTACGAAAATGCCGTTTATATTGGAATAAAAATTAAATCCCGTAAAGTCGGGTGTTACACTTTCTGAACACACATGGCCATAAGCTCATTAATTGACAATTTCTCCTTATATGTGTTATAGGAGATCATAAAGGCTCCATATGCCGATGGAAGGGTCGCCAATATGTAATGCACCAAGAAAGACTCTGACATCTCAACCTCAAGTCTTTTAAACTGAGCCGCAATATCTCGTAGATTCATGATATGCTCACACACACCTTTCACTGCAGTGAGCCTCGTGGATGTGAACTTGATTATAAAGGTACTGGCAAGAGCTTTATAAGAAGTCGCAAATTGCTCATCAATCGCCTTCAATAATTCTTTGACATTCTTATACTTCTCAATCGAACAACGAATACTCTCAGATATTTTAGTAATTATGAACATCATACTGAGATTGTTAAACCGATCTCATCATTCATGAAAAGTTAAATCATCTAGAGTACTCTCATCATCAATGATTGACTCATCTTTCCTTATAGCATCATCAATATCCAAACATCCCAAATGAAGAAGAATCATCTCTTTCCAGTTTGTTATATGAGGTGAAACAATTTCTCTCTTCAACATGAAGGATATGAGTGATGCGTCTTATGTCATTAGCATTAAGATACATAGAGACAAAGATAGAGGAGTTTTGGGTCTGTCTCAAGAAACCTATATCAATAAGATTTTAGAGAGATTTCGGATGAGAATTGTTCACTAAGTATAGCTCCCGTTGTTAAGGGTGATAAGTTTGGTTTGGATCAATGCCTAAGGAATGATCTCGAAAGGGAACAAATGAAAAATATTCCATATGCTTCTGTTGTTGGAAGTCTGATATATGCTCAGGTCTGCACAAGACCTGATATTGCATTTGTTGTTGGGGTATTGGGAAGATATCAGAGTAACCCAGGTTTGGACCACTGAAAAGCTGCAAAGAAAGTGATGAGATACCCTCAAGAAACGAATGATTACATGCTTATGTTCAGATGGACTGATAGTCTAGAGGTGGTGGGCTACTTCGATGCAAACTTTGCCGAATGTGTTGATTCACAGAAATCGACATCTGATTATGGTTTCATGGTCGCTGATGGAACTGTATCGTGGAGGAGTGCGAAACAGACATTGACTACTACTTTCACCATGGAGGCTGAGTTTGTATCGTGTTTTGAGGCTATTTCGTATGGTGTATTGTTAGTGATTTTTTGTAACGACCCCTTTTCCCAGCAAGATATTGTCCGCTCTGGGGATTGGGCCGTAGCTCAATATCCTCCCCTCACGGCTTTGTTTGGCGAGGACTTCCCAGTCGGTCACCCAACCTGGTACTACTCTCACCGAAGCACTTTTAACTTCGGAGTTCTCATGGGATCCGTTGTCAATTGTGCTTCAAAACGCGTCTTGCTATCTTGGGAGGGTCTCTTTACATATGTTTCATTTCCACATACTTCCCCAAGCGATGTGGGATTGTGACGACTCCCCTTTCTACGACCGAACCCTCCGGCCTAAGTCCAACCCGGGATCCGCGGAGTTTTAACCCAGCACGTCACCCTCCGGCTCAAGTCTCACTCGGGATTCGCGGAGCACTGGGTGGTTCCTCCTCATACGTGTCCATTCGGGTCATCACAATCACCCTCCCTCGGGAGCCCAACGTCCTCGTTGGCCACATTTCCGGTTGGGTACAGACTCTGATACCATTTGTAACGACCCCTTTTCCCAGCAAGATATTGTCCGCTCTGGGGATTGGGCCGTAGCCCAATATCCTCCCCTCACGGCTTTGTTTGGCGAGGACTTCCCAGTCTGTCACCCAACCTGGTACTACTCTCGCCGAAGCACTTTTAACTTCGGAGTTCTCATGGGATCCGTTATCAATTGTGCTTCAAAACGCGTCTTGCTATCTTGGGAGG
Source organism: Begonia masoniana (assembly GCA_022432975.1). Taxonomy (NCBI): domain Eukaryota; kingdom Viridiplantae; phylum Streptophyta; class Magnoliopsida; order Cucurbitales; family Begoniaceae; genus Begonia; species Begonia masoniana. Next base: position 48,813,629 of record CM039506.1, read on the forward strand.
GTCTCTTTACATATATTTCATTTCCACATACTTCCCCAAGCGATGTGGGATTGTGACGACTCCTCTTTCTACGACCGAACCCTCCGGCCCAAGTCCAACTCGGGATCCGCGGAGTTTTAACCCAGCATGTCCCCTTCCGACCCAAGTCCCACTCGGGATTCGCGGAGCACTGGGTGGTTCCTCCTCATACGTGTCCATTCGGGTCATCACATTTTTACACCCTAACGCAAGTGTACGTGTCGCTAACGAAGTAATAAAGTAAGTAAAAGTCGATCCCTAAGGATATTCTTAATCAATTTAACTTTGCTATAAAATTCTATAAAAATAAAATTGAGAATAATGAAAATGGATGAGTGGCAAAGAATGATAAAATAAAATTACTCAAAATTAATAAAGACTAAATTTGAAATAAATTAAGAAGGTAAATATATTAAAAGTCTTGGTTATGGTTGATTTCCTCATTACATGCAATTTACTATTGATGCTACAAGAATGCTACAACATTTTTCACAAAACAGCAAGAATTAATAATTTTTTTCTAGAGTTCTATTGAATTGCCTAGTTAAATTCGCTTCAGAATTTCTTTTCGACTTTGAAAAGACAAAACTTAATTTGAATTTTCATGTAAACCTATTATCAACACCAAATAAATTAATGTTAGCGACTTTGCAATAATTTTAATTTATTTAATTACTCATGCATTTTACAATTTCTATTTACCTATCGATATAACAGAAACTTGTGAAATCAAATTTTCCTATCTACACAATTCGAATTACGCAATCAAAATCATGAGAAATTGTTCAATGAAAAGTACATAACATTCATAGATCAAAATAAAAACATGTAATGAATACTTTCTCCCTTAATCAAGATTAAAAAATCTAGCCAAAAATCATAATCATAAAACTAAAAATAATAATATTCATAAAAAAAAAAAAGTAGAAGAGAAGAAGATTTGTAGTTGACGTCTCTGCAGTAGACCAATCTCTTCTTTTTCTCCAATTTGCTTTCTTTTCGTTTTGCGTGCTTCCTCTTTCTTCCTTCAGATTCTTTTCCTTTATTTCATTGTTCCACTTGTTTTGCAATTTTTTCTCTCTTTTTTTTATTCTGATTGATTCTTCGGCCCAATTTTTTTTCTCTTCCTTGATTTTTGTCCTTTATTTTAGGTAAAAATAGTCTCATTTGATAATTTATTTTCTCTCTCTTCATAATCTTCATCCTTTTAATTTGCTTATTTCTTAAAACACCAATTTTTCCTTTTGTATTTTTTCGCTAATAAATCTGCACTCAAATAAGATAATACAAAATTCGAATTAGTGATAAAAATATGCTTTTATTAGAGAATATTGATGAAATACGTTAAATTCAACCAATCTTTTGATGCTGCAGCATCATGTAGCACTTATAGTAAATTCCACTAATTTCTTTTTATATTCACTCAAATCATATAAGTTCTCTTAATTAAAAATAGTATAAAATAACTCTAATTTAAGAGCTATCATGTATGGTTGAAGAGTTTCATTGCTGGGCTTAAGATTGTGGATTCCATCTCTAGGTCATTGAGGTTGTTTTGTGACAACTCAGCTTCGATTTTTATGACTAAGAATAATAAGGCGGTAGTCAAAGTAAACGCATCGACATTGAGTACTTAGCCATTAGAGAACGTGCTAAGGAAAAGAAAGTGATCATTGAGCAAATTAGCACTGAGTTGATGATTGTGGATCCTTTGACTATAGGCATGCCACCAAAGAATTTCAAAGATCATGTAGAATGAATGAGACTTGGTTCCGTTTTATGATTTTATTTGTTGAAAGAACAAATGTTTTATTGAAACTCTATTTGTGATGATTTTTTATATTTGATTTTCTTATTATGCGCATATTGATTATTTTGAGAAATATCGTTAAAGTTTGGACCTAGAATAAACATAGGGTTTATTCATTAAGTTTTATGGGTTATTGTTGAGAAATGTAATACATTATGAAACATGGAAGATAATACTCATTTTATTAGAGGATTTATCGCTATGATTCATGTATCATATTTCTCATTATGGTACATGTTTGGATTTATTAACCAAGTGGGAGAATGTTGAAATTAATTATCTCCACGTGTATTAATAATATTAATCCTATTATGTGGTTTAATAAATACATTAATTATAGAAAAATGACATGTGTATTAACTGCTTATACTCATATTACGTGTAAATTTTCTCAATAATAGTTAGAGAAATAAATGGAAAGTAAAAACGATTTTTGAGTCTCTAAGCCAGAATCTCCATTTTTCGAAATACACTATCTAGAGGGAGATTAGATTGGTTTTAGAATAACCAAAACTTAAACGTTAAACGAGAATGGCCGGAGGTACGCTCGATCACTTAATTTCACATTAGATCTAAATATTTTGAGTTTAACATGATTGGATCATTTCTTCATTGTTCACATTCAATAAGAAAATGCAAGCGAATTATCCTTATCTTTATTATATCACATATATCAATGTTTTTTACTTATAAATAACGTTGCATTTTAATTTGGTAACATGATTTCGTACTTTAACATGACATAGTTAAAATATAAATTTAATATTACTCGTTATTTTCTTAGACTGAAATCTTAAGTGTATTTGATTTTTCGTCATTATATTGCGTATTGGTTTTAAAAAATAATAATGTTAGATTTATATTATATTTTTTTACTATAATATTTAGTACATGACGTGGCAATCAGTAAATTATAAATAACTTAAATAAAATAATTATAGTTGCTGAGCACATAATAAAAATTTAATTCAAGTAGATATAAACTTGTCATTCTGGCCTCAATGTAGGATTATAATAAAAGCTATAGAATCCAATCTGGAAGAGACTCTCCTTTTATTAATCTCTTTATTTATTAAAAAGGAAAAACTTGGAACATAGCTAACAATCTCAGTTCATATAGTCAAATTAAGAAGAGGAAGCCCAGATCAAGCCAACTGTTCTAACTTTATAGGTCTATGATATCAAATATTCACTGTTCTAACATATAAGTGTTGCAACACATACTTTAGAGTGTCCATAGAGACTCAGCCGGCTTCATTGAACATTGGTCTTGTAGAACACTCATTGGTTTGAGGCAGAATCTCCTCCACCACTCTGAGCAACATTTTGGCCATCACTTGGTGAAGGCTGCTGCTGAAAACTGGGCGCTCTCTGATCATTCGCCCAGCTCTGCCTTTGAATTGGTTGTCTCCTATCCACTTGCATGGTTTCGCGCCGCCTGTCGTATCGTGGCCTAGGCCTGTTTCGTGCTGTTTGTTGCCTATCAGTGAACCTGTACTGTGGCCTTGGAATGACTTTCCCATCTATAAACAGATCACCTGAAATTGACCAAAAACATGATTTATATTGCAAATTAGAAACCATAACCATTAATCACTAACTGATTAATAATAAGATGTCGATCAAATAAACACACCTCCATAATCCTTGTTCGGAACATCAAGGTACGAATCCGGCAGTACCCAAAGAACTCCGGGTAGCTCTATTAAAACAAACAATGAGCATATAGATTAATTTATGAACTCAAATCAAGCTACAATTCCAATTTCCATTCTCAAGCCATTCATTCTAAATATTGAAGTGAAACAAATATTACATGGTGTGTGAGGGGGAAAAATAAAATTTGACATCTTATTATCACCCGACAACATTAATTTATCATTGTCCATGAACAACCATGTGATATGTCTCTGGTGAAATTTTCTGACACCCACCTCCAAATTATCAACTGATTTCATTAGAGACTGCAGATTACATCAGAATACTCCCACACTATATCATGCAGCCGAACAAATAGGAAGAATGCCAATACGTGTCAGGTAAACCAGTAATGCTGAAGATGAGCTATAGGTGTTTACTTCGAGCGTCTATTTTATTGTTTTGTTTTTTTTTTTAATGAAAAACAGCTATTGCAGATTATTGGGGTACTTAATTTTTTGGTCCTTTGATAATCATGGATGTTCATAGAAGATGTTGTAGTCATTGTCCCTCAAACATTCAAGATGAAAAAAAAGATCGTTTACTTTGTGCAATATATTTGATAAGAATAGTTTTATCATACTGCATCCGTATCTTATAAACGGCGTTTCCAGATAACTTTAAATAAACATGATTTGAACAAAGTTGCATTTTAGTTGTTCGTAATGAAAATGATAAACCTTTTTTTTCTAAAAAAGAAGTCATTCTCTATCAATGACACAGATTTAACGAACATAATCAAATAGGCATCCACAATTTTCTAAGAGCTATCGTTTGAAATGGTTCTAAGCGTCATTTTATCAAACATATAGAGTGCAGATCAAATGAACGGCAACCGACCATCTTAAGAAATCAATACGACCGAGAAATGTTACCTTTCACTTTGTAAGAGAGCTCCTCAGAAATCAGAGCACCAAAACCAGTGTACGTAGTTGTGCTGACAGAGTATATTTTCTTCTTTGCCTCCTCTTCACTGAAATCGATTTGAGTCAATAAAGAAATTAAAAGCTCTAAATGAAACAAGAAAAAATAAAAGGATAAACTCAAGCTAACACAGTACCTTTCCAAAACTGCAGCTAGAGTTTTGACGTAGCTGTCGATCATCTCCTCCTCCGAGAGCTTAGAGTCTTTTGGAAACTCCATAACAATGAGCCAATGTTCATAGTCACAGCCATCGAGAAGGATCGTCTCTTTCGGCGGCCGATTGCTCCAGTTCGGAGACGGATCATTAAGGGGCGAATATCCCGACCCGGAAGTCTTGAATCGAACGGGGATATTAGTCGAGTCAGGAATGAATGGCGCTTTTTCGTTGCAAATAGCGAAAGCAAAACGGGAGCGAGAAGATAAAGAAAAAGACGGAGAGGAAGAAGGGGAGCGAAGAGTTCTGGTAAGAATAGAAGCAAATGGCCGCCTAGCCATGGAGGACGCCATCACAGAGGGGCAACTTGAAGTACCTGAGCGGTGTTCCTATTTTCCTACCTTTGATTTGCGAGTTCTGTCGTCGAGGTGAGGAGACGAGATCCTTATCCGATTTAGCTATCCATACCCGGCCGGGCTTGTCGGGTCGATTCCAAAATAAAATAAAAATATTATTAAGAAATGTATATATTTAATGTTAATTTTGAATCCCGGGTTTGGGTCGGGTTAACTAGATTATGAGTTACTTCGGATTTCTACAGATTTATCGTCTCATTTTTGTCACCCACGATTCACCACAGTTTTTACTGAACCATGCGAGTAGGTCTCAGTTCAGATCGGTTCTACCTACCCACGGTTCGGGTTCTAGACTTCCAAAAATTTTGATGTCCGGTTTCGGTTCCAATTTCACATTTTCAAGAGTCGTGAAAACCGAACTAGATTGTTGGTCAAATATTCGACTCGAAAACCAATTAAAGCTCAACCCAAAATCTCAAAAAATAGCCCATACCGGATTCAAACTTTGAAAATCTAGCCCAAAAAAAAACATAAATAATTTTTTTAGAAAATTATGAACTGAACCATAACCAAACCGTAGCACCGAACCCACGGTTTTGATTCTAGTTCCATGTAATCGTGGGTGTGGGTCATTGTTCTGATTCCAAATTTGGAGTAGAACCGGACCGGGCCAACCACTAAGCGAGACTGGTGAAACTAAAAATGTTCTAAAAATTTATTTAATTAGATAATGACACGTGATTTGTATTTTACGTTGATGTTACATCAATACGTGTAGCGTTACTTAACAAAAATCTCCTAAAAAAAAGATAAAACTAAGTAATGAATTTTTCATAAGAGTATGCGATAGTATTGAATAAATTAGATCAATCGGTTTTCAATGTTTAAATTGCAAAAATAAAGACTAAAGATTAAAACAAAAAAATTAGAAAAAAAAGTTAAAACCAATATAAATTTCAAAATATATGATTTATTTAAATTACTTTGTAAACTATAATTCGCAACGACTAAAATCTTAAAATATCAAAAACTAACAAATAAAACTGATCTCCAATTTACTCCTACAACGAGGGGCTGATCTATAATGAACGGTCTTTCGTTCTGTTCAGTGTTTACATGACCAATATTCTATAACATAGATGTCAAAAATTATAATAAATCGTATAAGTGTTGAAAAATTACGAAATTTTTTATTATCTTTTCACATAAAAAAATTAGAAAAAAAAGTTAAAACCAATATAAATTTCAAAATATATGATTTATTTAAATTACTTTGTAAAACTATAATTCGCAACGACTAAAATCTTAAAATATCAAAAACTAACAAATAAAACTGATCTCCAATTTACTCCTACAACGAGGGGCTGATCTATAATGAACGGTCTTTCGTTCTGTTCAGTGGTTTACATGACCAATATTCTATAACATAGATGTCAAAATTATAATAAATCGTATAAGTGTTGAAAAATTACGAAATTTTTTTATTATCTTTTCATGATATATTGAACATGGTCGATCTTCAATTTACTCCTTAAACGAGGGGCCGATCTATAATGAATGGTCTTCCGTTCTGTTCAGTGTTTACGTGACCAATATTCTATAAAATAGACGTCAAAAATTATAATAAATCGTACAAGTGTTGAAAAATTACGAAACTTTTTTATTATCTTTTTATGATATGTTGAACATGTGGTAAAAATTTAAGAAATTTCGATATCATTTGATATATTTTTTTGTAGAGAATAGATAGTGACCACCCCTGGTGTCAAGGTCCGGGCTTGTCCAAGGCATGTTGTCTATGGCCGCCCATGCTGCTAGGTAGATTTATTTCTTTTTTAAGTAATTCTGTTGTAATCTTTTTCTTTCTATTTTTGGCAAGTGACTCCTCGCCTACATAGCATGTCCACTCCTACTATAATGGAGATGGCCCGGATTGCTCTTTAGGGGGAGAGGCATGACTGCACGTAGACCCCCCTACCCAACGTTGTAATTTGCTGCTATTCAATCAAGGCTTTTTACACACACTCTTTATGCAAACTTTATACTCAAATGATGCTCCTTTCGGTTAATCTCGCTCGCTCGTTGCTTACTCGTTAGACACAAGCTCGCTCTAACGAAGTGGGCACTCGGTGCCGTTGGCACGCTCGTTGGTTGACCCAGTACTAGTGAGATATTGGGTGCCGCACGGTCTCGATACGCCCCTTGAAAGTAGGACCGTGACACGCAGCAGGTCACCACTTCGATCTCAGTTGAATGTGCCAGTGAGATTAAGGGGCCGATGTCGGAGATTGACCTCCTGTCAGATATTTATTTGTAAGTTTTTTGATAATTTAAAGTTTTAGTAGTTAATTATAATAATTTAGAGGTTAATTTAAATAAAATCCATATTTGGGATTTATATTTGTTTTTAACCCAAAAAAGAACAAAGAAGAAACAGAAGTCTATTTTATGGAAACTCAACTACGACCTCTCGTCTCCAACCAAAAAATAACTTCCCGTCGAATCCCTACCTCTGTTTACTTTATAAAAATCACCCTCCCTTCCTCGTCGTTGAATCAGCTGAGCCGCACCAGCTCCGATTGGCAGCTGGAAATTTCAGGGTGTTTTTCATCTCTTTTTTTGATTTGTTTCCTACATAGTACCTGAAAATGACGTTCGGAGGTTTTAACAACGCCGACAAAGACAAGAAGAAGAAGAAGATCGCCGTTATCGGCGTCTCTTCTCTTATTTTGGTAGCTATGGTTGTCGCCGTTGCCGTCGGCGTTGGCCGTGGCTCCGGCCAATCTTCGACAGCCGAAAGTTCTCCTCCCGCCGCGGAACAAGTTTCCACGTCGGAGAAAGCGATCAAGGCAATCTGTCAGCCTACGGATTACCGAGAGACCTGCGAGGAAAGCCTTTCAGCTGCCGCCGGAAATACCAGCGACCCGAAAGAGCTCGTAAAAGCTGGATTTAAGGTCGCCATTAGTGAGCTAACAGCCGCCATTAGGAACTCGACGACCTTGCAAGAGCTTGCAAAAGAACCAAGAACTAATCAGGTTTGGAATAATTTGTCAATTATGTAATTTTAATGGACTGATCTTCTAATCGCCAATCTAAACACCAGGCTCTTCAAAACTGTCGCGAGCTGATCCAATACGCCATTGACGATCTCAACGAATCTTTCACAAGAATCGGAGCCTTCGAGATAGCCAAACTCGATGACTACATCGCGGACCTAGAAGTCTGGCTGAGCGCCTCCCTCACATACGAGCAGACATGCTTGGATGGATTCGAAAACACCACCGGCGACGCAGGAGAGCAGATGAAGAAAATTCTGGAAAAATCGCAGCAGCTTACCAGAAATGGGTTGGCAATGGTGACGGAAATCTCCTCCATTTTGGCCTCCTTCCAGATACCCACAACAAGCAGAAGGCTTCTCGCGGAAAACAGCAGCGAGGAGCCGGCGTGGGTGGACGAGGGAAAGAGGATCCTTTTGCAGGCGACTCCGGCGACCGTGAAAGCAGACGTGGTGGTGGCGAAGGATGGAAGCGGGAAGTATAAGACGGTGAACGAGGCGTTGAAGGACATACCGGAGAAGAATACCAAGACTTTTGTGATCTACGTGAAGGCCGGAGTTTACAACGAGAATGTGATGATCGATAAGGGTATGACCCATGTTATGCTGATCGGAGATGGACCGACCGCCACTAAAATTACCGGCAGTAAGAATTTTATTGATGGAACTCCTACGTTCAAGACTGCAACTGTTTGTAAGTCTCTCTCTCTCTCTCTCTCTCTCTCTCTCTTGCATTGCATGTGCTTGGTTAATAATCGTTTTCCTGGTTCTTTTACAGCTGTGATCGGAAGCAATTTCATTGCCAAGAACATCGGATTCGAGAATTCCGCCGGAGCAGAAAAGCACCAAGCGGTGGCCCTCCGAGTTCAGTCAGACATGTCCATCTTCTACAACTGCCAAATGGACGGATATCAAGACACTCTCTACACCCACACCAACCGCCAATTCTACCGAGACTGCACAATCTCCGGCACCATAGACTTCATCTTCGGCAACGGCGCCGTCGTTCTACAGAACTGCAAAATGGTGGTCCGGAAGCCACTGGACAACCAGCAGTGCATCGTCACCGCTCAGGGAAGACTCGACCGGCGAGAACCCACCGCTCTGATTCTCCAAAACTGCACCATCACTTCCGACCCAGCTTACTACCCTTTCCGCAATCAAAACAAAGCTTACCTTGGTCGGCCATGGAAAGAGTATTCAAGAACCATAATCATGCAGTCTCAGATAGACAATCTGATTCAGCCGGATGGATGGTTGCCATGGATGGGAGATTTCGCTCTGAAAACTTGCTTCTACGCTGAGGTTGATAACCGAGGCCCTGGTTCAGTGCAGACGAACAGAGTGAAATGGAGAGGAATCAAGAAGATAACTTCTCAACATGCAGTCAAATTCACAGCAGAAAGGTTCATTCAGGGAAATCAATGGGTAAAGGCCGCCGGAGTGCCTTATTCTCCCGGAATGATAGCCGTATAGAGGAGGAGCCAAGACGAAGAATATCAAATTGGCTCTCCAATTATTTTATAAACAATTAATTGAATCTGAATTTTGTACCCTTTAATAAATAATAATTTTATTTAAAAAAAAAAAAAAAATTAGAGTAATACCTTTTGTAGCGTTACTTTTTTAAATGAATTAATGGGCCTTAATTGGGCCTACCCGCCCGGGCCTTCTATTTCCCCACCCGAATCTACGAACAAGCGGGAAATCTATTGCCCAAACCATTTGAACTCTCTCTCTCTCTCTCTCTCTCTCTCTCTGTCTCTCTCTCTCGAAGCTGAAGGAAGAGATTTTGATAATCTTTAGTTTTTTCTTCTTCCAATTCAACGGGAATTCTATGGTGTTAGCCCGAAATTTCAACTGATATCTTGTTTTTCTGTTCGCTGTTTCATCCTCCAAATCGAAACCCTAATGTTTTCGTACTGATAATCAATCTTTTTGTCAAAATGCGCCGTGGGTATTCCGAAGATGACTAACACCGGAGAAGATTCGAGTAGTCTGGGCGGTGGACTCGGTGGATTACATTCCGTACGTCCTGAACGGGACCTAGAATCGAATTGGGAAGTTGATCTTGCCAAGAAGCTTGAAGAATATTTGTTGAAAATTTGCTCTGGTGAGATTCATCCCGATGAGGACGACAGTCAACTCGCTGTAAATTTCGCGGAAGGTGATTTTTTATTTTCTGCAAGTTTCTTCTATAAGTTCGGATATTTTCCCTCGTATCTACAGAAGTGTTTTAATTTTTTCATCGGTGCAGCTGCTCTTCTTCTTCAAGGTTCTGTTCAGGTGTATAGTAGAAAGGTGGAATATTTATATTCACTGGTTCTGCGTGCTTTGGAGTTCCTTTCTCAGAATAGGTTAGATTTTTTCTGGCATTTGCTTTGATTTAGTGGAAATAGTCAACTAAATTTTATTTTATCCCAAGAACCGGTGGCTTGTGGTTAAACTTAGATAACAAGAAATGGATTGTTCTTTCTCAGCAATTTCCTTTTAAAATTTTGTCAGTGACGTTCTATCCCAGGATGTTTCGATCTGTTACATTAAGTACTGGGTAATCAGAAAATCATTATTTTTTGGTATGAAGGAAATAATTACTAAGCCAAGATTCCTTTTGGGCATTGCACATTGATTTTTCCGTCATTTGTGGTTGTTTTGGTCATAAGTTTCCAAGCTGTAATTTTACTTTTGTAATGGTTATTTGGAACTGATATATGTGCTAAAATTTTACTTGAATCTTTCGTTTTATTTTATTAGCAAACATGACCAGGCAAAGGATATATCAGCCCAATCCGAAGGAGGTGTTTCCCCTACTGATGCAGATGATGATAATGACCTATTTTGGTGTTTAGATGATATCCCTGGTAAGTTGTTGCTTCAAAATTATGGTAGAATTCTGTAGATTTTGCTGCAGCAGTGTTATCATCGACTAATACTCATCTGAAATTTCAGTGGAAGCAAAGAATTGCATTGATTGTTCAGGAGGTAACGACAAGCCTCTGTATCAATTTGTGAAGCCACCTGCAAATTTAGTTGTTCTTGAAGGTGACTGCTTTGATGCTACTGGTGATGGGACAGAATTAGAGTCATATCTGGTATTGTGGTTTCTTCTTCCTTACATTGAATAGTGTTTCTGTTTCTTCAAAGAAATGTTGTAACTCGCTAGATCATATTTGGTTGCAGCTGGCCACCAATGACCAATACCAGGATTTTATTCTCTTAGATCCATGCGACGCGGTAGTTGTTGAAGATTTTCTCAAAGGAGATAAAATTAGTAAAGGTAAAAGTAGAGCATATGGGGGTAGCTCAGCTTGTAAAAGTTTCCAATCTCCAACAAGACGTTCAGGTGACAGTTCAAGAAAGTCTGCTTCAGGGAAAAAACAGGATTCTCGCATCCTTCCATCCCCTAGGATGGATTGTCCTGTCGAGGTTAATAACCATAATGATGGGCCCAATCCTCCTGACTTTGGTGACTTTCATGATATGGATTTTGGATTCGGTAATGATGACACATCTTGCAGACCTTCTGACTCAGACAATTCAGATGACGACTGTGATCCTTGGAAGCCTTTAAACCCACACGAACCAGGGAATTTGAAAATCAAACCTTTTAGAAAAGGTGGCTACTTACTGGTTAACTTTACTGGCTTGATTATTTTATATTTACTTAAAATTCTTTTTTTTTTTTCTACCCAATTAGCTGTGAAAGCTTCTAAACGAATTAACGCGGATGCTGCTAAGCGGGCATCAATTAGTGCATTGTTTCCACTAGCCAAGTTATACGGTACCATTAGTCCAGAGTTCACAAAAATGTGGGAGAGCAGGCATCAAGCTCGTGAAAGACAAGAAGAGACTTCATTATATGAAAAGGCGAGGATAATTTTTTTCATTTCAATGTTTTTTAAATTTTTTGTGATGTTTGTTTTGGTCAATGACTCCTAATTATTATCACAGCTGATACATTCTCTTGTGAATGGAGCGCGTGAAACTTGTTCTAACCCAGATGGTGAAAATGAGAACAAAGGTCATTATGATGGGAACGATGATTTTGGTGGATCAGATTTTGATATGCCTGAAAACACCTGTATGGATGAAGGCCCACCTAGCCAAAATGAAAAGGTTAGATAGGAAAATAACACGACATGTATTCAGTTTCTCAACATTTGGTTACTATATCATTTAAGATTTCTGACTTGTTGACCTATTCGTGTTTACACAGCATGATAACAATGAATCCTTAGAACATGAATGTCCTGATTCTCATATAAACCTTGAAGATCTTTGCCGCTCTCATCTAGTAAGTGAACCGTTCAGCGAAACTGGTGGGGAGTTTTTAAATTTTATCCTTTCATGCTCTTGATTTCTTTTTCTTCATGTCATATGCCTGCTTTAATGTCGTGGATTTCTAATGTTGGTAATTTGATCTGATGGGTCATGGTTACATACTTGATTATCTAGGTAGAATGTAAAGCATAATCAGCAACTATAAAATAATATTTTAGAGGAAAAGTCTGGACTCATTCAAACAAACATTTCTTCAATTTTGTTCTATATGCTTCTGCACCAATTTAATCATTCAGGAATTATGTTTTGTATAAACAATGCTAAGAAAGAAATATTAAGTAGATATATGTATTAAAATATCAGAGAAAAGGATTATAAAATGTAATATCCTTTGAATAATCAAAATTGCTGTAAGAATGAGACTACTGATAAGCGTATGAGAGTCATTAATTTGCAAGAATACCTATGAATTGAGAAAATACTGAGGCATTCTCTTACAATCTATTCCATTCCAAATAATTGCAAAATTCAAACAAAACTATCCTTATAAATCAAACCTAAGACCTTAAAGATGTCACAAAAACAGTTCTTAACTAAGGATAGATTTAAAGAATGTCAACCTGTCTTGACGTGTTATTTGTTTTGCTTGCAATATTAGCTTATTAGTAATTGATTGTTACTAGCCTGGTTACTTACATTAACTTGAAACAGGACGCACTGCTTGCTAACATAACTGAGACTGAGACGCAAACAGAATTAGCTATACGGGTATCTACATGGAAACAGAGAATAGAGCATAGTTTGGAAGAACAGGTAAATTTGGATTGACTAATTATTATAATTTTTTACGTGCCAATATATATAGTCACTTGACCCTTCTGGCAGGAACTATGCCCTGCATTTGATATTCGCAACTACGGTGAGAATATTCTGCAAAAACTATCTGATGAAGCAGATAAAGAAAAAGTATTGTCTTTTTCTGATGTTGTTAAGGACCAGGAAAAGTATGATGTGGCTCGAAGCTTCACTGCGCTTCTCCAACTGGTAATCCGACTTACATAATCATATCAAAGCTTGTATTTTACTGTAGCAAGATTAATCCCATCTAATGAGGTTTTTTTTTTTTTTTTGAATATTTTCTCTTTTTATTTTGAAGTCCTCAATAATTTTATGTGTGGCATCTTTTAAAAGTAATCACACACAGACTGAAATCTTAATCGATCATTAATTCTCAGGTTAACAATGGAGAGGTTGAGCTGAAAACAAGTGGGGTCAATCCGGAGTTCATTGGCCACACGGCAGCAGATCCTTTCCACGTTCGGCTGCTTAACCGTGCAAAACAATCTGACGAAAAACAGCTTCAAGGTTCGAGAAAAAGGGTTACTTCTCCATCCAGGAGAGTAAACACCAAATTTGAGAACAAAAAAGCTATTAAAGAAAGGAAGTTATCATCTCAAGTTGAATCAAAGTTCCCTTCAAAGATTGGTGGGGGCATTAGGTGCACTCCAGATCGCAAAAGGAGACGAAGATCTCGACATGTTGAGCCGCTCAATATCCATTCGGCCGGATGATGCCGAGTAGGAAATTCGTTATTCGCGCCATTGTAAGCATACATCGCCCGACAATAACCAGTTCTTCCGGCCTGTAACCTCTCCATATTGCTTGTAATTTAATCACCAAAATTTTAATTTTTGCTTTCTTATGAACAAGTAGAAGTAGAAGAATCATGAAAGAGCTTGTAAGGATGTCTTTTACTAATGTTCTTTGATGAGCTAGTAGCATTTCCTTTCTTGTATTGTAATTATTTAATTAATGAATAATTTATTATAACTATTACGTTTGCGTATAAATAAAATTAGAGCGTGAATGTATCATTAATTTTTTTTAGCCGAAGAAGATCGCTAAGTGGTTGTTACTTGTTTTATTTGTGAACATTTATTTGTATAAAAATATTTAAAAATGGATAAAATGCACATATTAGGGGCTATTTATAGAAAGTACACATTTGATTCTAGTCTTTTTTTATTTAATAAAATAAATTAAAAATTGTATTAATAGTAATGAAAACTAGATCACTTTTAAGATTAAAATGACAAATTTTAACTAGGCATGGATCTCAAATAAAAAATGTAGACTCGAGGATAAATTGGTCATTTCAATGAATAAAGTGTCTCATTTTCGAGAATGTTATTTTTGTTACACTAACGCATTGCTTTTAGCACCTCGTATGTTTATGCCAAGGATTCATCGATGAATTCTATTAGAACACACACGATCACTATTCACTTTCAGTTACATTACAACCGTTGTTATTCTTTTCATCATTACCGTCTTGGGTATATACATGTAAAAACTCTTTCTTTGGAAGAATATAGCAGTAACATTAATTATCACCACCACCTTCTCTCCTTCTTCTGGTTCTCTCTACCTCCTTTGTTTCTATTGTTCATATAAGAGAATTCACAATCTTAACGTGGTATCAGAGCTAGTGAATAACGTCTTCTTCTTCCTCCACCATTTCCTCCCCCTCAACTGTTGTTTCTCTCTCACTCCCACTTTTTCCTGTAATGAATCAAACGTTAACCACCAAACTCAACTCCACAAATTACCCGGTATGGAAAACTCAAATCCTACACGTTGTCACTGCAAATTGAATTGCAAATATGCTCGATAGATCCTACTTCCCCCTCCAACGTTTCTGGACAACCTCTCTTCTGAACCAAATCTTGATTTCACCATTTGGCAACGATACAACAGCTTTATACTGAGCTGGATCTTCTCTTCAATGTCAGAGGACTTGCTGTCCAATTCATCGCTTTTACAACCGTCAATGCAATCTGGACGGCTAAGCCGCTCGTTTTGCCTCTTTATCGTTGGCCCGCATCACTGATCTCTGAAATCAACTTCACTGTCTTTTCAAAGATGGAATCTCGGCTGCCGCTTACATATACAAAATTACCTCTATCTGCAACACACTTGTTGCAATCGGCAAAATCGTCTCGTATCAAGATCAACTTCTCTATTTTCTAGGAGGATTGGGCAGTGAGTACAACCCCTTCGCGACCTCTGTCACAAATGGCTCCGACCAGCCATCGCTTGAAGAAATCTACAACCTCCTCCAAAGTTACGACTTCCAGCTAGAGAAACAAAATCTCATCGTTGCTCTACCGACGCCGACTCAACTCCAGCCAAACGTTGCTTTTCAGTGCCCTTCTCGCCCCGACCTGGAGCCCTCGGCCTAATGTTCCATTTTGACCCAGCTCACAGATCGATTTTACCTCCAGCGGAACCGGCTCGCAGAATCAACCCGGCCAATGGCATCCTCCTCGGCCCACACAACCTTACAGGGCCTGGTGCCAGATCTGTAATCGGATGGGTCACTCGGCCCTCAAGTGTTACCACCTATTTTCTGCGGCCCAACGAGCCCATCTGCCTCCCTTCCCAACCCAAGCCCATGCCAACCTCACCACTTTCTCCTTTGACCCAACCCAAGCCCACACCCATCCCTTAGCCCATACCCAATCCAACCCTAACTTTACCCACTCCTCCATCGACCCGACGCAACCCCAATTTTACCTCCCTCAACTTTCAGCACCAATCCCTTGCACCTTCGCCAAAGCCGACCGGAATCCTCCCAACTCCGGTATCCTCTTCGCCGGCCACCCATCATTTTATGCAGTCTTCTGACGGCTTCACTCAACCTCAAACTCTTCCAGTTCCTTCTCACGTCGCTACGGCAGAAGGTAACACTTTCCCTCTGTTTCAATCGGGCTCTTCTGTTCTTCCGGCCTTCGGCTGCTCACTCGAGTTGAAGTCTGTTTATCACACTCCACACTTCTCGCACAATCTGTTGAGTGTCTCTAAATTATGTCAAGACAACTCTGCATATGTTGAATTTTACTCCACTTATTTTCTTGTTAAGGATCAGTATTCTCACCGACTCCTCCTCCGTGGTGAACTTTGGGATGGCCTCTACCACACTCCCTCAGCCAGTTCCCTTTTGTCTCTTGCTGCTAGGCTTAAAGTTTCTACTTCTCCTCCATCCACCATCTTGCATCGTCTGCTGGGTCATCCTTTATCCACGGGTGCTTCAGAAAGTACTTAGTTTTTGTAATTTCAATTCTGGAAATGTTTTGTATGAATCTGGTACTCCTTGTAAAATGAGTAAAAGCCATCAGCTTCCTTATCCAATTTCGTAATCAAATGCTCAGTTTCCATTCGATGTTGCACATACAGATGTATGGGGTCCCTCCCCGATTAAATCTGTCACGGGTGCAAGATATTTTGTTCTATTTATTGATAACTGTACTCATTTCACTTAGTTTTTTCCACCAAAATTAAAAAGCGAAGTATACAACAATTTTGTGAACTTTTATCAATTTTTCTTTACTCAATTCTCTCTTAAAATCAAAAGTGTCCAATTGGACTGGGATAGTGAATTCCAGTCTCTCACGCCTATGTTTAAATCTCTGGGCATTCAGCATCGTATTTCCTGTCCATATACCTCAAATCAAAATGGTAGGGTAGAATGGAAAAACCGTCACGTTGTTGAAACCAGCCTCTCTCTACTTTTTCATTCCTCAGTCCCTCAACATTTCTGGACTTGTGTTTTTTCCTCATAGCTACTAGTCTAATCAATTTCCTTCCTACTTCAGTCTTAAACCACAAGTCCTCTTTTGAATGTTTGTTCAACAAAATCCTACCTTACTTCTCTCTTCGTGTTTTTGACTGTCTCTGTTTTCCCTTTTTTCGTCCCTTCAATTAACACAAGCTTCAACCCAGGTCCCTTTCGTGTGTATTCTTAGGCCCCAGTCCAAATCACAAAAGTCACCTTTGTCTCGAACCTAACTCTCACAAAGTTTACATCTATTGCCACGTTACTTTCGTCGAGTCTCGATTTCCGTTCTCGTCCTTCCCAAAACCAGTTCCTCAATCCTCACCCTTTAAACTTACTATCCCTTGCATATCTCATCCCTTCTCTACCACCACTCAACACTCTGCCCCAACCTCCTCTCCTTCACCAGTTCCTCCACCCATCCCTATCAACCAACACTACCTTAGTCCTATAAATAATGTCTCTCTCCCATTCTACCATCTAAACCTATACCTACCCAAGTGACACATTCTTCTGTTCACATCACTCACCCTATGACAACCATAGCCAAAACTAGTGTTTTCAAACATAAGGCTTTCCTCCTCTAGTCTTCTCTTGAACCAAAAACATTCACTCAAGGAGCAAAGTATCCTCATTGGCTCACCGCCATGAAAAAGGAACTTTTGGCCCTCAACCAAACCAAAACTTGGACGTTAATTCCTCTACCAAGAGGTGCATAACTTATAGGCTGCAAGTGGGTATTCAAGACTAAGCTAAAATCTGATGGCACAGTTTCTCGATACAAAGCTCGTCTTGTCGCCAAAGGTTATGACCAAACCGAAGGTATTGCTTATGATGAGACGTTCAGTCTAGTGGTCAAACCAGCATCAATTCGAACAGTGCTCTCCTTAGTAGTCTCTTCTCATTGGACTATCAGACAATTAGATATCAGTAATATCTTCTTACACGGTGATTTATCTGAGACGGTGTACATGCAACAGCCTCCTGGCTTTATTGACCCATCTTCTTCGTCGGCTGTATGTTTTCTTCATAAAGCTCTCTATGGCCTCAAACAATCTCTGAGAGCATGGTATGTCAAGCTATACGCTGCATTAATTAACTGGGATTTCTCCGCTTCAAGGTCCGACTCGTCACTTTTCATACGTCGCACGCCATTATCCATCCTCATTATGCTTGTATTATGTGGACGACATTATTGTGACAGGTGACTCTGCTACACTCTTAGATCAACTCTTAATGTATCTACATTCTCAGTTTAGAGTTCGAGATCTCAGACCATTATCCTACATCCTTGGTATCTCTGTCACCGCGACCTCTACCGGTATGAACCTTTCTCAATCTCGATACATATCTAAGCTCCTTTACAAAGCAAATATGGATTCTTGCAAACCGGTTCTGACTCCCATGGTCGCTGGGCTCGTTCTATCTCTCCAGTTAGGAATGTTAGCATATATTATATAAGGGTAGATTAGTCTTTTATTTTTGCTTTATTTCACTAAAACTGTTCATTGTCTTCTTTCCGTATTCTCCCAATTTTGTAAGCATCGTATTATTGATATTCATCTCAGTTTCTTCATGGTATCAGAGCCGTCGAAGAGCGGCGACGAGGGTTTGTGTGGGTGAACAGAGGCTGGCGTTCTGAACTGGGTTCTGCGTTCAAAACGCCAGCGTTCTGAATTGGGTTCTGCGTTCTGCGTTCTGAACATAGGGTTTTCTGTGATTTGGGTTCTGTGATTTTGGTTTTCTCTGTTATTGGATTATTGAATTTTTTGAATGGGATTATTGGACTTTTGCTTGGCTGACTGAACAGAGGATATCTATGTGATTTGGGGTTTGTGATTTTGATTTGCCGTGGCTTAATGGTTTTGAATGGTATTATTGGATTATTGAATTCCTTTTTTGAATAGAGGATGTGAGTTTGGTTTAACTTGGATTATTGGATGGTCTTCTGAAACTTGCTGGCAATTGCAACTAAAAAAATATAGAGTGCTCTAGAGGGATGAATTGACTCCAAAGCGTTTATTCTGTACGAACGTAAACCTTGATTGGATTTGTGCTTGCTCTCGCTATTTTAGGCTTGCATTTCTTTGGTTGGATTCGGCTGTTTCTTTGGTTGGATTGTTTGTGAATTCTGTTGATTCAGTTGTCATGTTTGGTCGTAAGGATGATTCTCTTCGGTGGTACCAAAATAAGTCGAAGTCCAAGGTCTCAAGTGATGAGTGTGCTTTCTGTAAACAGAAAGGTCATTGGAAGACGCGGTGTCCATTATTGCTGAATAAGAATAAATCACAACAACAACAGCTCCCACCACAGTCGCAACAACGTCTGCCTCCGCCGCATCAACAATTATTTGCCTCACAACCCCATGCTATGTCGGCTGCCTCTCATAAAGGTTTGTCATCATCTGGTTCTTCAGATATATATTCTTCATTGTGGATCTTGGATTCAGGTGCCTCTCATCATATGTCTCCCCATTTGTCTTCATTTGTTTCTTTGTCTTATAATTCTTCACTGTCAATTGTGACTGCTGATGGCACTCCTATGCCATTAGTAGGTGTTGGTTCCATTGCTACATCTCTTGTGTCTCTTTCTGATGTTTATTATATTCCTAGTCTTACTCTTAGTCTTGTTTCTGTTAGTCAATTATGTGAATCTGGATATTTAGTCTCATTTTCTTCATCCACTTGTTCTGTAAAGGATCCGCATTCTCAGAAAGTGATTGGGACAGGCCGTAGGCAGGGGGGACTCTATGTTTTGGATCAACTCAACGTATCAGATATTGCTGCTTCTAGTGTGGATTTGTCTTCTTTTCGTTTGAATCGTTCATCTTCTGATTTTTATTTATGGCATTCTCGTTTAGGTCATATTTCAGCGTCTCGTTTACAGTTTTTAGTGTCTACAGGAGCATTAGGACATTTGGATAATCATGACATTTCTGATTGCAGTGGTTGTAAACTTGCAAAATTTCAGCCTTACCATTTCATAAGAGTACTTCTTCTTCCTTTACTCCTTTCGATCTTGTGCATTCTGATGTCTGGGGACCCTCTCCTATGCAAACAAAAGGGGGTTCAAGATATTATGTTTCGTTTATTGATGACTACACTCGTTATACTTGGGTTTACCTTATGAAACGTAGGTCTGATTATCTTACCATTTTCACCAACTTTAGGGCTCTTGTAAAAACACAACATTCAGCCATCATCAAATGTTTTCGTTGTGATTTGGGGGGTGAATACACTTCTAACAATTTTTCCCATTTACTTACTTCTGATGGGACTATACTTCAAACCTCATGTACTGACACTCCTCAACAAAATGGAGTTGCTGAAAGGAAACATCGGCATCTTGTTGAAACAGCCCGTTCGTTCTTATTGTCAGCCGATGTTCCTAGTGAATTTTGGGGGGAAGCGATTCTTACTGCTGTTCATGTAATCAATAGAATTCCAACCTTTCAAGATTCAGGTTTGTCTCCATTTGAAAAGTTGTATAGGTATGCGCCTGATTATTCCTCTTTGCGAGTCTTTGGTTGTACTTGTTTTGTTCTTCGACCTCATGTCGAGCGTAGTAAATTGTCCTCTCGGTCTGCCATGTGTGTCTTTTTGGGTTATGGTGTTGGTCAGAAGGGATATCGTTGTTTTGATCCGGTTAGTCAAAAATTGTATGTGTCTCGTCATGTTGTGTTTTTAGAGCATATTCCTTTCTTTTCTATTCCTGTTAGTTCGCATCATATGACACGGTCAGATCTCATTCATATTGACCCATTTGATATTGGCACTGAGGATGCTATATCCACAGTTCCAGTTGTTTCTGCTGATAGATCGACAGAGTCTGATACTTTGATTCCCGAGATATCTACCTCCCCTTCTACTACTCCTACGACCATTCAATCAACTTCTGAGATTGCGGATGTTCCTCCACTTCGTCAGTCCACTCGTCCACGTAAGTCTACTAAGCAACCCGATTTTGCTTACTCTTCATATTCTAGTTCTTTTGCTTCATTTGTTGCTTCTGTTCATCGTCTTTCTGAGCCTTTGTCCTATAGAGAGGCCGTCTGTGATCCACTTTGGCAGAATGCTATGGCTGAGGAACTTACTGCTCTTCATCAGACTCACACATGGGATTTGGTACCGTTGCCATCTGGAAAACGTACTATTGGGTCTCGTTGGGTTTACAAGATTAAAACAACGTCTAATGGTTCTATTGAACGATACAAGGCCCGACTTGTTGCTAAGGGTTACTCCCAGGAGTATGGCATGGATTATGAAGAAACATTTGCCCCTGTTGCAAAGATGACGACTGTTCGTACTATGATTGCAGTAGCCTCTATTCGTCGATGGAGAATATTTCAAATGGATGTCAAGAATGCCTTCTTGAATGGCGATCTTCATGAAGAAGTTTACATGATGCCCCCTCTTGGTGTCGCTCACAAACCTGGTGAAGTTTGTCGGCTTCGTAAGGCTCTCTATGGTCTAAAACAAGCACCTCGTGCTTGGTTTGAGAAGTTCTCCACAGTGATCATTTCGCTTGGTTTTCATCATAGTCCTCATGATTCCGCATTGTTTGTTAGACATACGCGTGCAGGTCGTATTTTGTTATCCTTATATGTTGATCACATGATCATTACTGGTGATGATTGTGATGAGATTGAATCTTTAAAATCTGAATTGTCCCGTTGTTTTGCTATGAAAGACTTAGGTTTGCTGCGTTATTTTTTGGGCATAGAGGTTGCTTATTCCCCAAAAGGTTATCTTTTATCTCAGTCAAAGTACATAGCTGATCTATTTGAACGTGCTCGTCTCTCTGACAATAAAATTGTTGATACTCCTCTTGAGACTAATGCTCGATATTCTCTGTCTGATGGTCTTCCTTTGTCGGATCCCGGCTTATATCGTACTGTTGTTGGCAGCTTGGTTTATCTTACAGTAACTCGTCCAGATATTGCAAATGTTGTTCATGTGGTTAGTCAGTTTGTTACTGCTCCTACTACTGTTCATTGGGCTGCTGTTCTTCGTATTCTCAGGTATCTTCGAGGAACTCAGTTTCAGAGTCTTTTGTTCCCTTCTACTTCATCTTTTGAGCTGCGTGCATACTCCGATGCTGATTGGGCTGGTGATCCTACCGATCGCAAGTCCACTACTGGATTCTGTATTTTCCTTGGTGATTCGCTTATTTCGTGGAAGAGTAAGAAACAAGATGTTATTTCTCGGTCTTCTACAGAAGCTGAGTATCGTGCCATGGCCTCGACTACTTGTGAAATTGTTTGGTTACGTTGGTTGCTTGGAGACATGGGTGTTCATCTTCGTGGTCCTACTCCGTTATATTGTGACAATCAGAGTGCTATTCAGATTGCGCGTAATTCAGTATTTCATGAGCGAACCAAGCATATTGAGATTGATTGTCATGTCACTCGCCATCATCTTCAGCTTGGCACTATCACCTTGCCTTATGTTTCTTCTTCTCTGCAGATTGCTGATTTGTTTACCAAGGCACATTCAGCTTCGCGTTTTCGTTTTTTGTCTGACAAACTCTCAATGCTTATCGCTGTTGCATCGTGAGTTTGCAGGGGGATGTTAGCATATATTATATAAGGGTAGATTAGTCTTTTATTTTTGCTTTATTTCACTAAAACTGTTCATTGTCTTCTTTCCGTATTCTCCCAATTTTGTAAGCATCGTATTATTGATATTCATCTCAGTTTCTTCAAGGAATACCTTTACAGGATTTTTTCTATATCGCAGCATAGTGAGAGGTCTCCAATACTGCTGCCTCACACGATCCGATATCGCATTTGCAATGAACAAGATTTCACAGTTCATGCACCCCTTCTGACGTCCATTGCCAAGCCGTGAAGTGGATTCTCTGGTATCTAAAAGGTACTCTATCTCTCAGCATCTCCTTTACGCCCTCTAGATCTTGTGACCTAACATGTTATACGGACGCTAATTGGGCCTACTGTTCAAATGATCGGAAAAGCACCAGTGGTGTCTATATTCTTCTAGGCACAAACTTTATCTCCTGTTCCTCTACCAAACAAAATGTTGTCTCACGCTCTAGCACAGAATCAGAATATTGTAGTATCGCTAATGGTGCGACCGAAGTTCTATGGCTGGAGTCACTCTTAAAGGAGCTCGGTTTTTCTTCTTCCAAAATGCATCTCATACTCTGTGATAACTTGAGTGGAACCTATTTGGCCTCAAATCCGATACTGCATTCCAAATAAAAACACGTCGAGATTGATTTTCACTTCATCCGGGAAAAGATGTTTCAAAAACAACTATCAGTCAAGTTCACTCCTTCATCAAACCAACTCGCTGACGCTTTCACAAACCCTCTTCCGCCAACGACATTCAACGTTTTCTTATCCAATATCTTCGTCCCTTGGCCTTATCTTGAAGGGATATTAGAACACACACATTGTCACTTTCAGTCACATTACAACTGTTGTTATTCTTTTCATCATTACCGTCTTATACATGTAAAAACTCTTTCTTTGGAAGAATATAGCAGCATCATTAATTATTGCCGCCACCTTCTCTCCTTCTTCTGGTTCTCTACCTCCTCTGTTTCTGCTGATATCAGAGAACTCACAATCTCAACGAATTGCGAACAGTGTCAGAGCTGATTCTTTACTTTTCCAAAGCTCTTGTTTATTCTCAGCTCCACCTCGAATGAATTCCTTCTTCCTCCGGACAAAAAAGATCTCCCTGCAAAACCCCTTTCCTTTTCGCTTTCAACCTGATCGCCGCTGGCGTTTAACGAAGGATCAAAAGCGGACTCGTTTCTCCCCGGTTCGCTTATCAATACAATAACTTGAAAAGGCATTTCAGATTCATCTCCGTTCACTGGCTCGATCAGAGACCGACACAGTGAACAGTTGGAGTTGGAGCCAAACCAAATGTCGATGCAGTCTGCATGAAAACTGTGTTTGCACTTTGATAGTGTCCCACCCGTTTCGTTCTCTTCTAAAGACGCTCCTGTCAACTGGATCAGGATGAGCTTTCGAGGAGTAAACGAAAACGGGAAGAGCACAGTCGTCGGAATCAACGTCGAAGACGAGGTGGGATCGTCGGCGGGAGTGATGCTGGCGAGAGAAAGAAAGGTGACCGTGGACGGAGAGGTGGGGGCAAATGAAGAAGGAGATAACGAAAACGAGAATTGTGGTTAAAATCATCTCACCATTATGTAGATGAGATTCAGTCGTCCTCGTTTTTGATCAGATGAAGGTTTTTCAAATGGCTGGAAGAGCATTGGGCATTCCGCCATGGCATGTCTGCAAGTTTCTGCACTTGGTCTTTGCCATGATATAGTTGGCTTTCCCATGTGTCAAAGAATTTTTCTTAGGGTTGAGAAACAACCAATTAAAAATTATTTACTTCCCTATTTTGTTTTAAGATTTCATTGATATTTTTTATATTTTCACCTTTTAATTTTTTTTTGTAATAATAGTTTGAAAAAAAAAGTAACTGCATACGATCGCAGGTACGCCTGCATGAAGCCGAGATTGTAAGTTGTCCAATGCATTTTTCACCTATTTCAAGTGTGGTTGACAGAATTTTAACTGCAGGCAACCACGTCGCTTGTTTTCGAGTGTGTTTTACATTCATTTCAAGTGCATGTGACTGCATTTTTTTATTGCGAACGATCGTTGGTATGCTCGTGTGGAGCCAAGGTCGCCCGTTCTAACGTATATTGCGCCAATTTAAATTGTGGGCGACCACATTTGAACTGCACGTAACCGCAAAATATTAGATTATCAATTAATGATAGTTTAAAGTTTGTTAACAAAAATAGTTTAAGGACGAGTTTATTAAAGATCATATAGTTTAGAATTTTTATCAATAATTACTATAATAATTTTACCTTGCAGTTCAACACTCTAATTTTACCTCATAACATGACTATTGCAATTCAATAAATAATTTTTAAATTAAATAATGTAATAACTAAGATAAATTATAAAAAATTAAAATGTAAGATTAAAATGTAGAATTAAATTTAACCTCGCTCATATTTTCGTGACGTGACGATTATTAATTAGGGTAAATTAATGTATTATTTAATTATTTATAATATATCAAAATAAATTTAAAAAAGTTTAAATGTGACATTATTAATCTCTTCCCACTTTGTTGGTAATAATGATGGAGTGGACTGTGAGCAGTAATAGCATAAACAAAGAACAAGAATAATTACAGGCAACACTTAATTGTTTTTCATGGGGACCATTGATCTCATAATTAATACTCTAATGTTTTTTCAATTATTTTATTTTATCTTACATAGATAGTAGGGTCCATTTATATTTTCTTTCATTATCTTGATCAATTATGTAATGAATAAATGGTGACAACAAGTTATAATTTAATTTAAAAAATAAAAATCAAACTAAAACTCTCCTGCTAGAGAAGAGATAAATTGCATGTCTTCGTTGAATTGGACGAATATTTTGGTGGTTAGTTTAATTATTTATTTGTGGTATCGTTCTTTTAAATGCTTTTACTGAGTACAATAACAGAAAATATTCATCCAATTATTTGATACGTCAGAAAATATATTTAAACAGTAGAATAAGAGAATAAACGTAAGAATTACTCCGATCAAAGTTTTAAGAAATGAGGTGGAAAGTAAAAACCAATGAAAATGGTAAAAGAGGTCAATTATGAACTTAATTGTAATTGTTTATGGAGTGGAAGATAAAGAAAGAAAATCAATTTAAAGATGCTCGAAGATTTTAGAAATATAAAAGTTTTGAAAAGATTAAAACATCGAAAGTCAGCGGGACAGTTCACCCTGTGAAGACATAGACGACCTAAAATTCTATTGATTGTAAGGAACTAACTCGTATCAGTAGAGATGCACAATTTCATATCGTTTGTTAGAGTTAAAAGTAAACGATTTATAAGAAGAGTTATCTTCACTATCCGTTACAATATTTTTTAGATTAAGTTCAATAACAAAACAATCTGAGATTCAAGTCAAAGTGAATAATATAAGCTCAAATACCATGATTTCATAATAGCTCCATAGCTTCAGAATTTCACTAACAATAACGTTCGTCTAATTAGTTATAGGAATAAAGTTAACGTTTTTATGCAAATTCTATAAAAATGTACGTGAATTTATCGATGCTCTTAATACAATATTGTCTGCTTTATGCCGAAACGCGCATAAATTTATTTTTAAGATTAACTAAAAACGTGTTGTACTAGATCGAAAAGATAACTTTATTTACAAATCATTTAATTTTTACTCTCTCAAATAATTAATAGTATAATTGGATTCTCAACGGCAATCAAATTTTAGGTCATTTTTATCTCAAGCGAGGTAACAAATGATATTCAAATTGACTTATTGGTTGATTTGTCAATGTGCCAATGACTATGGAAAGTGTTTCTAACTAAGGGAAAAATACCTGATTAAAATTTAACGTAAGAGGACAAAAAAAAAAAAAAAAAGACATATACGTGGCAGTTATCCAGCACAACAAGTCAAATCGCTCTCTTCTCCCGTCGTCCTTGTCACTGCTCCATAGCTGTGGAGGACCCACCACCCAAACGTACCATCCCTCTCCTCCCTCCCTTTCTCTCTCTAGATTTTCTCTGCTATTTATTTTTCTCAGATTTTTCCATCAATCGACGCTGCAACAACCGGAGGAGAGGAGGGATGGTGGGTTTGAGCGTTGTTTTAGAAGCTCAAAAGAGTGGTTTCAGCAAAACAACTCAAGTTCTGAACAAAGCAACTCTTCCTATCAACAGTGCCAATCCATCCATTTCTCCTCGTAATCCCTCAAACCCTTCATTTTCCGGCCATATTTTTCCCACTTTTCTCGACCACTGTTATCTCTGCAAACAGAAACTCTTACCCGGCAACGATATCTACATGTACAAGTAAGTGCGAATTATCTTTTTTCTTTTTCTTTTTTTTCTACTCGTGGAAGAAATATTAGGGTTTCTGGATCTAAAACCCTCAGAAAGGATTAATCTTTTTTGTATTCCAAAAAACAAACCCAGATCTTAAAAAGTTTAGTGATTCTGCTGAAGACTTTGCTGTAGTATCGAAAAGAAATAATTGTTTTGTTCTGGGTTGGATGGTTTTGCAGGGGAAACAATGGTTTCTGTAGCGTGGAATGCAGGTGCAGGCAGATTTTCATGGATGAAGAGGAAAGCATTCAAAACGAGTACTGCTCATTGGCTGCTGCAAAACCTTCTTCTTCTTCTTCTTCCTCCTCTCGTTCTCACAAACCCACGAAAAACAAGGCTGGGGGCTTTGCATACTAAGAGCAGAGCCTGCATGAGAGAGAGAGAGAGAATAATTGTTTTTTTCAAAAAACTAAAATCCATTTTGAATTTTCTTCAGTTTTCAAAATGTAATTAGATCTTCTGAGTTTTGTTTTTGCTTCCTGGTATGAAACCGGCCAAACTGTTCTCTTAATAGCTTCCATTCCACTTATTAATGGCTTCCATTGAGCAGTACTTTTAGGTCATTCACCATTTTCTCAAAACTCATAAAAAAATATACTGTAAGCAAGTGAAATTTATAATGAGTTGTCAGGTGAGGGGTGTTAATGATATTTTGTTTTCTTCTGCGTTTAGCTGCCGTACTACTACTACATTGCCTCCCTTCCTCCCTCAATCATCCCTCCTTGCTTCTCTACTTATGCACATTATTGAATGCCTTGTCTATCTCATCCCATTAACACTCTAGCATTCAATTTCATGATAATATTTATAATGATATATCATTTATAACCATGAATATTTTTCTTGGTGTCTCTTCATTCGTACCATTAATAGTAATTTCATGGCTATTTTTTATTAAATATTGATATTTTCACTAAATAGTGGCAAAAAATCAAGTGATATAACAATGAAATTATGATTATGATTATGATTGGAAGGAGACAAATCATAGTGGTCTGTTCTTTTATACAGTAACATTCCATTTCCAACATTGAATGAACGTGCATGTTAGTGGAGTTGTATATACAAAATCTTGATTGCGCACTGAGTTAAAAGCTTAGCATTCTTGATTTCATTTTAGCTTCTTTATCATTTATAACCCTAGATAAGCATAATAAAATGCCATAAAGTTGATATTTGCATTCTTTTTAACCTATTTTTGAGGTTAAAGAACATTATTAAAGTTCGAAGTACAAAATTCAAAAGAGTTGATTATACTCGTTATAATTATTATTTTATTATTTTCATTTCATGAATAAGACGTCGGAATAAGTTGATAAAATTACGATATCGTTTTAAAAAAAGCACCCGATAAGAGGAGATTTATCTTTTTTAATAAAGTAAAATAAAACCCTTTTATCCACTTTAATTAATTAACTAAACTATTGGAGGGATTGAAAAGGGCCAAAAACAACATGTCTTTCCCATACTTGACTTATTCTTATCACTTGAAGGGATAATGTTGCAAAGTAAGGATGAAATACTTTACTTGTCAACTTTCCAAAAAAGAAAATAGAAGAAACAACAATTGGGGTTGGAGATAGTGTAACGAACTACCTCTTTCACCGGCGTTTTTTCCTCACGGACGCACCGTCATCCGGGTTTAGATCCAGTATACGGGTCAGTCATCACTCATAACCTTCTTCTCCATGGAAGGGGAGTTTTTGCCTTCCCCAGCACTAGAACCCAGGACCTCCAGACTATAATCCATGGGCTACGAGTAGTGGTACCACTTGGACTAGTCTCTTCCAGGAGAGAAAAGATCATGAGTGACGACTGACCCGTATACTGGATCCGGACCAGGATGACAATGCGTTCGCGCGAGAAAAAGGAAGTAGCCCAAGTGGTATCAGTATGAGGAACTTTTGGTCACATAACCTGGAGGCCAGGGTTTAAATCACTGGAGAGACAAAAACTCTATTTCCAAGGGGAAAAGGTCATGAGTGACGACTGGCCCGTATACTGGATTCGGACCTGGATGGCAATGCGTCAGTGCGAAAAATGACAAGAGTTGTATAATGTCTTGTAATATGGATGCATCTTGAATTAGAATAGAAGCACTACAAAACTTAACACCCGAAAGAAATCGAAAAATAAATTGATTAAAAAAAACAAGCAAAAGAGAATTTCATTATATGAAGACTCAAATACACTCGCGAGTTTTGAGACTTTATATTACATGAATTTATAAAGTAAAACAAAACTCTGAAAGAATATCTAAATTATATTACATGAATTTATAAAGTAAAACAAAACTCTGAAAGAATATCTAAATTAAAGTCGTCGATATCTAACAAAAACCCAAGTAGATTAGGTTTAGATAACATTGTGTACGGAGAATTGGCTTTAAAAAGAGACCATAAATAGAGAGTAGGAAAAAACAAAGCATTGTCACCTCATTAGTCTAAATAATAATGCTTCTTTCCTTGTAAAATAATTCACCTTTCAGTCCATGCTCAAAAAAATATAATAATTTCACCCAAAAATCAAAAGCAAAACAAACAAGCACACGATAAATACTGCCCTAGTTCAATCATTGTCAACTATTTAACCTACTTTGAACTAGAACTAATCAGACAATTTCAGAGCTGTAAAGAACATAACTGTTGAACTGGTTGCTGCTGAATCCACTGCACTCCCTTGGCTAATATCATTCAATTAGATAATTGTAAATATAAGATTTGCAATAAAAAATTTCGTTGAGAGTGGAAATGCTTCCTCAAAGCTTTTCCAAAAGAGGCAAAATAATAACATCTTTTCTGAAAAGACCTTTTAACAGACAACTTATTTTTATCATTTTATCCAAACGAGTTCAAAAGTTGCTTTTAAAAGCCACTTTTGGCCTTCATTATGCTCAACGACTCACAGGGTATTGTTCCTATACAGTTCTATAGAATCATATTCTTATAGTAGAACTTAGAACTCGAGAGAAAACAATACCAAAATGTAAAAGAATATAAAAAGAAGACAATTAACCAAGATCGGTTGATTGTTTTGATTGAACGTAAAAATAGAATTTATAACAAGTAATTCGAAGAGCTTGTTTTCTTCCTAATGTTTTCATTCATGCCCACTAATGTCTGACTTCTCCCATTCCGACTCTCCACCCTTTGGTTGGGGACTGAAGTTATCAAATTATAACCCAGAGAAATGAGCAACAAAACAAAAACTATTATTTTTTGTAGTTATTAAGTGGACCTACGCCCACCTTACGTGGGCCGGTGCTCAATCCAAATTAAGTCTTTTGTTAATCAATGAGTCTTGGATTTGGACGATCGAGTTCTCTCCGGTTATTGGGTCGTTTAACCGGACGTTTCTGCCTAGACTCATCTCGAGGTTGTGTCAGTCCACCTCCATCAAAACACTTGTTTCCGATTCAGCCCAGCCCCCTTTTCACCTGGTTTGGGCTCTGATTCCTTTGCTAAAAATGAGCTGAATAGCGGGCCTATCACAGTCCCTCCCACCGAAGAACTTATTAGAGTTGGCAAATTTCTGCTCTTCGCACTAAACAACACGTCCAACCTTTTTTCGTTGACCCAACTATTTCAGCGGGTTTTATGCACTACATAGTAAAACTAATACGAGGAACCGCAGGTGGAAAATTTTCAACTGTAAATATTTCATTTATAATGTGAGAACGTTGCTCATGAAACATAATTAAAATATAATTTCGGGTTTATAAATATAGTGTGACGTATTAAATCATAATACTTCATTTGAGTAGGAGATGTTCATAATAATAATTACAACTACCTACACTCCATTTGAATTGGATGTCATGATAGGTGGTTGTAAGTTGGCCCAATTTAATTGGAATCTACAACTACCCAATTGAAGTGCATTGAAGTCTCTAATTGACTTTAACAAAATCGAACAAAAATAAAAGATTCTTGATAAATTGCTCGAACTTGAACTGAACTGAACAATGTTTTCATTCATGCCCACTAATGTCTGACTTCTCCCGTGAAATATATTTCATCCCACTAACGTCGAATTTCCTCTCTCCCTTAATCTTAATTCCATTTTTTTTTTTTTTTTTTTTTTTTTTTTTTTTTTTTTTTTTTTTTTTTTTTTTTTTTTTTTTTTTTTTTTTTTTTTTTTTTTTTTTTTTTTTTTTTTTTTTTTTTTTTTTTTTTTTTTTTTTTTTTTTTTTTTTTTTTTTTTTTTTTTTTTTTTTTTTTTTTTTTTTTTTTTTTTTTTTTTTTTTTTTTTTTTTTTTTTTTTTTTTTTTTTTTTTTTTTTTTTTTTTTTTTTTTTTTTTTTTTTTTTTTTTTTTTTTTTTTTTTTTTTTTTTTTTTTTTTTTTTTTTTTTTTTTTTTTTTTTTTTTTTTTTTTTTTTTTTTTTTTTTTTTTTTTTTTTTTTTTTTTTTTTTTTTTTTTTTTTTTTTTTTTTTTTTTTTTTTTTTTTTTTTTTTTTTTTTTTTACCTGTTGCCGGTAGTGTACTTCGACAATTATAAGTTGGAACCGAGCTAAAACAAACTAAAACTGAGCAAAAATAAAAAAAAATTTAAAATTCACGAACTTTGCTGAAATCAAATCAAGCAAAAAAATAAAATCAGACTCGATAGGTTCGGTTCGGCTTTGGATTTCTAAATTAACAACTAATTTATAATTTTATAAAACATTTTTTTTATAGTTTTCAAACTTTTTTAATATGCCTATTTTGATGCCCATATTAAACCACGTATCCCAAAAATAATATATTTTTTTCATTATATTTATTTATATTGAGAAATTAATAAATAGTTATAAGTTATTGACTTTGAAAAGCGAAACACTTTGGAAATATCAATAAGCTCTTATCCACAACAGATCGGGAATCCGCTGCAACGCCACCTATACAAATACCTGCTCAACGACACCTCAGACTCAACGGAACTAATAAACTAGTGACACGTGGAATTTTAATGAATGGAAGACAAACTTCCAACGCGCTGTCCTCGCGTGCATTCTAGAGTTTCAGACGTGGCAGAGTAAGATTAATAACTAATTACAGAAAAAAACTACTTGGTATATCGTATGGATTAAATTCGTCATTTTTTAAAAACTTTATAAACCTATAAAATAATAGATCACTTATTTCAATGTGTAATAACACGTTATAAGGCTATGATCGATTAAGTCCAGTTTTGGTTTTCATACTCTGAATTAGAATTGAATCAGTGCGTTTTGATTCTTAAATTTAAATACCACTAAATAGAGTATAGTTAGGAAGCAAACCAAATGAACCTCCATTTCTTCGTTTTTCTAGGTTATGAGGTTCGATTTTGGTTTCGACTTCTGAGTTTTTCTTTTTTTCTAATTTATTTTGTGAATTTTCGTTGGTTTTGACTCTTAATTCTAAAACAATTACCAAAAGATCTATTTACTATCGTTAGATCAGTTCGATAAGTTCTCAGTTGATTCAGTCGGACCCACGGAAGCTATGGTAATATATAATACTTAGGTATAAAATAATAGTGTATGTCTATAGTTGTTGATATAGTAATTGTAGCAGGTAGACTTACCTTAAATCCAATTCTTTTAATAGGTAGGAATTAATTGTGAGATATATTTCCCATTTTATTTATTTATTTCCAAAGGAAGGAGCGTGTTGTCACCGCCAGCAAGTGCAAGTGGGCCAAAGAACTCGCCAAACTCAGCAAGCAACGACGCAGTGCATACGATCAGTGAGCATATCAGATACGTCACGTCTTCCTTAATTCACCGTTCAAAACCAGCCCATTCTCTTCCTCGTTGATTTCTTTGCTATTTAGTTGCGAAGAGCTCAGCGGTAGATACCCATTTGGAAGTTTTCTTAGAGGAGTGGATCGGATCGGAAGAGCCATTGTTGACAGAGAGTGAGAGAGGGAGATAGAGAGAAGAAGATGGGTAGCAACGCTAAGGGAAGGGCGATTTTGGAGGTGGGAGCTGATGGGGTTGGTCTTATTACCATCATAAACCCTCCTGTCAATTCCCTTTCACTTGATGGTACTTTTTCCGAGCATTTTGCCCCTGATTTTCTGTATTTTAGATGATTTATTGCTGACGCAGCTCTTGATTTTCATGCGTTTGTTTGTTCGTGGTTGAATTCTGGTTTATTTTATGATTTGCTTGATTGATTTATTGGAAGTTGAGTTTGAATTCTTATGATATTCGATCAGATCCTTTTTTTTTTTTTGAATTTTAGGCAATTGCGTAATTGAGAGAAGAAATACATGCTTCTTCTGAGTGAATCACTCAATTGAGATATTTGGTTTAGCCTAGAAGTACTGAAAAAAAAAATTGTGAAGATGGATATTCACTTAGTTTTCAGTGAGTTATTGTTTGAAAGGCTGTTTTGCCTTGATCCAACTCTCTGTGATTAGATGGATTGTTATTGGAGAGCACAAAATTAGCAGCCCTGTAATGTTTTTGAATTTATTATCACTCAAACTATTATCATTTTACCCTTTATGCTCTTGACTTATGATGGACAAACACTCAATTCAATCAGTCATAGTCAAAGATGACACTTGGCTAACACACCTTCATACTCGACTGACTCACTAAACATCACAATGATTTATTTTTTAATTTGTAAGATTTACTTCAAGACAAAATTAGAAGAGCACCACATGATTAGGAAATAAAAAACTTCTATGAAGTTGGGGCTGGAAAATGAAGTTCAATTCGGAGATGGAACAAAGATTTGACTAAGAAAACAACAGAATAAAGAATAAGTTGAAAAAGTAGAAAGAAAAAACAATTTTATCCTAGAAATTGATGCAGCAGCGGATAGAAATAAGGAGTAGAGAGTGAGGGAGAAGAAACCGATAGAAAGAAGTTAGAAGAGGGGAAGGAAAAACATCAGAAAGGGAGATTGGAAGAGATTTCAGAGGAAACCATAATCATTTTTATCATTCATCAACTGACATTCAAGATTACAAAATTTGATTTAAATAGAAAAACAACATGAGAAGTTTGAAAGACAATATACTTAATGAACCATTAAGCAAATACAAAAAACCACAAAATACCACTAAAAACTATAATAATAAATACCACAAAATAAATGATGTCCACATCAACTCTCCCGGGGAACGAGAAACTCTCATTCAAGTTGAAAGAACCATAATACCGCAACGAATCAATCTCCCGCCCATAAGTTAAGTGGTTGAACAACCTTTTGTCGGCGACCATAAACTAGTGTGATTGGGGGCTTGGATTGGACATCCTTTCGAACAATCTCATAATTTGGTAAAGAAAAATTTTGATGACTTTGGAAGAGCTCCAAAAGGTCTGGATCCAAATGTTGGAGTACATCCCTAGACATCCACGTACGTTTACTATTTGGATGACCTCCCCAACGAACTAGAAAGCGTTGAACCTCACCTTCATTAGTAAATACCATCTGTTCATCTAGAATAGCTTCAATTTTATCCTCACGTGTTGTGTTATGACATGTTGGGAAAGCAGAGTTAGCAGGATCAAAATCGATAGATGGAGGAAGAAAAGGATCAACATAGGCTTCATTGATCTCAGGTTCATGAGTTGCCTTTGGTGGTGATGAATCTTGATTATGCAGCTTATCTTCTCCAACTGAATGATGTGCAGAATCAACATTCTTCTTAGGTCGTTTCAGTGCCTCATAGCCTTGACCCATATTAACTTCTGTTTGAACATTCCAAAGACATGCACTCGCCCTGGTTACAGTACCCAGCTGCGCAACTGGAGCTAATATGAAAGGTGATCCTACTAAATCAGTAGTAATGGGCAAAGGACCTCCTTGAACAACAATCTTGTCGCAGATTGTGGCTAGCACAGAATCCATCTGTAACAGCATTCCTTGCACTACATCTCGAAGCTCATAAACTCTACTGATGTTCCTAGCACCATTGTAATCATCTCCATTATAAGCCTTTGCATTAGAAACAATAAAAGCTACATCTTGCATGAATGCTGAAGATGTAATGTATAGCCTGGACACAACTCGCTGCAGAAAAGTAGCAACATCCATGGGATTTTGAATAACCAAGCAATAGTTTGGAGCATCTTCATCTAAGACTGGATAATGGAATACACTAATTCGCTTATCATACAAAATCCTGTTGCAAACATCTCTGAGACGCATCCGGCAAAGGGCATACTGTTCAGCTTCCACCTCCACCAAGACTGAAAAAACAGCTTCAATTAAACTATCAAAAAACAGGGACCTGTCTTCTTTAGATGGTGGATCGATTTTATGGATGCAACTACGAGGAAATACAAATGAAGCTTTCTCATCAATTTCAACAAATGTAGAAGAAGATGTTCCAAGCAATAATATTGGTGGATCATATGGTAGTTCTTCTAATAATGAAAGCATAACTGCTCTGAATTGTTCATATGCAGTCTCCCACCAATGGTGGAATTGAGGTAGGTACAGTATTGATGGCGTTGTCCTTCTAGCTTCACCAAATATGTGTACCAAGGCTTCCTCAGGATCTGGGAGCAATGACGGGAGTCCTAATGATTGAACAGGAAACTTCTCCAATTCATGTAAAACAGCGGGTCCAAGATGATCCAGCCCAACACTTTCACTTCCACAAAGGAGAAGCCGAGGCCTGTACAAAGGAAAGTTTAAATCACGATCAGTATTCCATGTCTGGTAAATGGGTTTTCCATTCTCCGTTTTAACTTCCAGCTGTCCCGAAATATGGTCTACATTAAAGGCGCTTCTATTTCTCATAAAAAAGTCTGAAGGTTTATCTACTGCAGTTCCCATGTCTTTGCTACCAGTAAGAACATCACTTTCTACAGAGCTGAGGGCCGCTTGACATAAAGAGGAAATTACATCATTGTAATTTTCTATAGGGGTGCCCACCTGTTGTACAGCCTGACTAATGTAGGGTTTCAACTTAGCAGAACAATTTTCAAGTACCTTTTCGCCTAACTTTCGAGCAATGGGCAATACGTCTTCCTTGTTCTTCTTTGCAATAGCTAATATGGCTGCAAATAATTGCACATTTACATCTTCCCGTTCTTCCAAAACTAGTGTCATGATTCTCTCCATTGACGAGAACACATTTTCTGGATGATAATCTCTTATATTCCTAAGGAAGCAAAAGAACATTTCAAGAATCAAATAATCACATTCAAGATCCAACATGAGCATATATATCCTGACCTCGGCAATGGTTTCGAGAATCGTTACTCTCTTTTTAAAATATCGGCATGAATTATCAGAGATATTTTTCAATGAAGATATAATAAGGTGAAATACCATCTTCATTTTCTCATCGTCATAGGGAGGATCGGGAGCAGTGATCCTAATTATTTCAATAAGGCAAGAGGCAACTGCAACTTTAATATCAATATCTGAATGCGTTAGAAGTTGGTCTGATATCAATGCCTTCTGTGAAACAGAAAGTGCGTACAGCATTGATTTAGAAGGGGATTGTCCTACCTGTGACAAACAAATATCCACGTGGTCGAGAAGAGAGAGGAGATCCTGCAGAGAAGGAGGAGGAGAAAGAAGTTGAGTTCCAACCTGGAGGAGTTGATGTTCAAGTTGAGGATCGGGAGATTCCATTGGAAAATCTCCACTGGCATACATGTGCCCCCCAATATGTGAGTATGAACTGACCAAATCATTCTCCTTCGGGTCTCTCAATTCAATCTGCTCTTGGAGCTTGTGAATGAAGACAGGTCCACAAACAGAGCATCTCTTTTCTCGAATACCATGAGCACACACAAACGCATAAGAACCACTTATGATCATCTTCCCAGCAACTTAACAGTGAGCGAGTTAAGAAGAAATATTGGTTCGCAGCTTGTCTAATCTTCGACGTCTTGGGTTTTCTTGTAGAGTTCCACAAAACTGAATATGAAACCAACAGACAGCTACCAGAGTCTTCCGTCGAAGAAAAACGTCGGTCTGTGCGAAGATGTGGAGGAGCGGCGAGCACCGACGGCCGAAACAAGGCCGAACAGAGGCGTTGAAGCTGATGACGAAGAAGCAGTGAAGACCCAGCGAAGACCAGTCGCCGCCGACCAAATCGAAAGCCACAGAAATCGGCGATAGTCAGACACGGACCGACGGCGAGTGAGCAACAGAGGAAACGGGACCAAGAACGCCGGCTGTTCGGTTTGTGAATGAGGACGAGCGACAGAGCTGTCGATGAACAGAGATGAAACCGACGACAGAGCTATCGAACCAGAACCCAACGACAAAGCAGATGCAAACTTGGAAAAGATCGAGAGACCAAGTATTAAACAGCGACTATGATATCCAAAGGCGACCCAACTGCAGGCAGGCTATGTAGCAGCGAAACCCGAAGAGAAAAGAAAATAACAGTGCCCAGAATCAATTGTTTGAGAAAACAAATGATATTTGCTCTGATACCAAATTTGATGCAGCAGCGGATAGAAATAAGGAGTAGAGAGTGAGGGAGAAGAAACCGATAGAAAGAAGTTAGAAGAGGGGAAGGAAAAACATCAGAAAGGGAGATTGGAAGAGATTTCAGAGGAAACCATAATCATTTTTATCATTCATCAACTGACATTCAAGATTACAAAACTTGATTTAAATAGAAAAACAACATGAGAAGTTTGAAAGACAATATACTTAATGAACCATTAAGCAAATACAAAAAACCACAAAATACCACTAAAAACTATAATAATAAATACCACAAAATAAATGATGTCCACATCAGAAATTTTATAGCAATACAACATATTAATAAATATTTGTTGTGTCCTCCATGTGTCCATGTGCAAGTTTTGAGAAAAATAGCATGTCACTGTGTTAATGTTGTGTCTTACCCCATGTCTGTGTCACTGTCTGCGTTTTTAGTTGTTAATGTATGGTAGTATTCCTGCTTCTTAGTTCTCAACGTCTGATGTAATATTCAGTTGTGAGATGATTCCCATATTCTATAAACTAATTGGAATAACTTTAAATAACCATAAGCTTGTTTTAACTATCCTTGACATTTTTTTTTAATATGAAATTTCTATATGTTTTCATCAGATAAATAACCATATTTCTCTCTTCTCTCTCTCTCTCATGCACACTCAACGACAGTCTTGTTCGGTTTAAAAGACTGCTATGAGCAGGCATTGCAAAGAGATGACGTAAAGGCGGTTGTTGTTACAGGTAACACAAAAAATTGTTCATTAGTTTCTCTAAGCTTCCAAATGATTAAAATGAATGCTGACTTTATGTAATTCAAATAGGTGCCAATGGGAAATTTTCTGGTGGCTTTGACATTAATGCGTTTGGCGGAATGCAAAGTGGAAACAGTAGGACTTTTTTTAGTTTTCATTTACTCTAGTAATGAACCATTAAATCTTTAGTTGACTCCTGGTTCTTATTCTCAGCAAAACAGCCCAAGCCTGGTTATATATCCATCGATGTGATAACTGATATTTTTGAAGGTATGTACTATATTTTTAAGATGTGTTTTGGAGATCCCTCGTCCTTAAGACATACTTAAACTAAAGTTCATTTTGTCTGTTAGCTTCGAAAAAACCTTCAGTTGCTGCCATTGATGGTCTCGCTTTGGGTGGAGGGTTAGAGGTTGCTATGGTATGCACCACCATATCATTGTTTAATAAATCGTTAGCAGTAAATCTTGTTGATGAATTCTTAAGCTTTGATCCTTGACTTATGAAAAGAACATTTACACTTTCAGGCTTGTCATGCGCGAATATCAACTCCTAATGCACAACTGGGCTTGCCTGAAATTCAGCTTGGATTAATTCCTGGATTTGGAGGTATTCTTCATATTTTGAGTTTTTTTAGGTAGTGGTGAAGTACGGAGATTAGTTTGAAATGAAAGCTCATATATATTAGTTTGATCATTCATTGATGCTCCTATAAACAAATTTATGATGATCTAGCTTCTCCATTTGCCCAAATTATAATTTTCAGGAAATTTCTTACATAGTTTGTGACATTTTTCTGTTAATTGGTAGTTTTTTCCTTTTTCAAAGCAGTTAGAAATTAATTAGAAGAACTTACAGAAAATAATGAAGGTTATGAATAATAATACATTTGCTTAACCAGCACTGGAATATACTGAATGCCAATGATTCATTCCATTCCCTTCCTCCGTCTACTAAACCTACCATTGCTAATCTCCCTTATCCCGACTCAACTGTTACATATTTCCCTACTTTAAGTAATTCACTCTCCCAATTCTGAATGGGTAATATTAAGTGTCTATATCTGATTCCTGGTCAAGTGTTAATTTAGCTTTAATAATTTAATCAATGGCTTTCGTTGCATTTGTTCTGACTTTTGTTTTTGAATTTCATTTA
Source organism: Begonia masoniana (assembly GCA_022432975.1). NCBI lineage: Eukaryota > Viridiplantae > Streptophyta > Magnoliopsida > Cucurbitales > Begoniaceae > Begonia > Begonia masoniana. The sequence goes on from CM039506.1 coordinate 48,852,767, forward strand.
TTTCAATTTAAAGGAATGCCAATTTTTTCTTTTCGCATTTCTCAAGGTTCTTGTAAAATATTGTTTAACATGAGAAACTAGAAATCACATCGAATAAAAAAGACTACAAAAAGAGAAGAGGAAAATTATCCTTTTAAATGTAATTTTGCCTTTGGTTATTTCTTTCAGCGACTATCAAAGATGTCCAAGACAATAGAAACCAAAAGATTCTCCCTACAAAAGGAAAAGAAAACAGATAATAGGATTTAGTTATGTACATCGAATTGGCAAGGACAAAAATAAACAAAAATTTTAAAATCTAAAATAGACCATGTCCAATCTAATAGTTTCACGCAGAGCACTATTATTTGGCATAATATCCTCAACATGGATAATCGTAGATTGAGTCAAATAACACATAATGTCCATTTCAACAAAGAGTCTTGAGTTTCTTGTTTCTCCCTTCCCTTGCAAAATTGGCAATCAAAAGGTTTTCTGCAATCATGCAAACTCAAGAGTCTCACACTCCAAAAGTAGTCATAACCAAACTTCCCTAAGATCACAATGTGGTTATTTGTTTCACTAGGTCCTTTGCATGAAGGGAAACATTTCAGTGAAAGTGCCCTGGAGATGTTCCTCTTCACACTTGATCAACCGTATGAAGATTTTCCTTATCCAAGATTTATCTCTTTCTTACAGATAAGATCAGCAAAAATAGAGTCCATGGATGGAGGAGTTTTAGAAGAGAGATATAAAATTGACTTGGGGAAAGGAACTTACTTATATGAGTAGTCTTCTAAGATTGAAAAGAAAGCACTATATGATCTATAAACGCAAAAGAGTTCATACGAATATGAGCACATTTACAAGATATGATGCAATGTTACCAAGTCAATGATATGGGATGATTCACTCTGACAGTGTTATTACCTATTGAAACATGTTTCAAATTATTTATGTTGAAAGAAGTGAAAATATTTGGTTGCTTGTGATGAGGACATCCTTTGATTTAGCCATGTTAATTATTTTTGTTATTTCCCATTTGTAATTTATTATTATGGTTTTTGTTATTTTTTTTTGAGATTGTGACACAATCAACTCCTTGAATTTCCCAGGAACACAACGTCTACCACGTCTTGTTGGTCTTGCAAAGTCACTTGAGATGATGCTGGTGAGTTGTTTATGGTTAACATATGTTAATAAGTATTACATCAAAGTGCTATATTTAGTTTTTTCTTACTCTATTTGATCTTGCATGGCTTAATAGACATCGAAACCTGTTAAAGGAGAGGAAGCATGTTCGCTGGGTCTTGTGGACGCTGTTGTTCCACCAGAAGAGTTGGTCGGAGTAGCAAGACGATGGGCCCTGGAAATCTTGGAGCGTAGAAAACCGTGGGTGGCTACTCTTTATAAGACAGACAAGATAGAATCACTCGGCGAAGCAAAAGAAATACTCAAATTTGCTAGAGCCCAGACAAGGAAACAGGCTCCAAATCTCACGCATCCATTGGTTTGCATTGATGTTATTGAGGAGGGCATAGTCTCTGGTCCCCGTGCTGGACTCTGGAAGGTTTCTCTCTCTTCTCTCTCTCTCTCTCCCTCTCTCCTCCTATCATTTCATATTATATATTATATATATCGTGTGTATATATATCTTCTATATATATATATATATATATATATATATATATATATATATATATATATATATATATATATATATATATATATATATATATATATATATATATATATATATATATATATATATATATATATATATATATATATATATATATATATATATATATATATATATATATATATATATATATATATATATATATATATATATATATATATATATATATATATATATATATATATATATATATATATATATATATATATATATATATATATATATATATATATATATATATATATATATATATATATATATATATATATATATATATATATATATATATATATATATATATATATATATATATATATATATATATATATATATATATATATATATATATATATATATATATATATATATATATATATATATATATATATATATATATATATATATATATATATATATATATATATATATATATATATATATATATATATATATATATATATATATTGTCTGTATGTATGTATGTATGTGTATATATATATTTGTTGCATATGTATGTATGTACGTGCCAGAAGCCTTGAATCATTTGTAACGTTGGCAGGAGTTTGAAGCTTTTGAAGAACTTCTGCGTGCTGAAACTTGCAAGAGCTTGGTTCACATATTTTTTTCTCAGCGTGGAACATCCAGGTTTGAAATAATTATTTGCAGTTATTATCATTTAATGTTCATTAAATTTACCTAGAGCCCATCAATTTCAATGTGCATGCATGGAGGATAGTTTGCTACTTTTTTCAGATGATTTATTGAGATAATATGTTAACATTCTTGTAATAAAATGTAGATATATATATATATATATATATATATATATATATATATATATATATATATATATATATATATATATATATATATATATATATATATATATATATATATATATATATATATATATATATATATATATATATATATATATATATATATATATATATATATATATATATATATATATATATATATATATATATATATATATATATATATATATATATATATATATATATATATATATATATATATATATATATATATATATATATATATATATATATATATATATATATATATATATATATATATATATATATATATATATATATATATATATATATATATATATATATATATATATATATATATATATATATATATATATATATATATATATATATATATATATATATATATATATATATATATATATATATATATATATATATATATATATATATATATATATATATATTAACTTTTAACTTAAAAGCTTAAAATCAATGTTAACCTGTTATAATATCAATGAACCATGGATCAAGAACTTAAAGAAGTCTACCAACCTGTTGGAGTTGCCATTACATTTTGTCCAATATTGATTCCAAATTAAATGTAGAAGTTTTATTTACTGATCTGTTAATTGGGCTTTGAAAAGCTACTTGCTTGTATTGTCACTAATAGGTGCCAGGGATCACAGATCTTGGCTTGGTGCCAAGATCGGTGAAGAAAGTTGCCATCCTTGGTGGAGGTTTAATGGGATCTGGAATAGCTACAGCTCTGATTCTCAGTAATTTCCCAGTCTTATTGAAAGAGGTAAATGAAAAATTTTTGCAGGAGGGAATTGCCAGAGTTAAAGGTGAGCTATTAATGTTGATTTTACAACCTGACTTCTTCTGTACGATTGAATTTTACCAATGCATTTGATTGTTGACAATTTATGTTCTTTTGTAGCCAATTTACAAAGCCGTGTCAAGAAAGGGAAGATGACTGAAGAAAAATTTGACAAGACGATCTCTCTCCTGAAGGGTGTCTTGGATTATGAGAGCTTCAAAGATGTGGATATGGTTATTGAGGTACGTTTATCACGAGGCTTGAATTTTTCACGTCATAATATCCTTCTTCTGTTATCAAGTTAGAGAGTTGATTTCTTATTCTTATTTCTTGGAACAGGCTGTTATCGAAAACTTATCTTTAAAGCAGCAGATCTTTTCTGATCTTGAGAAACATTGCAAGGCAAATTGCATACTTGCTAGTAACACCTCAACGATAGACTTTGAACCTGATTGGAGAGAAAACTAAGTCTCAAAATCGCATCATCGGGGCGCATTTTTTTAGGTTTTTTTTTTTGTTTTTTTTTTTTTTTTTTTGTTTTTTTTTTTTTTGTTTTTTTTTTTTTTTTTTTTGTTTTTTTTTTTTTGTTTTTTTTTTTTTTGTTTTTTTTTTTTTTGTTTTTTTTTTTTTTTTTTTTTTTTTGTTTTTTTTTTTTTTTTTTTGTTTTTTTTTTTTTTTGTTTTTTTTTTTTTTTTGTTTTTTTTTTTTTTTTTTGTTTTTTTTTTTTTTTTTGTTTTTTTTTTTTTTTTGTTTTTTTTTTTTTTTTTTGTTTTTTTTTTTTTGTTTTTTTTTTTTTTTGTTTTTTTTTTTTTTTTGTTTTTTTTTTTTTTTTTTTTTTGTTTTTTTTTTTTTTGTTTTTTTTTTTTTTTTTTTTGTTTTTTTTTTTTTTTGTTTTTTTTTTTTTGTTTTTTTTTTTTTTTTTGTTTTTTTTTTTTTTTTGTTTTTTTTTTTTTTTTGTTTTTTTTTTTTTTTTTGTTTTTTTTTTTTGTTTTTTTTTTTTTGTTTTTTTTTAATCATGTAAATTTATGAGAATATTCATCTTCTTTTACCTGTGCTTTTTGCTTATCCATTTAGTTATGAGTTGGATGCAGCCCAGCACATGTGATGCCACTGTTGGAAATTGTTCGAACAGAGCGGACATCTGCACAAGTAATCGTTGACTTGTTAGATGTGGGAAAAAAGATAAAGAAAACGCCAGTAGTTGTTGGGAACTGCACTGGATTTGCTGTTAATAGGATGTTTTTCCCTTACACACAAGCTGCGTTTTTGCTCAGTTGAACGAGGCGTGGATCTATATCAGATAGATAAAGCAATAACTAGATTTGGAATGCCAATGGGCCCTTTCAGGTTTCCAATAGTTACCAAGAATTATTCAATTATTGGATATTTGATTTTGCCATATGGAGTTATATTGTTTTCATTCTAATCGTCTTCTCAAATGCTCCCTTATGTGTTTCTTTCAACAGATTGGCTGATTTGGTTGGCTTTGGGGTGGCAATTGCAACTGGTACTCAGTTTGTCCTGAATTTTCCTGAGCGAACTTATAAATCAATGCTTATTCCACTTATGCAAGAAGATAATAGACAAGGTGAGAAGATCTTTCATCAAGCATATTTTTCGTGGGTATTTTTTGCCATTGAAGAATCCTTTTTTATATGTGTCTTTTCAGGTGAAACGACTCGCAAGGGGTTCTATATTTATGGAGATAAGCGAAAAGCAAGCCCAGATCCTGAGTTGAAAAAATATATTGAAAAGGCGAGAAGTATTTCTGGGGCTTCCATCGACCCTAAGGTCTCTCTCTATCTTCTTTCTAAACTTAACTATGGGAAAAAGTTTCTAATTTTCTCCATTTAATTTGAACTCAGCTTACAAAATTAGCAGAAAAGGACATTGTAGAGATGATATTTTTCCCTGTGGTGAATGAAGCCTGCCGTGTTCTTGCTGAAGGAATTGCCGTAAAAGCATCAGATCTCGACATTGCTTCCGTTATGGGCATGGGTTTCCCACCTTACAGGTCAGTTTTCTGCCATTTCTATATGACAAGAGTTAAACTAGCTTACAAATACTCACTATCTTAATGATGGTTTTGATTTTTTTTTTTTTTTTTTTGTTTTTTTTTTTTTGTTTTTTTTTTTTTTTTTTTTGTTTTTTTTTTTTTTTGTTTTTTTTTTTTTTTTGTTTTTTTTTTTTTGTTTTTTTTTTTTGTTTTTTTTTTTTTTTGTTTTTTTTTTTTTTGTTTTTTTTTTTTTTTTTTTTTGTTTTTTTTTTTTTTTGTTTTTTTTTTTTTGTTTTTTTTTTTTTTGTTTTTTTTTTTTTTGTTTTTTTTTTTTTGTTTTTTTTTTTTTTTGTTTTTTTTTTTTTTTTTTTTTTTTGTTTTTTTTTTTTTTTTTGTTTTTTTTTTTTGTTTTTTTTTTTTTTTTTTTGTTTTTTTTTTTTTTTGTTTTTTTTTTTTTTTTGTTTTTTTTTTTTTTTTTTGTTTTTTTTTTTTTTGTTTTTTTTTTTTTTTTTGTTTTTTTTTTTTTTTTGTTTTTTTTTTTTTTGTTTTTTTTTTTTTTTTGTTTTTTTTTTTTTTTGTTTTTTTTTTTTTGTTTTTTTTTTTTTGTTGTTTTGGGTAAATGAAAATGATGCAGACTTGTATGGAAATCAATGAATTAGTGTAGAGAATAGGACTTTTCTAGACAAGAAGAAAGAAACTGAAAATAAATCGATCATTATTTAATGTTAGTTGTAAGTAAAGCATGTCTCAAACTCTGTTTGAGGATCCACATCATAAAGTCAGACTCTATGTCGTGTTATACGAAAGTTGATGAGCTAATGCGCGAGTTAGAATTAGTTAATAAATATTTAATAAATAGTGGGCTGTATATTTGTTGTTAAGTATTTTGAAAGTTATCATTTTAAAATGGTTCTTTCTAACGAGAAAGAAATTGTTTAATTAAAAAAAAAAATTCGGATTGAATTTTCTCCCCCCTACCTGTAACTTTTCGCTTGTTATAATACAAAGTTTTCTATCAATAAATAAATAGTTGCATGACGTCTTGGGATCTGATTTGATCAGGGGAGGAATTATGTTCTGGGCGGATTCATTTGGATCCAAATACATCCACTCCAGATTGAACGAATGGACGAAGCTGTACGGCGAATTCTTCGAGCCTTGTGCTTACTTGGCAGAAAGAGCTTCTCGGGGAGCCCCTCTGGTGCGTAATCTTTACTTTCGGCTCATGTTTCAGTTTTTTTCTTTAACCCATTAGCAGATTCATCAAAACAGAAAATATTATTGCCCAATTTATTTTATGAAGATGAAATTGTTGGTTGAATTAGTCGTCATTTACTTTATTTTGACATGATGTTTCAAAATGTTAGGCCATGAAGATTGATCTTTGAGTTCATTGGTTGTTAGTAATGGCTGTTTTTTGCATTAATTTCAATGCAGAGTTTGGTGGAGCAAAGGAAATCTCGACTATAAGGACTGAATCAGCTCTTCAGTTCTATGCAGTGATGAAGTTGATGAAGAAGAACAATAATAATAACAATAAATGTATGGTGATCTAAGAAAAGTTGGCAAAGAACTTCAAGTTGGAGCAAAGAGATTCTTTTTTTGTTTAATTATTATAAGTTTGTTGTTATTTCTCGATCATTAGAGCTACCAGAGAATTGAAATTTGGTCCTCCATCGTTGGCTCTCGAAAAAAAAAAAAAAAACTCCACTCTTTTGTTCACTAATTATTTCAGAAACTATTCATCGTTATCAAACTCACAATTTTCATTAAAATTGAGTGTGGACGTCCAGAAATGTAAGAGGAAAAAATATCTCGAGTTGACTTTTGAGATTGAAAGGCAGACAGTTGAGAAATAAACGAGTGAGAAAGTGTCTCAATAACGAGCTTTAGGGGTTGAAGGTGGACGTCCGAAAATAGACTTAGGTTCTAAAAATGCATTTTTTGACGTTCACTCTCAATTTTAACAAATAAATAAATTACGAGTTTATTAAGAAATAATAATTGAAGGGTTAGTTTGTTACTTTTTTTAATTTTTATCTTGAAAAATTTATAGCTTTTTGCATTAAATGACAATTAAATTTGGAGAACTATTTTAAAAAAAATTGAATCTACAAAGCTCTTTATGAAATAACTAAAGACTATGTTGACTAAATTCAAACAAATTATAAATTATAAAGATTTAAAAAATAATATATAATTTAAGTTAACATGTAATAGTTAAAATATTGATATGTTATTACTTAAAATAGAAAACAAATAAAATTATTATTTAATAATTACTGTCAAGTGACAAGTCTTGACAAATTGAGGAAGGAGAGCAGAAAGTCAGGTGCATGTGATTTGAGTGATGTCAAAAAAACAGATCACCATCAGATTTAGTCCTCCGGCCCCACCATATCGATCTTAAACTTAGGGCCCACCATATCCTTTTAATCTCCACCGTTCAATCCCAAATCTTATGATTGAACCGTGATTCTATTGATGGTGTCGTTTAAAACGAGCACAGATTAAATGCAGACTCTTGTATTACCCTGTCACGAGTAAGATACGAAATTAGATTACGCTACTGATAAATACAAAATAAGAAAGAGGAAGCTAGGCAGCTGTTTTGAGGTAAGTCTCAGTCATGATACCTCACGCCACACCCAAACAAAACTGGCCACTGCCTTGAATGCGAGAATAAATGACAAACAAAAGCAACCAAGAAAACAGAACATCGATCTTGTACAACAAAGTATGCAATCAGTTGTGTCTTTTTTGAGTTTCTCTAACAAAATAAGAGCTGAAATTGAACTTAGGAGTGGATTTCTGTCGAAATCTTAAACAAAAACTGGGAGTTTAGAGGTAGAATTTAAGGATTATGGCTGCGCAGATGAGTAAAATAGGTAACAGAACGGAGAAGACAAGAATGATTAAGAAAAGGGTATTCCTTTTGGCATCCAAGGATCGGGTCAACATCATGGTCTGCAGCGGAAAGAGAGAATTCAGATGGTCCAAAAATGTGTGGAATGGCTGAAAATGGTCACCACAAGCTCTGTAAAAATGGTCATACCTGTCATATCCTGCAAATAGCTCAATCTCCTCCATGAACTCACCTCCCCAAACCCACCATGAATCCAAACTCTTCTCGTTCTCCAACGTCGAATCTATGCCCCGACGATAATAAACCAGGCCTCGATTCGATACGGGCGATTGTCGTTTTGATCAACCGTTACATTCTCGAGTTCTTAACAAATAGCAAAACAAGGAGTTTGCTGAAATTGAAATGTGCCTCCAAGTTAAGCAATCAAAAGCAGGAGTTCTTCGAATTCTCCGACCAGTCGGTTCTGTCGAATCTTTACTGGGGCATCGAGAATATGGAAGCTGCAATTCAGGCCGATACGGAGGAAGAGAGAGCATCCCGGCTGAAGAACTCAGAGCAAATGCTTCAGGTCCCAGCGCTTCTCGACGAGCAAGAACTAACTCTTGGAGTTCCAAACAGTTACTTAGTTTGCTGTTCTTACTTTTACCTTTCAATGGTGAAGAGGCTTCAGATGAATGAGTTGCAGGTTGCTCTGCATTTCCTCCAAGCTCTAATGGTGTCTCCAAAGTTAATTCAGGAAGAATTTGCTCCAGAGCTATGCAGTAGTTTTCTCTCTTCAAACATGGGAAGAACTCAGAGAAAGATTCAGTGTTGAAGAACATGTTAAAGCAATGAGGAAGATGGCAAGAACATACAAGAATTGGTTGATGTATTATCAGGTTATATTATACGGAGAATCTCCATTTTGGCACAAGAAATTGAGAGGTTCTTTGTCCGATGAACACGAGCAGCAATCCCTGATGTAAGTTTTGATTCGATTCACTTCAAATATGGACATAATTTGTTGATCTGTGTCAGAACAAACAAACCCAGAAATCAATTATTACGCGTCGAAAATCAGAACACACACAAAAAGTATTCCACAGTTTAATAAACTATAAAAAAAAACCCATTTTTCAAGTAGAATCTCTTGGAAATTCCAATTTTTTTGTCATGGATATGAATATTCAGTGCGTGTTCATAGCAGGAATAGAGTATTCCACAGTGCAGAAACTTGTGATTCCAGTGGAGATGGACAGCCCTCAAAAAGTGTTTACCAAGTAAGCAACTTCTCTTTAGCAGTGAAATTGTATAGCTTGAAACTCTTCACTATTTAATGCTGACCCATCTCATTGTGCAGTATGTGGGGGAAATTTGGATTGTGCTAAACATCTCATGAAAAATGCATACAAGTCAAATCCAGAAATCAGTGATCGGTTTGGTTCTCACAACCTTTTTGATCAGAAGTAGAAAAGTCTTCAAGATTCATGAATAAAGTAAATTCTGAAACTATTTTCGCTGACCTGCAGGAATTTGCAGCTCCCCATCTGTACATCCGGCCAAAAGAGAAAAGCTACGCCATTTCCGAGATGTCTACAAAAAAGTATTCAAGAACAAGATATCAAAGTACAAGTAACTGAACTATTTACCAGCGCCATGACCAATTACAGCATATTTAGCCGGGACCATACAGAGGAAAAAACTGGTATTTTAAGTAATTGTCGCGTCGAAGATGAACTAACATGGCGGGAAACGAAAGTCAACAAGTTCCAGCTCTTTGGTCATGCCCAAGCTATGTCTCTCAAGAACTGCAGGGCCAAACAGATGAATCACCAGAAAATTGGTTTGAGGAGAGTAAAGAGCACACACTGCCAGAGAAATACGAGTGAAGTTTATTCCTTTTCTGGGGAAAAATCGAAGAGTGAGTTATCGGGATTGGTGAGAAGGGCGATTTCAAAGCTAAGTTTCTCCGAAGAGATGGAAAAGTGGGATGAAGATTATGCTGTGGAAGTTTCAACGGCTTACACAATGTTGAACGGAAAAACAGGAGTGAGATATAACAAGCTGAAGGAAGTAATCATAAATAAACTCGTAAGAGGAATTTCTACCTATAAAGAGGAGAAGATATTAAGAGCAGCTGTGTCGATATTGGTTTCCATCGTTTCCGCAAATGGCTCCGTCGTAGAAGATATCAAGAAGAACGGTTTACGGCTGTGCGATCTCGCGAGCGCGCTGAAGAAAAATGTGTACGAGGCGGCGATCCTTATCTATCTAATCAATCCAACTCCTTCAGAAATCAAGTCTTTAGAGCTTCTACCGACGTTGGTCGAAGTTGTGTGCGGTTCAAACGATTATCAGGAACGGCCGGCATCGCTCCAGCTAACGCCGCCGACGGCGTCACTAATGATTATCGAAGTTCTGGTGACTGCATTTGACGATGCCACGAACAATAAGCACTTGGCTGCTCTCAGTTCTCCCACTGTTCTTTGCGGGCTTCTGGAATTCGCGACGATCGATAACGTCGAAGAGTTGATCTCTCTGGCCACAATTCTCGTAAAGTGCATTCAATTTGACGGAAATTGCAGAAAGTTTATGTCGGAATTCACTCCCGTCGCTCCGTTCATCTATCTCCTCAAGTGTAACAGCGATCGGGCCATGTTCGCAGCGCTTGAATTTCTCCATGAAGTCCTTTGCATTCCAAGGTATGAACATGGCAAATCAAATAATAGTGAACATATGAAATAAGGGTAAATTAGTAATTACAATTGAAATAGTCACATTTGAGGTCCCTAATCCGCCTACAATCTCGAAAATTCGACAAATTACCGAAAAAAATTAGAAATCGTGATAAAACATTTGATCAGATTAAAAATATGGTATACACTTGTTGAATTTAACAGATAAATTGACGGCAGTGTCTAAATTGCTGATATATAAAAGGTGGATGTTCGATTTGTTAAAAAATATTGTTTATGATATAATCTGTAAATAAACTCAAATATTAAGGTCTAAATTGAGTTTTTCAATATCTAATATACTATGATGTCGTATTAGCGAAAAAAATTTCGTCTTGCAATACTTCCTTGGTTTGTTTGTGCTTAAATGGTTAGGTGAAGAGTATCAATTTCGTATATTTTAATTACTTGATTTATTTTTCGGGTCGAACAGACAAAGTTATTTTATTTTTATAACATTCGTTGTACTTTGATTTTTCGATAATTAATTTTTTGTCCATGCCTGTAGATTTTTACTTTAAATTTGTTGTTCATTTTTCACATTTTGTTTTTCATTATTCAACGTTTGTACTAAACTATTACCGATTGTCGGTAATATGTGTTTCCGGGTTGTATTTGATCAGGTCGTCGGCCGTTTCGTTGCTGCGTAGGATTGAAAGAGAAGGAAGAAATGAATTGATGAACATACTAATGTTTTGTGTTAAACACCTCCAACCTGAGTATCAAATATTGGGAGCAAGTTTGCTGATTCAGCTATGTACAATGGTAAGGAAAGACCTAAGTTACATTAATGCATGGCTTTCAAAAAAAGATTTTATAATGAAAATTGATCGTTTAGATTTTATCATACAAAGATCAAAATATATTTGAGTTTTATTGTTTGAGCAAATATATTTGAGTAATGTTACGCTACACTCTAATTTTATTAGGGGTGGGTGCGGTCAGGCTCCACACCGGAACCAAAATTGTCGCCCACGGTGGTTCTATGCGTTTGGAGCCAGAATTAGAACCGATTGTGTTTCATAGTTCGGTCTTTTTTTTTTTTTTTTTTTTTATTTAATTAGATTTTTATTGTTTTTGGATTGGGTTTGGGGGACAATTTTCAATTATGGGCTGATTTTTACGATTTTGGCCTGGTTTTAATCGTTTCCGTGTGGAAGCGGTTCGGTTTTCATGGCTTTTTGCCCCCCAAAACCGTGAACTGCGGGTCTTGCGAATTTGGAACTAGAACGGGTTCATTTGGTGAGCAAACCAGATCGAATTGGGGATCGAAATCGCAATTTTGATTAAAATCACGTTCCGATCCGGTTTTGGTCCCGATCATGTTCAAATAAAAATCGGGTCATTAAACTCGATCACAAATAATGTTTTTAATGAATTTATAATCATGCAGTAATGAGTTTAATTGGAGTATTATTATCATGATTTTGCATCTCTTATCAGAGTGATTATCTACAGAACAGCAGCTCATATACAAGGGAGTACAAAGAGGAGGCCATACAGACCCTCATCAGATCAGTGGGATCTGAAGAATGCTCCAATTCACAGATACTCTCTGCTTTGATTTTATCAAATCTCGGAGGGACATATTCTTGGACCGGGGAATCCTATACAGTGCCATGGCTGGTCAGAAAATCAGGATTGAGCTCCATCACTCACCAAAACACGATCAAGAATGTCAACTGGTCAGACCAAATCCTGCAGGTGCGTTGTCAAAAATGTTCTACGTATTGACCCTTTCAATTTTATGATCGGAAAATAACGTTTAAGTAGGATTTCCGTGAATCGGCAGGATGCCGGAACGGAGTTGTGGTCCGGCATGATTGCCGGAAGCTTTATTGAAGTTGGTATTCCGGTCTTCCATGCCTTGGCAAATGGGTTAAAGAGCAAAATAAAGAAGGTTTCTAGAGACTGTCTCGTGGCAGTTGCATGGCTTGGATGTGAAATCGCACGGAGTCCGGAGAGCACGAGATGTTCGGCCTGTGAGATTTTGTTGGGTGGATTTGAGCAGTTTTTGCACCCCGGATCGGAACTCGATGAACGGCTTCTAGCTTGTCTCAGTATATATAATTTCACTTCAGGAAAAGGTAATAGCTAAACTTTTTTGCAGTCAATCTGTTATATGCTATGAATTTTGCATATAATTCATAGAATTCAGATCCTTAACTCTGACATTTTTGTCTTGTGGTGCGAAAGTCTGACAAATACTATCTGAAATGGAGCTTTTTGGCTATAAGTTAAGCAATAATTGAGAAATTGAATGATGTTTTTCTTAATGTAGGGATGCAAAACTTGATTCATTTCTCTGAAGGAGTGAGGGAATCGTTAAGACGTCTTTCGAGCGTAACCTGGATGGCTGAGGAATTGCACAAAGTAACAGATTACTTTCTGCCCAATAGTTCAGTAAGAATCCAAAAAACTTGCTTAATTTTGAAAAATCTAACGTTTAATTGGATTTTTGCTTCTCTTTTTTTTTTGCATTTGATGATCAATGCATATAGAGCCATTAGAATCTACTGATTGTTTGTATAATGGTAATGAAAAAACAGAGAATATCATGTGTTCACACTCAAATCTTGGAGATGGGTATCAGTAGCTGTGGAGCTGTATGTTCTCTCATCTACTACAAAGGACTGTTGTACAGCGGATACTCGGACGGCTCGATAAAGGTAAGTATGTATTCAAATAAATCAAGTATTTTAAGCAAATAACTAAACTTCCTGCTTGGGAAAGTGCTAATTCTACAAATTTGATCCCAAAATGAGACATTTCTATCAAGGATTCAACTCACATGGGTCATTAACAAGGTAAGAACACCGGAGGAGAAATCGGATCAGTAATATATGCAAATCAAGAATAAGATAAACTTGCTTTTTTTCAGTCTAGAATCTGGTTATAAGATTGAGCCTAACATGAGAACTTTCTGAGCTGGACTCAAAAATATGGATTATCAAAAAGTTTGTTTTCATCAATAGGTTTGGAATATCAGCAGGCAATCGAGCACCCTTATATGGGACGTAAAGGAGCACAAGAGGGCAGTCACATGCTTCACCCTTTCGGGTACCGGAGACAACCTTCTTAGTGGATCTGCAGATAAAACTATCCGGGTATGGAAGACAATTACTTCCATAGAAACTTGTCTTTTTCAGTTGATTCATCAATGGAACTGGCAGAACTGAACTAAACTGAAATAACCACCCTAGATTGTGTATGTAGGTCTGGAGAATTGGTGAGAGGCAATTGGAGTGCATTGAAGTAATTACCTTTAAGGAACCAATTCAGCATATAGAATCATGTGGTCACATGATTTTTACTGTTACCCAGGGGCGAGGGGTGAAGGTAATTTCTTAATCATGTAATTTTTTTTTTCCAATTAAAAGTATGCTCAGACCTTTACATGGTTTAAGATTCGTCCTTTCGTGCCGGTAGTGTGACAAGAACACTTCCAAGGGACAAATCTGTGTTTTCACCCTTGTCGGGCACCTCGGGCTACACTTACTGTGTCACATCAAAATGAGAATAGTGAGAGAAAGTAGGAAAAAAAAACAAGCAAATCTAAATAGGAAACTCTTACGGGAAAAACTATGAGTAGGGAAAAAATATACACAAGTAAAAAATCTAAATATTAGAGCAAATTTGTGCGCGATACGCAGAAACCCCTAGACGAATTCACTATGGTATCAGGGTTATCGACCTGATTCTTCTACAATCACTACAAATTTCTGGACATATCTATAATTTAGTTAACCATTTATGTCACCACAAGCTATTTGGCTTTAATTGTAATTTTAAAATGCAAAATTAAAGAAAATTCTGTCACTGTTTAGCTGAAGCAACCATTCTGTGTCCAGGTGTTTGATACCACCAGAGAAGTCACAGTCATTTGCAAGCATAAGCAAGTGAAATGCATAAAGGCAGCTCAGGGTAAACTCTATGCAGGCTGCATGGACTCAAGCATACAGGTGAGATTTTTAATATTCTCGTTTCAAATAATCTGTCTATAAAACGCACATGAGATTGATTAATATTTTAGAAATTCTCAATAACGAACAATCGAGAACAAGAGATCAAAGCCCCATTGAAAAGTTGGAGAATTCTGCGGGATCCTATAAACACAATCTTCGTGTATAAAGATTGGCTTTTCAGTGCCGATTCAACGGTCCAAGGCTCACAGTTGCAGGTTGGATTATGGATTTATGTCCAAAATATCGTCCTGAGCTTTTGACTTACCGGAGGAATGGTGCAGGAATGGAGAAGACATTGCAAACCTCAGTTGTCGATTGCGACAGGGAAAGGAGAAACTTTGCAGGCAATGGAGGTTGTTGAAGACTTTATATACTTAACCTCCAGATCATCAACAAACATTCAGGTGATTATTTCAGTCTTCTTTCCCATATTAGTCACACATTTTCTTACCAACTTCAGGTAATACAATATAGTGATTCTAGTTTTACTTTTTATTTCTACCATTTAAGCTTACGCGAAATTATGCACCAATTGATGAATGACACGTTATGATGTAAGATTAAATAGTAGAATAAGAGGGTAAACCAAATATTATCCAATAAAATATATAAAAAGTGAAACTCAGTATTTAAGATGAGTTTTTTTATTAAGATTTTAGAATAACCATTTGATATGCATCCTGCAAATCCTAAAATGGGGCAAATATTCGATCTCTGAAAGAGAAAACGAGGATGAATAATATTTACATGCTGAAAAATTTGGGAAAAGACCACACAGATTTGACATAGAAACTCTTACGTGAAAAAAACCAAAGGAAGAGCAGAAGATTAACTATGTTTATACCGATTTCAAATGAGAGTTTGTACAACTAAAATGAAAATTCCACAAATCCTCAAAAATGTCCATAATTTTGTTTTTACCATAGTGTTTTTTTAAGTCATATCAAATAGAATTCACACTAATATCCATGTGATAGTCCATAAGAGACTATGCACAAACATTAGTTAAAGTATTGAAAAATATGACCACATAATTCATAAATATGTTTTATTTTGAACCCAGATTTGGTTGCGAAGAACGCAGCATAAAGTAGGGAGAATTTCGGCTGGCAGCCGGATAACAAGTCTACTCACAGGCAACGACATCATTCTATGCGGCACAGCTACGGGTATAATTAAAGTACGTATCCTCAGATCGATCTATTTCTTTGCATCTCATTTACTCTTGATTATATATGGTTTGAAATTTTACTAACTCCCAACAGGGCTGGATCCCCCTCTAGCAACATACTCAAGAAGTGTATCTACAGCAACCTTTTGAATCTTCAGCAAGAGAAACCATCTTGGTTTGAGTTTATTTTATTTGTTTCTCATAAATCTGCATGTAAAGTCAGCAATTACATATAATCTTTTCCCACTTCAAAGCACAACACACTGTATGAATAGATTAATGAAGAAAATAAATCATGATTATTTTTTTATTACTATTTTATGCATTCATAATTTACTAGTCTACCCAATTTATGATTTCCTTTTATAAATTAAGATAGTTTCTTTGTTTAATTGTTCCCTCATTTTCAATCAGGACAATTTCTGGTAATTGATGTATCAATCAAAAGTATGTCATTGATCAGCCATCGATCTAAAACTCTGGGTGGCAACTTTTTCAGTGAAATTTGAATAATCTAATGGTACTCGTCGGATTGTACGCTCGAAGTTGAACCGAAATCGATTCTAAACCGTTGATCTTGAAGGGAACACCCTTCACTGCCGACGTCTTCGCCTTTGTGTATGCATAAAGATAGGCGACGTTGAAAATGTTAATTGTTTCGTTTGTTTTTAGTCAACAATATGATAAGAGGAGCAAAAAATTTAATATTTACGTAATAATATTACGTTTATTCTCTTATTCTACTCTACAAATATATCTGCTGATATGACAAATAATAATTAATTTATTATATTAATTATATCAATCATTATTTAATACATCAATAATTATATTTAAATAGTATAATAAAAAAATAATCATAGCGATACTAGACACAAGATTCATGATGAAACAAATCAACAATGTCATAAAAGGGAATGAACTGTGGACAGACCGGCCGGACCTGTGGGCATAATTGATATGGACGGTTCGGTTTTTCAGTAAACCGAACCGAGCACTTTGATATACTACCAAGCACTGGTCCACTGGAAAGGAGCCCTGGAGTTGGAGAGATTGACGAAGAAGATGCCGGGGCCGACTATGGAGATGGAACCCGTCGAGCCACAGTCCCTTAAGAAGCTCAGCTTCAAATCCCTTAAACGAGCCCTAGACCTTTTCTCTCCCATCCACTCTCATCTCGCTCCTCCTGATCTTGAGAGGTGCCGTTTCATGCTTCTTTTTTTTTTTTCAGTGGCGATTTTTTTCGCTCAAATGCGCATTGAATTTTTTTTTTTGTTTATCTTGTGATATTTGGCATCTTTTACTTACTGATCTACCTATGGTTTTCCCCTTTTGTTCGATTTTGCAGTAAGAAAATTCGTTTGAGCCACAAGGTTAGATTTTTTTTTTTCACTAGCTCATGGTTTCGCTTTAAATGTTTACAAATTTTGGAGTAGTTGACTTCATATTGTCGTTCTGGTAATTTCTCTAGTCTATTGCATTTAGGAATTTGATTTCAGGATTATTATTTGATTCGAATTTGCTATAAGATCATTCAAGCTGTGCACTAAAGCTATTTTTCATTTTGGTTGTCTTTTCTAGAGTGGTCCTTGGTTGTTAGCTAAACATGAGGCTTTGATTTATTCGCTAGATACATGTTGAGTACGGAGGAATTCAAAGTATGGCTAATCGGCGAGCAACTTCAGATGTATCAGATAGAGGTCCACAATCTTCAGGGCCGCCCGATACTCTTGCTCTTCCTGGTATTTATTTCATTTTATTTCCTAATGTTTGGAAATGCTTCTCCATATCGATAAAAGTTTTGATAGTTACTAAACATTTTAAAATTTGTTTCTTTGACATTACTTCTTACATTTTTTAGGCCCTGTTTAATCAAGGATTAGAATAACTATTAGTAAGAGGTCAGATGTCGTAGTTAGTTATCTAGTTTGATGCACCTAAATAACTAAATTGATGCAGGACCAGACGACACTAGTAATGCGGAAAAGAGCGTAGTTCAAAATGCTTTGGTCGTTGGTCCAAGTATACAGCCAAAGACCCAGTAAGTACTTTGACATATGCATGCGTACGTCATGCATATGAATGATTCATTGTAAAAATGTTTAGGATATGCCAGTGTTAGGAATTTGATCCAATAAAGCTCTATCTGGCGTTTAGAAGTAAAACAATATTTGAATAAAAGTAGAACTACAAGGGCTAAATGTAAAAAAGTGGAGCTTATGATGAAATGATTTTGTCCCAGAAAGTTTCCTTTTTTTGACAAAGAGTACCAGTAAAGAGACTTTAAAAACAATTTTTTTTTTACTGACACAATCCATGGAGAAAGTGATCGCAATGGAAATAAAAGTGAAAATTTCACTAATGATTTTATTGAATTTGTTTATCTTATTTTCCCAATATGCATGTGCTTTTTTGTTGAAAAATGTGCTGTTACTACTTTGCTATTGAGGCGAGGAAGTGAATTATTGCTTATCATTTCATTATTTTTTTTCTAGGAGTGATGTTGGTCTTGCAGGCAGAAGCTCTGCGGTTGTTTCTGCATCTGGAGTATCTGAAAGGTCCTTTCTCTTGGTCCTGTGTTGTTGTTGTCGTTGTTGGTATATGAACTGTTTGAATCAAAGGTTTTGCATTTTTCAGCCTATACATTTTGAGTAATGTCATCTCATAATACCTTTGTAAGACCTGATTTTTTTTTATCCTTGTTGCTTTTAGAGGGTCTGGCTTAAAATGTCGACTTGTTCTGCTACAGGCATTTGGATTTCATCAAAACGAATCATAGTCATTCATTAAAATAATTAATGCACTATAAACTTATAAATTTGTTACGCGAACCTTTTGCATTCATAAGCATGTTCTACTGGATAGAATTGAGTAGAACTTTAGTACTTCTCATTTTATTATGTATTCTGGGAACATTCGGTTTCTCTGTCTCATATTTTCTTGTTAGTTATCTGCCTTATATTTTCTTGCTACAATACTATTATAACTGTGATATATGAGTTTTTTCTTCATGTTTATTATTTAATTGTTTATCACTTTTTTGAAATTTTACTTGAACTCTTTTTTGTTTTTAATCTTTTAGATTATCCACATCTGCAATTATTGAAAGAATTCCTAGCAAGTGGCCTCGTCCAGTGTGGCATCCACCATGGAAAAACTATAGGGTAAGAGGTTTTTAATTCTTACATATAAAGATCCAACGGATGACATTTATATGTGTCACTGAATTTCAGGTCCAAGGTTTAGGGTTTCAGGGTTTTAGTTGTTAATTATCATAACAAAAATGACTGGTTTCTAATGTGACGATGAATTATTGGGATGAATGACTAGTACATTTTCACAAAATTATGCATTCATCCTAGTCTGGAAGCTTAGTTTTCTAAAATTTATATTGTAATTGTTTTATGTTCTGGGTTCTTAAACATCCACCATTAGTTTACGAAAGTAAATTTGTATGTGTTACTCAAATTTCTATTTGTGAACTTGTGCAAAATACAAGAAAACATTTTTACACTCATCTAAAATAGGAAAAGATTGACAAGAAAATCCCATCTTGTCTGTTAGCGTTTACTGATTTAACTATCGTGTCTGCTCCACTGTCTAATTGTGTTGGTTGGTGGCAAGCAGCTTTTCTGCTGAAGTGTTGATTGTAATTGTGTTGGTTAATGGCTCTCCGAGCAGAACCACTTTGTTTGCCGTGTCACAAGAGGACTTGATTGTACTGCATATTGTAATTCTGAAATGCTATGAAAGCATTGGCTAATATATAGCTATACATTCTGACTGATTAGGTTATAAGTGGCCACTTGGGATGGGTGAGATCCGTTGCATTTGATCCAAGTAACACATGGTTTTGTACTGGCTCTGCAGATAGAACCATCAAGGTATTAACTTGAATTTATTAATTTTATCTTTTTCTCTCTATTTAAATTTGCCTGCATGACTTCCTGGTGCTTCTTCTGCAGCATCAAGTTGACATGATAAAGTATCTAATCAACCATCAGTATTCTTTTAAGTTAAAACATGTTTTTTGTTCTATTTCTTTCTCTCTTGAAAAAATGAAAGGCCATCCTGAAAAAATATGAGCATCCATTAATATCTCGTTCTTTATTGCGGTCCATCAGATATGGGATGTTGCTAGTGGGAAGTTGAAACTCACCTTAACCGGACATATTGAGCAAATCCGAGGTCAGTCTTGACTAAATAGATATGGTAGCATGATAGCCTATCATCTTACTGTGATTTTAATCTCGTAGTGGTTCAGAGAATGAACTTGTTTTAGTATATATGTTTCTATTTAAGGTCTTGCTGTCAGCAGCAAACACACTTACATGTTTTCCGCTGGAGATGACAAACAAGTGAAATGCTGGGATCTTGAGCAGAATAAGGTTAAACCTCGTTTTTTTTTTTTTTTTCCATTTTTGATTCTTTTAGAAATTTCAATGATGCGTGTTATTTGATTGTTGAAACATGTATATTTCTGTTCAGGTCATCCGGTCATATCATGGTCATTTAAGTGGTGTTTATTGCTTGGCCCTGCATCCTACTATTGATATTTTACTAACTGGTGGAAGGGATTCTGTCTGTCGGGTATGTAATTATAATAAAAAAATGCGATATCTATTCACCTTTTGGATGCTGACAATCTATTTACATACTTGATTTCGATATTGGTGTAATAAACATTTTCCAGGTATGGGATATCCGAAGTAAAATGCAAATACACGCACTTTCTGGGCATGATAACACAGTCTGCTCAGTTTTTACTCGACCTACGGTATGTTATATCGCAAACTCCTCGTCAAGTCAAAAACTTGTTTTCTATTACATATTTTGTTAATATGATACCGACATTTGTTGTTCAATTGACCCATTTTTTGCTTCCTTCATTAAATCACCATATCCCACTAAAAGAACTTGATTCCACTGATTTTTACTTTTGCCAGTATTTGTTTTTCTCTTAATCATTTTTGTTCTGCGGGATCAGAAGGGGAATCATCCAGCATATAAGAGTTTATTGAGAGAAGTTTTGCTGTAGATAATTGGTGATTTGTAGTTTTGTAAAATAGATGTTAGCTTGCTGAATTCAATTACCATGTTTAAATGACAAAAATGCTTTTCTTCAAGCTGTCCAATCATATGTTGAAGCACCAAACTTGTCTGCAATCACTTCTTCCACAACTTTTCTTGTTCTGTCATAAACCTCCAATGTCAAATTCCTAGCAGAGCTGCTACTGTAATTTCCCAACCACCAAAGGAATCAGCGGGTACACTTCATGCCATTTAACCAAATGAAATACAATGCTAGCTGCTTTCCAGAGGAAATTCCTTGTAATTTGCCCTAACTTTCCTGATGGAAGCTGAGAGCTAGTCTCCCTCCCTTCGTGAAAAATAATCCTTTCCATCTTTAGAGCTTTTATCAAATTGTTCCGAATTTTTCAAAATAATAGTTATTTGCCTAATATCATCTTGGTCTATTTTTTAAAGTTTCTTATTGTAGAAATGCTAAATTTGTTTGGTGAATGTCTAAAGTTCGTTGGAGCTATTTATGAATTATATTCTCCACATTTTCAGGATCCACAAGTTGTGACTGGATCCCACGACTCTACCATTAAGTTTTGGGACTTGAGACATGGTAATTATCTATTCCATTCTTTAAAAAAAACAGAGAATAAATTTGGGTTTTAACTTCGTATTTTTACTTTGCTGATAGGGAAAACTATGTCAACTCTGACTCACCACAAGAAATCTGTGCGAGCAATGGCGCTTCATCCAAAAGAGTATGCCATGACCTCAATTGATTGAAATGTGAATGGTTATTTCTTATTCATTTGTTTTGCTTTCTTTCTCTTCACATTTTTTTTTTTTTGTTTTTGTTTCTTTTTCCCTTTTATAGAAATTGTTTTGCATCTGCATCAGCTGACAATATCAAAAAATTCAACCTTCCAAATGGGGAGTTTTTACACAATATGCTGTAAGTTTTGGATTTATTTAGTTATAAATATATTTGCCCTAATTCGGTTCAAGTTAAAACAAATTCATTTGCCATTACTTCTATCATAAACACAATTAAAATGACTTCTAGTTATATTCTGTTTACTTCTCTCGAGTAATTTGATAGTTCTTCTGATATTTTGAAACGCTGTGCTTTGATACAGCTCTCAGCAGAAGACTATCATCAATACCATGGCTGTGAACGAGGAAGGTGTGATGGCAACTGGAGGTACTGCTAACATCATATATATGATTTCATATACGTTTAATAGTAGTAATTAAACATTATGAACATCCTAAGTAAGCTGTCATTTTACCTGCAGCATTAGCATGATAACTTTAGAACATCTTTAGCAGGATGGACTTGTTTTAGCCATAATATGGTTACATTTGTACGTTTAGAGAATCCATCATCCATATGCTTATAAATTCATAATGAATTAAAAGTGGTCAAAACATAGAACATTTATATTTGTACATATTCCTTTCTTTCTCTGTAGGTGACAATGGTAGCTTATGGTTCTGGGACTGGAAAAGTGGTCACAATTTTCAGCAATCACAAACAATTGTGCAGCCAGGTACAAATATTTGTAGCACCCAAGTGATGAATGGATAAGATTTATTATTGTTGAAAAGTAAATTTAAAGGGACACCCTAATTGATACACTCTAGTATAAGACTAATCTGAGAATTTGAAAAAGCAAAGGACATAACTACGTTAAACTACTACTTAGTAGGTCACTGAGTAGGGTGTCAGGAGCCAATCAGGTTATCTCCCACTGAAATTGTTAGTAAAATGTACTATGTATATATGTTTTGTGATAGTGTTTGGTAAGTGAGAATTCTTTTTGGACTTGATAAAACAAAATTATGAATTTATCTTAGTGATTTGTGGTGGTATCGAAAAGACTGCACCAAGTTAGCCATTGAGGGTCATGGGGGGTGCAAGGATGCAGCCCCCATGGTATGCACCGTATTTATTTCATATGTTTGCTTTAGGATTTTTAATTTTTACAGTTTACTGTGCTTCTGAGAAGAAAACTTGCGCAGAAGAGAAGCAAATGAAAGGCTTTCATAAAAATTATCGTAGAATCAAGAATGAAGTATAAATATTTTTCTTTTACGTATTATTTTTTATCTCACTTTGTTTGTTTTAGGCTCACTGGATAGTGAAGCCGGAATATACGCAGCCGCGTACGACCTGACGGGATCGAGGCTTATAACCTGTGAAGCTGACAAGACAATTAAAATGTGGAAGGAAGATGAGAATGCCACCCCAGAAACTCACCCCCTCAATTTCAAGCCCCCTAAAGATATCAGAAGATTCTAAAGATCCATGACGACCTGTCGTATTTGTATTTGTGTTGTAGTATTAGTATGTTCTTTTTCTAGCTCCTTAAATTAGAGAACTGATATTAGTACCTTTGGGAATGGGCTATGGCCCGGCCCATCGAGCTTACGTTCAAGCGTTATTTTTCAAAATTATCGAGGTCTAGCTCGATTCGAGAACCTTTTTCAAGAAATTTCTATCTTAAAATTCAGGCTTTTAATGCAAATTTGAAGGTGCCAATATCTAATTACGATTCTAAAGTTTGATAATTATTGGGAAAAAAAGGTATTAGTTCTTGAAGTAATTTCAAAATCAAAAGATTTACTTCGCCACTATTTTTGTGTTTTTTCAAAGTGTGGAAGGATTTTTGTTATACTTATCTCATTGATTCCATTCAACTAGTGCAAAAGATCTAGGATAAAGTATAGGGAGGTTTTCACTAGTGTTTTTTTTTGTTTTTTTGAAAATAAATTTGGATCCAAACTTGGAACGAACCGTCCATTTTCGTTCTAGAATCGATCGGCTCCGAGTCTGGTTCCAATAATGAATAAAAGTGGGGCCACGATTATGTGCAGTTCTAGGAGAAATTGGATCGGATATGTCTGTGCTACCCATATGTAAAATTAAACAGAATATTTAGCGTTGTGAAAATAAATTTGAGTTATTGGAACCGGACTAAACTAGGACAAGCCCATTTCTATTCTTATGTACGATAAATGGTAATTATCAAATTTACTCTCAAAGTATAGAGTGATTAACAAACCATATCTTAAAATATTTTCGTAAACAAATTTACTTTCAAAGTATGATTTTTGTTAACAAATTAGCCTATGACAATCCCTTGATCTCCAAGAACGGCCTCCCGATCTCCATAAAATACTTCAAGGTCAAGTTCTTCACCCAATGCTTTGAAGCACTATACCGCACTGGACTGGGGGATCGTTATTCAAATAATGGCCCCTGATCTCAACGACACGGAGGTCGGGAGACCGTTCTTAGAGATTGGGGGGCTACTAGACGTTAATTTGTTAACAAAATCATACTTGAAAGAAAATTTTGTTAACGAAAGGAGTTTAAGTTCCAGTTTATTTATACATGGTTTGGAGGTTTTTTTTTCATGAAATTTTTTTCCCTGGAAAATTACCAAACTATCCACGCATTCTTACAATAAATACCACCAAGTATCCCTAACTGTGAGTTTCTTTAGAATCGGTGCTTCATCCTCGCTCTGCTGCTCACCAAAACCTCTCTTACTTCTCTTCATCATTCGGTTCGGTAAATTCCTCTCCATGTTCGTCTAATTCATTTTTCAGGTCTACCGTTTGATTTTCCTAAGCTAAGTGATTCTTTCTGTTTGATTTCTGATGTGCGCTCTTTTTCATTTGCCGATTGACGTTTTTCTTTTATTTTCTTTTCTTTTCTGTGAAGTGTAACCTATGCTCTTTCGTAGAAATTAATTTGAAAGCAATTTGGAATTTGTTGAATCTTTCATGGCTGTTTTTTGTTCTCATTTGTCGCTGTAGATGTTAAAGGGTTTTCGTTTATTTCAGCTTACTTTTTTCTGTTATTATTGTATTATCAGTAGGTTCACTTTCAGTGATATTTGTTTTGTTGGAGTTAGAGAGGATATTACTCCCCGCGAAGGGAATAGAGTGCTTATATTATTGTTAATTTTGATTGAGCCCTTTCTTTCTATAGTTTTGGTTCATTTCTAACTTACTTTGAAAAACCCTTGCTCTTGCTTCAATCTTTAAGTTAAGCATGTTCCTCACTAGTACTTCTATTTTTGGTTAATTATTTTGTCTTTTGTGTGAGCTCCTTTACTGGCAGTAATTATACATTTGCCCATTTTATGCAGCTCGTTGAAGTGCAATTAGTTGCATTTCCATCTTTCTTTTTTTTCAAGTAACAGAGGAATACTTCTCAAAAAACCCCGTTAGGAACAGCCAAAATGTCGCGGAAAGGTTTAATGGAGCAAGATTTAAGTAAACTGGATGTAACAAAGTTGAGTCCAACATCCAAGGAAGTTATATCCCGTCAAGCCACCATTAACATTGGTAAAATTTATTACTTTCTTGTGAATGAAAATTTGAATTATCTTTTGATCCGTCAACTGCGTTCAATTGCTATTGGTCACTTAAGCAGTTGTCCACTATTAGCATAGGTCCTATTTTGATAATAGGCTTCTATATTTTTTTCAGGCACCATTGGTCATGTGGCACACGGCAAGTCGACAGTTGTGAAAGCAATATCTGGTGTTCAGGTGATTTTCTTTCCTTTTAACAACTGGAGATGATTTGCTTTTTCTGAATGCATTTGGGATTTAGTATTGCTACGCTGTTGTGTTCCAAATAACACAATATCAAGTTTTCTTTTTGTTGGCTAGCAATTGATTGATAAAACTTAAATGTACAATAACACGAGCGATGTATTCCCCAAAAACTAGGTTTGACAAAACAATGTTAAAATTAACAAGCCATGTATTGGACAACAAAAGAGATGACTCCCCCCAAAATACAAGTACAACGGACTCAAGAGCTACTTTAATAAATTATGAGAAAAATTCCAAGTACACCTCCACCTACCAATGCAATGGAAGCAAGAGGACATGATAAGCTATATATGATTATTAGAACAGCTTTATATGTTGTTGTAATTTGAAATGGTGATGCCAACGGTAGGATTTCAGTATATTTAAGATGGAACAACGATGAAAATTTGGGTGCTATGAATAATTTATAGTGATATGTTTTAAATTGTGGATACAAGAATATTGTATTTATTTTGTAATAAGAATTAATGGTTATAAAGCTGTAATTTCTCATTCACCTGACAATGGTTATAATCTACAGACTGTTCGTTTTAAAAACGAACTAGAGCGTAACATCACTATCAAGCTTGGATATGCAAATGCAAAGATATACAAATGCGAAGATGATCGATGCCCTCGACCTTTGACATACAAGTGAGTATTTATATTCCATAGGTAAATGTATGTACGCAGGTATGCATGCATCTTATGTTTGATTAGAGTAATATACCAATGTTCATATGTATCTCAGTTTGTGTGCATTTAAATTATTAATGTGTATTTCTGAAGTTGTGTAATTTACAAAATCAATTTTTTTTGATAGGGCATATGGAAGTGGAAAGGAAGACAGTCCTTTATGTGATGTGCCTGGGTTTGAAAATTGCAGGATGGAACTTCTAAGACATGTGTCTTTTGTAGATTGTCCTGTAAGATTTGAAGATGCTATGCTTTTGGAGACCATTCCTTATCACATTCTGCAACATTATTTGAATTAGTAGCTCTACTTTATTTTTGGAATGCTAATGATCACATTGCTTTTTTGGGTTTAGTTTAATTTCTTTCTCTGACAGTTGCATACTTGGCGTTTTGTGCATGCCAGCTTCATTTGCTTGCTTTACAGAGTATTGATCTATATTTTATTGCTTTAGGGTCATGATATTCTCATGGCTACCATGCTTAATGGAGCAGCAATTATGGACGGAGCACTTCTTTTAATTGCTGCAAATGAAAGCTGTCCCCAACCTCAAACTTCAGAGCATCTGGCTGCTGTTGAAATCATGCGCCTCCAACATATTATAATCCTTCAAAACAAAGTTGATCTCATTCAAGAAAATGTAGCCATTAATCAGCATGAAGCAATTAAAAAATTTATTAAAGTTAGTTCTCTTTGACAAGTTAATCTGCTGAAGAACTGTTTTTATTTACTCGGTTGTACTGAACTCATTGTTCAAAATATTCTACCCAGGGGACTGTAGCTGATAATGCTCCTATTGTTCCAATTTCTGCCCAGCTAAAGTATAACATCGATGTTGTTTGTGAATATATAGTGAAGAACATTCCCATTCCGGAGCGAAACTTTGTGTCCCCTCCAAACATGATTGTAATTCGATCATTTGATGTCAACAAGCCTGGATTCGAAGTTGATGAAATCAAAGGTGGCGTAGCCGGTGGAAGTATCCTTAGGGTTAGTCTTTTCCTGATTTTGGTTTTTTCCCTAGAAGTTTATATGATATCCATGAAACTTTTTAACTTTCCATGTATGATCTATATTTTGATGTTTCCCATCTATCTAGAGTACTGACTGAGTTATATTTTGTCAGTTGTCATAATAATTTGTGGAGTAGAACGATGTACCTTGGTTTCCATTTCACACGCGTCCGCTTTTGTAATGGATCACAATCCCTATTTACTTTTTCCTTCTAGTGTCACCTTAGTTCTTATTTTCATCATTGTTGATTTTTGTTATCAATTGTATTAAATGTATTTAATAGTCGGTTTTATCAAACAATATTTATGGAGATATGTGGTTAGGTGCAAGCATGTAGAAACCATTTTATGTTGGTTCAGGCATGATTATTATGTATGGATGGATAATATATTTGACAAATCCTTATTTTAGGGTGTTTTGAAGGTGAACCAATATATTGAGGTTCGTCCTGGAATTGTTGTTAAGGATGAAAGTGGGAACATCAAATGCACACCAATATATTCAAGAATTGTTTCTTTGTATGCGGAGCAAAATGAGCTTCAATTTGCTGTGCCTGGTGGCCTCATCGGAGTTGGTACAACCATGGATCCCACTTTGACGCGAGCTGATAGATTGGTTGGCCAGGTTCTTGGTGAAGTTGGATCGCTCCCTGAGGTTTTCGTTGAGCTTGAGGTAAATTGATGGAAAAAAACGACATCTTTATTCTTTGTTTTTGTTTTCCTGTGACAAACTGAATTTGCTTAAGATATGAAAGTAAGTTTTATCTGTTGTCATTCTGCTCTCAATGGATTCCTGTTTCAGTCATTTCTTACTTGAAGAATTTTCCGGGTAGGAGATCAAATGGAAACCTCCTGCTCAGTAACGCAGATGAAAAAAGAAGTCCCATAAGTAGAACTACCCTTTTTTAGGGGCAAAAAAACCAAATAGCCATAATGAAATGGTGTTATAGTTTTTGTAGATTTAAGAGGTGAACCCTGTGGTTCTTGCATTATCTTCTGTCTCGCTCCTTTCTTTGAATGCAATGTTCTCGCCATCAAACTTATTCTATAAATAGCTGCATACTATTTGTAGATCATTAACCATTTACAGGCAATGCAATGAGTAATTATTGCAATATCTTGTTCATTTATCGTTGATAATCTTCTCCGATCTGATTGTCATGCTTTTATGATTTTGTGAGGTTAATTTCTTCCTACTTCGACGACTTCTGGGTGTGAGAACGAAGGGCTCGGAAAGGCAAGGAAAGGTTTCAAAACTAGCCAAGGGGGAGATCCTAATGTTGAACATTGGATCTATGTCCACTGGTGCCCGTGTCCTTGCGGTGAAGAATGATCTGGCAAAGTTACAACTCACTTCTCCGGTTTGTACGAGCAAAGGGGAAAAAATAGCTTTGAGTCGACGAGTTGAGAAGCACTGGCGTCTTATTGGCTGGGGCCAGATTCAAGCCGGTACCACTCTTGAAATTCCTCCCTCCCCCATTTAAGGCAATTTTTTTCTTGGACTTGAGATCTAAAAAAAAAACAGCAGTAAAGAGCAAGTAAAAGAGAGAATTTTAAAATGTGGGAAGGAAGACAATTGTTGGGCACCATTTTTGTTAGGTGGAGAAGAAAACATTGTTGGAATTCTTGTTTGATTTTCATTGTTGGAGAATTCTTGTTGATTGTGAGTTTCTTTCCGGGTTTTTGGTGTATTAGAAATCAATCTCTTTGAATTTCCTTTTTCGCTTTGAAATGAAGTCAATTTCTCCATCTAATTTGTTCGACTAATCTCCATGCCGAAAAGTCAGTTGCCGGTGCTGTACTGAATTTGATTTTGCAGAATCTTCTTGGCTTGGGTTGATGTTACCTGTGAGTCTTTTGATGTTTCCTTACAATAACATGATATTAAACATACGCTATGACAATCTTAACTCAAATAGACTAAAGTCGGCTGAAATTGTGACATGACAATTATGGGAGCTCATCTGATAAGTTTATGAAGATAATACGACGGGTAACGTCTTTTTGTTACGTAATTTTTAATTTAAAAAAGCGTAATAATTTGCGATTTATTACATTGATTTTAGGATAAAGTGCAATTTGGTTTCCAAACTATAATGAAAAGGAAAATTTTTATTGTAAATTTCGATAATTGACAAAAATAATCTTAATATATAGATAATGGATAATTTATCATTTACTGTGCTATTTTTTGATAAAATAACATGTTTTCGTTAGGTGTTTTATTTTACTACCTGATATGTCATTCGCTCTCTTTCTCTCTCTTTCCTTTGCTCTCTTTCTCTTTTTTTCCTCCTTCTCAATTGGTTTTTGGAACCCCTCAACTCGCTCTTATCATACTCGCAAGCTATTTTCAAGACTCAGAACTTCAATTTGCTGAGCTACTTTTTCTGTTCGCCCAAAATCGTTTAGCGGGAATTCATAATAATCTCCGACTTGAGTTCTTGTCGGATTGCTGACAGTATGGAAGTTAGAAAGAGGGAGGAAAGTGGAGAGAAGATGAAACGGCAGAAACTTGATTGGTTCCGTTCGGGTCCCACAGGTCACTTCGGTTTGGCCAGGCCTCCTGTGGTCTCCATCTCGTTTATAAGCTCAACAGCCAAATGATTGAGAGTCTAATTTCTTTTGCTGATTGGTTTCGAGTCTTAAGATTTACAGTACGTCAGACAGGGCATTGTTTGGTGGGAGGTCTTGATGAAAGAAATCGAGAATTGCCAAGACATAGAGTTCCGCTGACAAAAGCATTGACCAGGGAATTTGAAGGTTGAATTGAGTGTAAAAAGTTGCAGATGGAATCGATGACAAGAACTACATTTTAAGTGGACCTTTTATCCATTTGAAATTTTCTTCTAATTCATCTTCGATTTGTGATCTGTAAGTCAACACCTTAGATTATTCATGATTTACGTATGTTCTTTTTGAGAATTTTTTTAGTGAATAAGTGAGATTTTTGTGTTTTCTAGAGTAAGAGAGCGAGAGAATGAGAGAGAGAGAGAGAGAGAGCGAGGGCGAAAGACATATCAGGTAGTAAAATAGGGTACGTGACGAAAACGTATCATTTTAACAAAAAATGACACGATAGGAGTGAATTATCCATTATCTATACATTATAATTGTTTTTTGTCATTATCAAAGTTTACGGTAAAAATTATCATTTTCACCCTAATTTAGGGGCTAAATTGCATTTCACCCTTGATTTTAACACTAAACTTATAGCTGGCATGCAATTTTAATTGATCGCAATTGTTCTCAATTTATTCACAGTTATTCAACAAAAAAAAACCTTGTACCGTTGATTGCGAATTAGTGGGCCGAGCTGAATTTGAACCACGAATTTACAGGTTGTCTCCATTAACCGCTCGGTCATCGACCCAAGAAGAATCCATTCTAGACCTTTTTTTTTGTATAATTCCTGATCAAATTTCTTTGGTAGTATCCTATCCTCTTAAGGAAGTTGAATCTTGTTGCCTCCTTGAAAGAGAGATGTTCTAAACCACTGCATACTTGCTCAACTGTCATCATTTGTCAATATAAATAAAATAGAATAACGTGGATCAATTCATCGGATAATTTGTCATTTATCGTTATTTTATGAATGGTTCATTCTAATAGCTTTTTTATAATTCTATAAAAAAATTATTTTATCAAAATTATATGATCTCAATCATCATTTGTACTTGGTTTAACTAATCACAAAACACTCATCACACATGCGGGGAGAGAGAGAGGGGGAGGTGATGCCCCCCACCACCCACTTGTACTTGCACCAAAAAGCACTTCCCATAGGCATGCTTCATGAATTTCTGGAATACCTCAATTCCCTACACTTCTCCAAAATTCATGGCAAATCGAGCTTTACGGTGTTGTATTAGAAAAGCAATACACAGGTTTAAAATGGATGAACACATAAACTAAACACTCCATGGGAGTTTGATCAGACACAATATTGAGATGTATCCAAGCGACAATTTCACTTATCTCAGTATCAAATATAAACTACTTCATCAAATTTGAGACAAGTATATTATAAAATCTACCTTTGTTTGAATTCATAACATATTATAGTTTTCTGTATTGGATATTCAGAACAGCGCACACACTCTAGCAAATATTCTCCACTCCCAAGCATGCTACCTATTGCAACATTGTAGCTGGAGGGGATACATTCCTTAGACCATACCATAGCCTACCCTTTTTACCTCCTCATTTAAAAAGAATGGTTGGACTGGACTACATCTTTAACTAACATTTAAAAAAAAAACACCAAAATAGCATCAGAAATATATTCTAAAAACTGTCACAGAAAGCTGTAGTTATTGAAGCAATTTCCAAGTTGGAAGATGTCCCCATAAGCAGCAAGTTTATACATTCTACCCACCTTTTTCACCCACGCTCAGAATAAAGTTTGAAAAAATTGTAACAACTTGATCTATGATTTTCCTATAAATTGGAAAGCATGAACTTAACATTTTCTTCAAGACGATTCGCAAATATTATCAACTTCTTCTTTGTTTCGAAAGAGGGAATGAGTTTGAAATCACTTTTCTTTTATTTTCTAGTGACAGCAATAGTTGCTGCTCCGATGGCCGAAGCTCAACAAGGGATTATTAGTGGCCTCCTTGGTCTTATTCGTATTCAGGGCCAGTTGTTTTGCACTATCAATGGCACCATGGGTGTTAATGGCACTGCAACCCCTGTTTTCCCAAGTATACCATTTTTTTGCCTTCTTCTAGATCAAAGTCACTCCAATCAGTTCCTACAAGTATTTTCAAACTAAGAGTAACTAATGAATTTCTTCAAGAGTATGCATGTTTGTCAGTTAGTGCACCTAAACTAATGGCTTTTAGAGAGCTTCATGAAATCTAAATATCCTAATTTGGACATCAATCGGTTATATGCTGTGAATGAGTCAAGAAAAACTCAGACAAGAGAAAAAATAGACCCAGACTTTGACATTTAAGCTGATAGTTTGAGAAACTAACCTTTTCTTATCTGCTTGATTTTTGAAACATCTGCCTGCAGATGCACTGGTGAGGCTGCAATGTGATGAAGGGAATGTGGCTTCAACAGCAACAACAAATGGATCTGGAATATTTTCTATTGTTTTGGATCCTGCCGAATTTCTTCTCTCTTCCTTGTTAAGCAATTGCAGCTTAGCTGTATCCACTCCACTGTCCTCTTGCAATGCCGATTTACCATCTGCTGGTGGTCTTCTTTCATCCCTGCAATTCGTTGGAAATACACTTCTTGGCTTCCTTAACATTGCCAACATTGTTCCTTCTGGATTCCATTTCCTGCCCAACCTATAGTTCCTGCCACTTATGAACTCTTCTATCCATCCATATACATCTTTATGTTCGTTTGTGTGTGTAGTTCGTGTTAAAAATTGGTCACGCCCATGTAATACTTCACTGGGGAAGTTCTTATAGGGGTTCTGCACTCCTTGTGATACTATAAAATTTGAATCCTTATTCTACTGCATTTTTCTTTATGGAATAAAAGAAAATCTATTGTTCTTCATTTTCTGCTTGTGCGTGTCAAAACTGCTAGGTATGAAAACTCTAGCAAAAGCTAAGCTGAATCCATGGTAACTAAACAGTTACCTAAGTATCTTCTTGATAAGATAAAAAGAAAATCAACTGAACAAGCAACAAGAAATAAGCAATCTATCCATTAAAAAGGTTGAGCTAACCTATTTTATATATAACAGAATCTTCCTCATTTATCTGAAATTGGTGAAACTAAGAATGTCAAGCAAAAATTATTTTAACAAACAATGAACATTACAGTTATCAATAGAACTGAATCCTTTCCTAATTTTCCTTCTAATTTAATACAGAATTGACCAACTTCCACACTACATCTTCAACTTCAAGTAACTGGTAAAAAGATACAGTAATGAAGAATACCTACCTGGGGTGGTACAATCTTCAAGTACTAAGCTGCTATTTTCTTCTGCGCCAACAAACATTTTACAATAGAACAAATAAAAATATGTTGTCGTTCTCGTTAATATGCTCAATACAAGGGAAAATATAGGCGAGCTTGGATATTGATAGAGCATAGGAACGTCATTCATTGACATATAGAGGAAAATACCTTATTCTCACAAATTCAACTCTAATTAGGTTTTGTTTTCAAAAATACAATCGATTCTTCTGCTTCACTTCATTAATCAATAGGTGATTCAACTTAAATATCCACTGCAACAATTTTACACCAGCATTTGTGGGCGTGCCAGTCAAAAGTCACCGAAAGAGACGAAGCTGATTCTGAGCAACATCTGTAGTACTTGAATCCACCAGTGGCACTATCTTTCTTCAAGTCAAGACATTCAGGATCTGGGGCGTGCAAAATGTAAACAACAATAACAATACAGTTATATGTCATGTTTGATTGAAAAAAGAAAATTCTTAAATGAGTTCGATTGATAAATAGGAGGTTTATTGGTATACAAAATTTCAATGTAACTATGAGGCTTCGGATAGAACAAAATAGAAAACTTGATAGAGTTAACAAAGAAAACAACACAGTCAACCGATTGTAAAACAATATCAAATCTACAGATGTAGTGAATATAAAATATTGTTACCGTTTTTCATGAGCCCTAATGTGTGGCTTGGGCTGAAGATCCAATTAACCTATCCTAGACTCGATTTTTCACCCGTCACTCTATTAATGGTATAAGCTTAAGCTTCCCAATCATTTATTTCAATGTATGCCCTGATATCAAATATCTACAAATATATTATTCTTAGTTATCATGGATTCCACCAAAAAAATTTAAAAGCACGAGGCCTTTTAAAACATGCTCAATACAGCAGATGACATTTGAAGAATAGTGTGCAAGAGAAGATTGATTTCAACAGAGCTGTAGTTTGTGCCTATACTGCATAAGATTTTGGTATCAACATATATTTTTCCTGAATTATTCGTGAGAATTTCAAGATTACCTTTATGCTACCTCCAGGGTCTGCAGCTTATCGCAGTGAGGTGTGGGAAGATTTCTATTCCACTGGCGCCTCTGGAGCTCGATGTGACAATATCGCCAAAGCATATTTCGGTGATCCTTTATCACAGTGCTTTCCATGTCAGCTCGAGCACCACTCCCAGGAGGATACTTTTCATCAAAGGCCGATGATTTAACATAAAATTCAACTCCATGTTTCTCTGTTGTCAGTAGAATGGTATAGGAGTCATTCTTATGCAAAGAATACTCTGGTTCTGAAAATGGCAGATAAGCAAGCAAGAAGATCAACAAAAATGGCAGTATTTGAAGGAGAAGAAAAAAGTTAGGTTTTCCTCCTTGAAAATCTGTCCTTGTTTGACTGTGCATTCCTCCCGCTCTATATACATGACTTGTTCGAAAAACGTCTCCCTGACCAAAAAATGCCCTGAATATCTCGTTGGGATCAAAATTATCGTCAAACAAATCATGTTCAGTTCTCCTCCTTCTTTGCCTAACATTATATTGTTGGTTGTGTTCATATTCCTCAACCAAACCTGTATGATCATATTGCCTCCTCGAACCATCATCACTCAGACACTTGAAAGCCTTGCATACTTTCTTAAATGCCTCTTCAGAACCAGGAGCCTTGTTTTTATCTGGGTGCACTTTCAAGGACAATTTCCTATAAGCCTTCTTAATCTCTTCAACCGAGCATGTCTTTTCCACCCCAAGAACACTATAATAGTCCTTGTTACGAGTAATCTGTTTAATTAATTGAACATGCTCTTGTGTGTAACTACGCTCCCCATTCAATTCCGCCCCTGAATTTATTGGACCAGGCTTGCTCTTATTCTCACCACGTTTTTCATCAACACCAGATTTGCTGGAACCACGACCAGAATTGAGATTCTCGCATGCAGCCAGAAGATCGTCAACTTGCAGACTATGGTTAAGGCGCTGAGCGAGTTTAATAAATTTTAGTGCACGCTCTTTATTACCAGCAGAAATGGCCTCTTCCGCAATACAAACGCACCTTAACGCTTCTTCCTTATTACCATCCATAACAGCACGCCAACCACCCTATCAAAAACCTACAAACTCAACTCCAGTTATAAATCCAACCAAACTACCCGGATTTTGAAACTCAAATAGAAATCAAAAGCCAAAAATTGGAGTTTCCAATACGGCGATGACCTAGATGAAATCCAATTACATATTAGTGTACGAAAACGAGCACATGACGATTCAACCAAAGCAATATTATCAATCACACGCATAACAATCAGAAAATAAATCGAAAGTTTGCATTGAAGGAAGGAAAACGAAAACACATACCTAGGGTAGAGATGAACGCAGAGAGAGAAAGACGGGCCACGGGGGGGTATGGCCGTAGAAGGAGAAGACCGAACCCAAAGTGGACTATCTTCGATGGCTTCGTATCTATACGAACGTCATTCCTCTCCATTTTACGTATTTTTTAGCATCTTCTCACCGTAGCTGATCAATTAATCATATTAAAATATTTAAGCCAACCCAGTCGAGTCGAACCGAACCGAACCGAACTTCATAGTTAAAAGCCGAACTCTGGATTTGGGCTCGCAATCTAAACAAGCCGATTTGTTTGGGTCAAACAAACGACTTGTAAATCCAAAACAACACATTTAACTCATGTCTTGTTTGAGCCTACCAAGTCTAGTCAAACCAAACCAAACCGAACCGAACTAGACTGGACTTCAAAGTTAAAAGCCGAACTCTAGATTTGGGCTCGTAGTCTAAACAAGCCGATTTGTTTGGGTCAAAAAAACGACTTGTAAATCCAAAACAACACATTTAACTCATGTCTTGTTTGAATTTGAGATTTAATAATATTAATTTAAGAGTAAAGTTACCTTTAAAACACCTACTTATTGACGTGTCGAATAATGATTGATGTAATTAATGTAATGAGAATGAAGAAGTGAATGATAACAAATTGATTGGATGGTATTCAGAAAGAAAATTTTGACAAATAAAATAAACGATTGCCATCAAAAATTATAATCTTTGCCGACTATTTATCAAACTGCAACGGCTTCGTAGCTCGGGGGCTAACTTACGACCCTAGGCCACGGCGCAAGCTTGTGTACAGATTGTGTACGACCCTAGACTCTATGATCACGACGGGATTTGTGTAGAAAACTTGATTAACGTGTCGAATAATGATTGATGTAATTAATGTAATAAGAGTGAAGAAGTAAAGAATAACAAATTGATTGGATAGTATTCAAAAAGAAATTTTGACAAATAAAATAAACGATTGCCAACAAAAATTATAATCTTTGCCAACTATTTATCAAACTGCAACGGCATCGTAGCTCGGGGGCTAACTTACGACCCTAGGCCACGGCGCAAGCTTGTGTACAGATTGCGTACGACCCTAGACTCTATGATCACGACGGGATTTGTGTAGAAAACTTGATTGGTCTCACATTGCCTTGGACGCTATGGTCACTAAGCAAAATACGATAGAACTAGGATAAGAACAATGTGAAAACGTTGTATTATTTTATTAAATTTAACATGGGAGTGGAAATTAAATATAAATACTGAAAGGACTAACTAGCAATTTAAGGGAAATAAAGGTATATTCTTCTCTCTCCTCTCATCAAACCCTCGCCTATAAATTCTCCTTGTCCGCAACTTGATGAATCCTCTTTCGCTACCTCTTCGCTGCGTCGTTCTTCCTTTCTTCTTCCTGTCCGCCCGAAGGTATTTGTAGGAGCGATCCGGGAGAATTATTCTGCAATCATGTTGGTTTATCAGGACAAATTAACTGGTAAATTTCTTTCTTTCAACTTTGCATCATCCAGTGCAGGTTTTTCGCCGATTTTTTTTTTTTTTTTTTGGCATACCATAGCGTCGATTCTACGCTTTGAAAGGTTTTCAATTAGATTTTATTTTTGGAAAGCTATTGTTGTTTGATCTGTTGTTATCTATGATTATTACGTGTTAATCATGGATTTCGTTCTGGTTTGTGATTTATATGGAAGCACGGTTTGATCTAGAGTTAGGATGCACAATTTGTTGCTGCGAGGCTGAACTATTCGGTCCTCTGGTTTTTTAATTTTGAGAGAGGTATTGAGTTCACTAGTGTTAAGGGACATCTGATTGGATTTGGATCGATTGTTTTCATGGCAGGTGATGAGCTTCTCTCGGACTCGTTTCCTTACAAAGAAATGGAGAATGGAATCCTGTGGGAAGTTGAGGGAAAGGTAAATTGTAGCTTTTTTCTGGTTTTATATACAAGACTAAATACATGTAAAGGACAAATATTTACCTTTATTGTTATGTTAAATTTTTTGGGCATCATACGAATTAGATAATGTTATATCATCTATACTCTATGCGATGTAGTGGGTTGTTCAAGGATCAGTTGATGTCGATATTGGTGCAAACCCTTCTGCCGAAGGTTGTGAGGAGGACGAGGGTGTGGATGATCAAGCTGTGAAGGTGGTTGACATTGTTGACACTTTCAGGCTCCAGGTATAATGATTCTGTTTTAATTTGTGTGGTGCTTTCATTATTTAAAGTGGAACACTGATCATCTATCATGCGTTTTACAGGAACAACCTGCTTTCGATAAGAAGCAGTTTGTCACATTCATAAAGAGGTACATCAAATTGTTGACCCCTAAGCTAGAGGGAGAGGACCAAGAGAAATTTAAGAAAAACATCGAGGGTGCAACAAAGTTCCTGCTGTCAAAGCTCAGTGACCTTCAATTGTAAGTGTTGCATTTGTTCATATTTCTCCAATGTCCATTCTTTTAACTTATCTATTTGTTATGATATATAGTTGTGTTGATTGAAAGAATTTCTGTAAACAACGAAACAGTTGGTTCATGTAACTAAGATATATGTTATTTGTTGTAACTCTATTTTAATATCTTATTTAATGAAAAGATTTTTCAAGTTGAAAATTGATTCTCATTTTGGTTATGTAGCTTTGTGGGTGAGAGCATGCATGATGATAGCAGTTTGGTCTTTGCTTACTACAAGGATGGTGCAACTGACCCAACATTTCTTTACTTTGCCCATGGATTGAAGGAAATCAAGTGCTAGAAAGCTTCATGACAGAGGTGTTTTTTAGTCTCAGGTTTCTACTATCGTGTGCTTTGTTTTAGACGTGATTAAATTATGTGAGACCAAGTTTTGTCTTTGATTTAATGCTATATTTCATGGTTTGTCCTCATTTCTCGTGTTTGATTATTATGTTGTACTCTTATTTTATTAATTCAACTGGCTTGAGGAATTGTTTTGATGGAAAATGTTAGATTAGTTAACAAGTACTTTAGAGTGTCAAGAAAGTACGTTCCATTTCATAGGACATTCTCATTGAATTAATGATGGTTTTGACGATATACCTTACTGTAAATTCAAAATCGAGGTAGAAAGCAATCAATGTCCATATGTTCTTGAGATAGCTTTTTCAACATCACTAACTAATTGATGCTAACATTTGACTGTAAATTTTATACTATAACATTTTGAATTAGTGTTTATATGCAATTAATTTATTAGTATAATAATTATGATGAATTATATAATATAATAATGGATTTATATATATAAATAAATAAAAATATTAAAAACAAAATTGAAGAAAGTTGGAACCCAACCGTGTTTTACAATTCTGCTCCAAGGTTCCTGATCTGGTTCCGATTCCATGGAAGCGTGGGCTGCAGTTCCGGTTTTGGGGTGGAACCGGACTAAATAATTAGAATGTATGAGAAAATATAATAGGTAGAGTTTATTTTTAAAAAGTAGAAAAATCATACCTCAAAATGTGAAATGAATCAAATAGGTTGGTTGGGTTTGAAATTTATTAGGAACCCAAAACAAATCAATTACAATTTATTTAGGTTCGGTTTGACTCAATTTTTAATTATTTTTCTACTAGATTTTAGTCAGCTATTTTCCGTTTCAATCGATTTTGTTCAAATCGAGAACTATTTGATTTTTCTAAAAGAATCAAATCGAATCGAACTGAACAAGACCAATTTTGTGTAATTCGAACGATCCTATCCTACGCGGTTCTACCACAAGCATCATCAAAATTCAAAAATTACATTTTGCTTCTTCCAAAATTTATCTTAGATTATATTGAAAAAAAAAACAAAAAAAAGGGGAGGGGAAATTTAAAATTTTGACAAATAAACATCCTTAAATACCTCAAAAAAGCAACATTTAAAACAAGGAAGAATGGTTTGAGTTAAAGCAATGTTTTTTTTATGATTATTAAAATAAAGTTTTTGAGTTGGTCCATTCCCACATCAACCACTATCATTAGCCCCCACCGGCCGGCGGCCACCAACACCTAAAACAACATTTCCTAAATTCTAAATGACATGTTTAACACATCATCAATGACATGTTTAACACATCATCAAGTACCTCCCAATCAAAATGCTTATTTTTTCGAATATCGTTTACTCCCACGAGTCTCAATGTGCCCGACCTAATTCCCTAATTGCTGGTATTGAACTATTTGGCTCGGACATCGTATGAGTATTTTTCGGGCACGATCAATATGATCAGAGCCGGTTCCACATCACATGAGTTGTTAATTTCGAATGGTTCAAAATTAAATGCACACAATCATCATAACTTGGGAAAGGAGTCTTGAGCAAATAAATTTACTCATGAAAGTAGTAGGCAAGCTTTTTAGCAAACTACTTTAGGTTTGATCAAATTCATTAAATACTTAAAAGCAAGCTTCCTTCTATTTTCTTCAATACAAATTTCCACGTACTACAAGGATCTCGTGATCGGGATAGAATTCATCTCGAATTATTTCCAAAAAATAAAACTCAAATTAATACAAGTAAGATTATATTTACTTTCTAATTTTACGTTATACTTTTATGTCATAACGCGTCTCTTATTGAAATCAATGTTTTTTTTTTAAATTATTTATAATTTATTTTAATTATTATATAAATTAATGAAACGTCACGTCAAAAAGTGAGATTATAATATAGTATTATAAGATAAATCTGACGAAGATTTCATTTGAGATTACTTTTTCAGGTTAAAAGTGTAATCTCATATTCCGGTAACAAAAAAACAAGTTTTTTTTTTTTTTTAATAGCCATAGAAGTTTTTATTTTAAATTTGTTTTTACACTAATCTATAATGCAACTATAAAATAATTTTTTTTAATATTTAAAATTTTTAAATAATGACATTTAATCACTTACTTTCCCTCACATTTCTTTATTTCTCATTTTTCACATTTTTTTTTAATTTTAATGTACTTTTATGTGATTTAATAATTACATATTATAATTTTTCAAACAACTATAATTGATAAATCATTTTAAGAAATTTATTTACCAAATAGTTGTTATTTTTCTCACTTTAGATTATTTATAAGCACAACTAACAACAATTATTTAAAAAACTAAAACGATACAAATTTGGCTTTGAGAGTCGTCACGACCTTGTATCAGCACAACGCAACAATATGGACAACTTTGTCATTGAGGCGCAAGACGTCATGCATCAATGTACATTCTAGAAATCAGCTCGACATAGTGTTGTTCGTCGAAGTTATTACATTTTATAATGCATAAACGTGTAAATATTTTAAAAGTAGATAAATTTCATCTCCTAAAGACTATGAGATATTATTGATATGTGGTGTGGGAGCACATCTCATATTCGCCGATGTGTTGGTTTGACGATGCATTTTATTTATTGAGTTAAACTCATGTATGCAATTTTCGTAGAAATAAACCATAGCTTATAATTTGTAATTTGTGATTCGTGGTTTTTCAATTAAAATGTAATAAAAAGTTAGAAGAAAATCTAATTACCCTTGCGAAAAAACAAAATCACGAAACACAAATTTTAAAAGAAATCTTAAACAAGAAAAAAAAAATTAAGATTTAGACAGAAAAATTCAAAATGTCGAAAATGGTTACAAGAGAGCATTTATGCGACCATGCAAGATCATAATGAAAACCCTAATTACATCATGTATTTTGAATTGAGTAATGTTACGTTACGTTTACTCTTATTGTACTTTCTTAAAATACTTGTTGACGGACAAAACTATGATTGGTGCGGTTAAAGTACAATTAATGTTAGAAAAAATAAATAATAAACGTAACATTGTTCTTTTGAAATTATCTTTTGCAGTTATTGTACTGTTTAGTTTATATTTCAAAATAAATATTCCGCTGCACCACATATTCTGAGCGATTTTTCTCCGTCGCTCTGCCTTAAACACTTTTTTATTTATTCTTCTCGTTCAACAACTCCGAACCCGAATCTCATGCTTTTATAGAAATACGTTCATAACGAAGTAGATTACCAACTACGTAAACGCAACGCAATATCGATATTTAGTATTTATCAATTACAACGAATTTTCCAACAATAAAGCTCTATTTTTTTTAAAAAATAATTCAAATTTAATATTTTTTGATGTAATATTTATTCATTAATTTTTTAAATAATAAATTGGAAATAATTAGAAATAATTCAAAATAGAGTAACGAATTATTTCATTTGATGAGCTGGGGCGCGTCTGAAATTTAGCAGGGGGGAGAGGGTAAATTAGTCATAAAGTTGATTAAATAGCCGTTTAATGATTTTCAAAAATGAAAAATAGCAATTATTATTTTACAGATCTTATATTATAAGGTACGCTTCGACATTTCTCCTTACAGAGCGAAAGCTTGAGATTTACAGAAACTTCGTTCTCTGAATCGAATTGGGGTTTTTCTGCATCCGTTTGTTTTGGATCTGATCGTGATTTCAATTCTTAGATTCTTTTCAGCGCGTGTTGCATAGCTTATTGATTTTTCTTTTATTGAAATCAGTAAGAATTAATGCCAGAAGTGAGTTCTTGTTTGATTTGTTGGAGTTTGATTGTAGGATTGGGATTTGATTGCAGTTTTTGAGAACCTGAATCTTTTGTCGAGTAATTAGTTTCATGTTCTTCCTCGCGGCTAATTTTCTCCCTTCTTGTGAGTATTTCCTTTTAAATGTCTTGTGATTTTGTATGAAGTGGTTTTTTATTTCCTTGCGATTCTTTTAGAAGTTTCAGTGCCGGTGAAAATGTGTTTTCGGAGATTTTAACTTTCGAAGTATTCTGTTTTTACGATGTGAAGCGTCGTTTTACAGATCTTGAAAATTGGCTCCTCAAAGACGTTCCCAGCGCCTCATGGGCGGCCAGATGCAGCAGAGCAATACTGCTGCGGCGGCCGCTTTCTATGATCACTCTGGCGGTGGGTCCCTTCACAATGCGGGTCCCACGAGCGATGCTGGTGATGCGGTCATGGCCCGGTGGCTGCAGTCTGCTGGTTTGCAGCATCTGGCCTCTCCATTAGCTTCCAGTGGCATCGATAACCGGCTCCTTCCCAATTTTATTGTGCAGGTATGGATAACATTAGTACTTCACCATTCTTTCCTCGTATTTCTTTTGGATTAGTCTTAGGTTAAGGTTATACCATTTTGGCTTCTATTTTTCATTCCAAATGCACAAATATCAGGGAAGAGTCACGTTTGCAAAATAATATCTCTCTCTCTTGGACGCAACATA
The DNA here is from genome assembly GCA_022432975.1 of Begonia masoniana. Taxonomy (NCBI): domain Eukaryota; kingdom Viridiplantae; phylum Streptophyta; class Magnoliopsida; order Cucurbitales; family Begoniaceae; genus Begonia; species Begonia masoniana. The sequence continues at coordinate 48,895,660 of CM039506.1, forward strand.
CATGAACATCTTAAATGACCAAACAAATATGTGCTGTTTGCGAATTAATGTAATTACATTGATGGTTTGTAATTCTTATTTTGATTTTTTTTCTTGCGAGTTCATATTCACTCATTTTAATTTTTTTCCCGACGCTATATCTTGGAATGGTTAATTCAATATTTGAACATAACATAATTATTTATTGAATGATTCCTTTAATTTTATTGTGTATAATATTGGCATAGGGTTATGGGCCACAATCTGCGGAAGAGAAACAGAGACTTTTTAAGCTGATGAGAAACCTCAATTTGAATGAATCTGGTTCTGAGCCACTTTCACCAACTGCCCAAAGTTCAGGAATGGTTGCCGCAACAGATGGTTACTACTCTCCTGAGTTCCGAGGGGATTTTGGCGCTGGGCTTTTGGATCTTCATGCCATGGATGATACAGAACTTCTATCTGAGGTATGGTCCCCGTATCATTTTAAGTCAATGTGAGAATTCAAGTTTTGACAGATAAATGTAAAAGTGAAACAAATGGTAACTTGTGTGCCTCATTTATGGGGTCCTTATACTGATAGTCAGCTGTTTATGATTCTTGTTCACAGTTTCCTAGTGCCCAGCTCTTCTGAATTGTTCTCTCTAATTCCGGGGGATTCAATTGTTGCATGAGGACAAAATTAACTGGTTATTGCATTTTAAGAAAATCTACGAACTTCAGATCAATTCTAATTTTTTAAAGGAAGAAGTTAAAGATAATTCATATACTTCGCATTTTGATATGGATTTTATGTTTTGAGAAGCTAAAAGGCTCATTACACTACAACACTATGCAGACAACTTTGGCATTTGTCCATTCTGCCTTACCATATTATGTAATTTGACTTATTTCAGTTGTATTTGTGGTGAACGGGCCTTTGGACATTTGTTTTAACTAGATTATGTAATTTTACTTATTACTGTTATATTTCTAGTGTTTTAAGAATCCCGATGACTTGTTCTTTTACTGTGCGATTGGTTTATGGTCATAAGAGTTACATTTGCAGTGATCTTGCATAATATCTTATTCTTTGTTTCATTACTAGCATGTAATGTCTGAACCTTTTGAGCCGTCGCCGTTTATGCCTGGTGGTCCTAGAGCGTTTGAGGATAGTCTTAACATGAATAGTAGCTGGCAACAAAGAGGTCAACCTGATGGAGATTCAATGGCTACATTACCCGTGATTGAAAAAGAAAATACTGCAAAAGAATCAATGTGGCAAAAATTAAAGTGGTGGTATGTGTTTTTTTTCCCCCAGTTGAAACAAGTTTCATGAGCAAATTTTCTTGAACTCTCGTGTTGTATATAAACTTGTTAAAAATGTATGTTTCTTTTATGCATTCATTTATATTAGAAGATCAACTATTAATGGAAACATTATTGAAGCTTCGAAAAGACAATTTAACAAGCATTTGGTGCCTCTTCATTTTTCTTATCTACATTTTGAAGTGTTTCATATGTATATATATTACAACACTTTTAGGTACGGAAAAGACCTTTAAACAAGAAGGAGCTTTCGCGTAAGGAGGAGGACATTGTTACAGTTTGTGATAATTTCTCCTTGACTGTTCATGAACCCAAACTGAAGGTAAGTATTTTCTTACATTTGTTGCGGTATGTTGTATTATATTATGATTTTCTTTTCTGTCACAGTAGTGAATCTTCAGAAAACTAAAAACGCACATCCTCTATGATGTATTTAACATGGTAATAGGTGGATTTGACTGCTTATGTAGAGAAGCACGAGTTCTGCTTTGATGCTGTTCTTAACGAGCAAGTTTCCAATGATGAGGCAAGGATTTTATTTGCATTGCGTTGGCGCTTGAATTTCCTTAGTTTCTTTTACGTCATTAAACTGTCATACATTCTGTGACCATTCCTGGCTTTCTAAGTTTTGCATTAATAGCTTTTTACTGCTCTACATACTTCATTTGACAGGTCTACCGTGAAACTGTAGAACCAATCATTCCTACCATCTTTGAGAGAACGAAGGCTACCTGCTTTGCTTATGGTCAAACAGGTTTGTAGAGAATCTTTTTAATATACACGTGCACATACATTTGTCTTAAGAGGTACTTTCTGATAATATGATTCGTTCATGATGCATTTGACGAGGAACTGGTTGATGCATTAATATAAAATCTTACTTCTGTCTGATTATCCATTAGTTGTTTTTTAATCTGCATCATTCCAATATAAGTGAAACTGCAAATCGGGATGGCTTGAGCTTTGAGAATTTCATCCTTTGGAACAAGGCCTTATCAGGAACTCCTTTAGGCATTTTGTTATTAGGAACAAGTAGTTGATTTTTCCTTTTTTCTTGGAGAACCGACAACTCTTTTGATAGAGACGCCTTTTGCAAAGGCAGAGGTTGGAGAAAAAATAGCCCCTCCAATAGAAGAAATTATTGAATTAAATCCTTGATTATTCCATAAAGATTATGTTAACATACTCTCTGTTATTTATATTAAATTAAACTAGCTTGAAATATCTTCCAATATAAGTGTTGTTTAAAGCATTTTTTTCTTTCTTCATTAATTTTTTATGTAATATCTGTTCCTATTTATCTGATAGGAAATTGAAGTCTGTATGAATGAGAAAATTTGTCGCTTTCAATTCTTATTTCAGTAGAAAATTAATTTTGATGTAGGGATGGTTGGCTTTTCCGCGTAGAATATTTTAGCGGATGTCAGTTTGAAATCTTTTCCTACATCACATTTAGTTTCTGTTGCAACCCCTTTTGTAATTTCAATCCTTTTTGTTTTAGTGTTCCGGTAGAGAAGATGTTTATGGATTGAAATCCTTTTTCTTTTGTAATTTCAATCCCTACGAAACTGTTTTTGGTCATATCTACAAATTTTTCCATAAGAAACTCTTATCATCACTTCATTCAGAGGAGACTTCAACCTTGTAAAGTTCTCAGAACTATGCTCTTCTTTCATTATTATCGAGTTTCTCTTTTTCTTACACATAGATATGTCAGAAGACTTCCGATCTTCCCTTTCTTCCCAATTCTCTGAAAAGTGTATGGCTTTGAGGCATTATGCCTTATTTTTTTCTTTGTGGTTTTTTTTTTTTTCCACAATTGCCAGGTTGTAATGTTTGACTTTCTTGTTCCGTTGAGCATCTATTTTTCTTTCTCGTATTGTCTTTATCTTTAATCATATATTTTGCAACTTATTAAAAGAAATTACAATAGTTAAACACTATCTATTTTATTTTTATTTGTGGCGTATGTTTTAGAGTACAATATGAAAACATATTCCAAATTTTTCCTTTATGGAGAGGAAAGTTTTGAATGGAATTTTCATGATTACATATTATGAAATGAACTTTACATAGTATTCTTTCCTGTGGATATATGATGTTAATTTCCGAGGCTAAACTAACTTATTAGGAAAAAAAATTTAAATTTTCAATGATTGAGAAAAAGATTAAACTCTAACACCACTTTATTCCAGGTAGCGGTAAGACCTTCACAATGCAACCATTACCTCTCAGAGCTGCCGGAGATCTTGTTAAGTTTTTGCATCAACCTTTATACCGTAATCAGAGATTCAAGTTGTGGCTTAGCTTTTTTGAGATATATGGAGGAAAATTGTTTGACCTTCTTAGTGATAGAAGGTTAGTTTTTCTCCTTTTTTTGTGGTTTTATTTTTTTGTATTTTATTTTTTGATTTGGAGAGAACATTGTATCATAGGTGTGGAATAGATATTTCACAACTTCAAATACTAAAATCATATTTAATATGGCAGGATGTTTAATATTTTTGTAATTGACTTTCTTGGATAAAAGCTGGGATTTTTATACTGAGATTTTCATGTGTAGCCTATAGGGTTTGAATGACTAGTGTTTTTTGACTTTTCACATATTTTATTGAACAGTACCTTTTGAAACAAGTACTTCTATAAATATATTTGTGCATGTTTTTCGTCAGATTTCTGTGTATTGGGTTGACCTGTACCTTTTGAATCTTGAAATATTTAATTGAACAATACTTTATGAACGCCTACACTGTTCTGCTACTGAATGAAATTTTTGCGACAGGAAACTTTGTATGAGAGAGGATGGAAGGCAACAAGTTTGCATTGTTGGATTGCAAGAATTTGAAGTCTCTGATGTACAAATTGTAAAAGAATTCATCGAGAAGGGTAATGCTGCAAGAAGTACAGGATCTACGGGCGCTAATGAAGAGTCTTCTAGGTCTCATGCTATTTTGCAATTAACTGTTAAAAAACACAATGAGGTAAAAGATTCTAGAAGGAACAATGATGGAAATGAGTTGAAAGGCAGCAAGGTTATTGGGAAGATTTCATTTATTGATCTTGCCGGTAGTGAAAGAGGGGCTGACACCACGGATAATGACCGTCAAACTAGGTAATGAAATCTTTTCCATTTCTGCAGTAACTTTATTGAAACAATTCCTTCAGATTCCATCTAAGTTTCTGTTTTACCAGTACACTTTTTAACAATGAGATTTCTGATTTCCGGTTGTCCTCCAGGATTGAAGGAGCGGAAATTAACAAGAGTCTTTTAGCCCTTAAGGAGTGTATTCGTGCTCTTGACAATGATCAAATTCATATACCCTTTCGGGGTAGCAAACTCACAGAAGTACTTCGAGACTCATTTGTTGGCAATTCTAGAACTGTTATGATTTCTTGTATATCTCCGAATGCCGGCTCATGTGAACATACTCTCAATACTTTGAGATATGCGGATAGGTATCTATTATATATTGTCTCGTGTTATCATGTCAACTTGTTATGCTGTTTATTTTATGTAACTACAAAGTGAACGTTGCATGAGCAGGGTTAAAAGTTTGTCCAAAGGTGGAAATGTCAAAAAAGATCAGGCTGGGGCCGGTCCTTTACCATCAAATGCAAGTTCTTTACAACCAACGAGTAAGGATGTTTCCTCGAGGTCATCCATATCTGTTTCTTCTGGCATAGAAGACAGTCATTTGCAACGTCAAGAGCTGAAATTATTGGACCCAAGCAGGAGGGTTGCAGAAAAAGAAACCATCTCTACGGACTTCGACAAACAAAGTACTAATTATCCATCTAGTTATGGCTTCAATGGACGAGAGGAAAAAGGTTTAGCATCTGGCGTTGGAGGCAGGGAGAGGATCGAAATAAAAAAAATTCAGAGTGATATTACTAGTCAGAAGATTTCCTCCTCTTCCCAAAATATCGCAGATGCCGACGAGAAGGTGCAGAAAGTCTCGCCTCCCCGTAGAAAATCATCTCGAGAGGAAAAATCAGAGAAGTTGGGGAATTGGCTGAAAAAAGAAACCAGTGCATCAGACCTCTCCTCGACGAGCACCAAGACATATGGAACAAGCAATTATAATTCAAATAACGTTGGATCAAGACAAAATGAACCTGAACCAATGGCTGATGGTAATATCACTGCCATTCTTGAGGTTAGCTGTCGTCCTTTTTGACAATGCCCTGGTCCTATTCTATATTTCGTTTCCTTTTTTTAGTTGAGTTTATCCTTTCCTTAACTTTCTTCTTTTTATGAGTTTTTCTTTATTATAGGAAGAAGAGGCCTTAATAGCTGCTCACAGAAAAGAGATCGAGGATACAATGGAGATCGTCCGCGAGGCAAGTTCTATCAATTTTCTTTTGGGTATTGAATTTATGCTTGTTTATGACAGATGAGTTTCGCCATTTTTGAAGTCCAAATTTATGCATTTGACGATATCGATTCTTTTAGTCAAGTCTTTTATCTGAACAGTAACAATTGCTATTAGCTTAGGACTATTGATATTGGTAGATCAAAATTTCTTTGATGACCTAAAATAATTGGATTCCATTCTACTCCATCATACGATTTACTGTATCTTGTTCTTGTGGAAAAATAAAATTCATACGATTTACTGTATCTTGGATTCCATTCTACTCCATCATACGATTTACTGTATCTTGTTCTTGTGGAAAAATAAAATTCCTTGGTTGGCAGGAAATGAAATTACTTGCAGAAGTGGATCAACCGGGAAGTCAGATAGACAATTACGTGACCCAGTTGAGATTTGTGCTCTCTCGAAAGGAAGCCGGTCTGGTCAGTCTTCAGGCTCGTCTTGCAAGATTTCAGCACCGACTAAAAGAGCAAGAGATTCTCAGCCGGAAAAGGATTCCTCGGTAGAGTTTGCAGCATTCATGTCTGAATCTTTGTAATTCTATTTCCATATTTCCATGCTTTCTTTTTAATCATCCATTTCATTGGTTGAAAACCACCCTCCACATGCTCTTGTGAAAAATGTTAAAGTATATTTGTACTTTTATTGCGGTAAGTAATTTGAATCCTTTTGATGCTCCTACTCCAACTATAGTTCAAGATCAACTTGTATCGTCTAAAATACCAAAAAACACTTTCAAAATCGGATTGACACGTTATCTATCACTCTTTCGGTACAATAAACTTGCCCTCATATAAGATAAAAGTAGTTGACAAAACGGGAGAACTCGCGACAGAATTATTTTGCAATTTACAACACAATTCAAAAAAACAAAAACAGCCAAGAAATTTCTTCGGCATGACACAAAAAAACAAATGAAAACTACGAAAACGCAAAAAAATAGCTCGGGATTTATTGGTCGCGACATTTATCATTCAAAAATACTTAAAATTTCCAAAATCAAGCCGTCTTCATTTTCATTTGGACGACTGAGTACATACAAGAGCCAATGCAAGCCTTGTATTACAGAATTTCATCTGGACGAACAAGCTACCACTGGTATTCCTCGATTTAACTAATATAGAAAGAAACTCCAACTCTCAGCTAACCTGCCCGTCGAGTATTGGTCGGTCAGACCACCCGATCAGTCGGCCCGCAATCTTAGAATCTCCTTGGCTGTCCTCAGTCGAAAATACGGCATGTGTTGCTAAAAATATGATGGTATGTCAGTAAATTTGTTGCAAAAAAGTGTAATCTTATTAAACTTGAAATCAAATGGCTAATCTTATAACGTCAGAATTTGAAAATGCTTAATATGATTTTACAGGGCTTGCATATTTGCTTTTAATTTCGATATACAGACGGGAAAACTAACCTAAGATCTTCACAGGTAAAAACTAAGCCTGTAATTGTTCGAGCCACCTTCATTCGACCCACAATTTCATTTCAGTGTTACATTGGTTCAGGTCGCATGAAAGTTGGTCAACCAAAATTCAAGTTGTAAGGCTGTTCATTTATCACCTCATAGTCAACCACCAACTGGGTAACTAACTAATCCCATTTTCGAATAAAGTTGGAAGACTCTCTCCCCAAGAAATGGGTACAAAAAAAAGAAGAAGACGCGGGTATATGAATAGATCTGATACCAATACGGACTGTTGTTGTGCTTTCTTGAATTGCATACCTATGCAAGGGTTCAAGTTTCGATAGACATTTTCGGAGTTGATTATCCCTCTCAAAAATGAAGATTTGAAGAGGTCTATAATTTACTTAGTCCTTGTTATAACTCAGGCGTTAGTGAACATCTCAAAGTCTAACTTTACACATTATTTGGACCATCTAAGCTTCCACTTGGCTGCTTGAAGGGTTTACAAAAATTTCAGGCAAAATGGGGCTGGGCCATGGAAGAGATTAGAAACATTGTCAAGCTCCAGAAATTTGCTACTTTAAATTTACTTTAGTCAATATTTCTGGTCATTAATGGCAGGCATGAGTCAAATCCTAGAGCTGAAAATATATTGTCTAAAGAGAATGAGCATATTTCAACAAGTTTTCAGTGCTTTTACCTGGTTGAAGCAGAGTCCTAAACCCCTGCTATAGAAGTCAGCATATTTGATCATAAACACCCCACAATCAAACCTGGTTGTTTAAAAAAAGAAGTAAAAAAACAGAAATTAACTCATGATGGGTATCTCCCAAGAAGGTGAGAATTCAAGAAAAAAGGTGAGATTTGAGAAGTACACACCCATTCTCCTGTTCAGGAAGGTCTTTAACAAATTCTTGTTCCCAAGAATTCATGTCGATCACCTTCCCGCTCTTGTCTTTTGCTTCGTCTATTAAATACCTAGCCTGTCCCAGCCAAAATTATATCCAATGATGGAAAATGAGATTCAAATTTCAATGCTAAAAATCAGGATTAAATTCAGGTTGTATGGAAATCTAGAGGCATGTTCACTATTGCTAAGTAGCCTATTATTTCGAGTTTTTTTTTTTACGGTTTATCACTTTAGTTTAGTTCTCTCTAATTGATGGGAATTTGCTTTAAATTACATGTCTCTCTACTTTTTATCGAGAAGGATTCTTACCCTCTCTTCCATTGAATTCTCCTTCTTTTAGTATGATTTGTTACTTATAAAGGAAAAAAAAAGGAAATGCATAAACCTAATCATTGAAGGTAAGAGATGCTGCCAAACGTTAAAACCATCAAGAAAGCAAAACTGCACACACCTCCAACAGAATGTGTACTCTAGAATTGATGTCCAAGAAATTATTAAACCACAAGAAGCCATGTAATCATACCTAAACCTCCTCTCCCTATTTGTAAATGAGCTACTAATCCCAATGTTTATGCTGTAAAATGTCAAATACTTCCTAGGTTATGGGAAGAGCTCATATTACACCACCACTACCTAAAGCAAACAAAAAGCCACAGCAATTTGCCGACACCTAAATTCCGATGATAGAGGCAAAATGACGACAGTGAATCTTTCGATATGAGTATAAGACAAATGCAAAAAGCAATTGACGGGAAAATTATTTCTTATTAAGTTCTTAAGAGCCTTGTAAGGAAGGATCTCTTTTCCTCCTGTCTTTTTGTATATTCTTTTTTTGGTATATTTCGTTTCTTATTAAAAAAAAAAAACAAACGCAAAAACAAATCGTACCAATATTTTTAAGACGTGGGTATCCACTCCTTTGAGTGAATCAAGATATTGGAACTTCTCTTCCTTTTTATTGATTACTGCCAGGCACCAATGTATCTCTCTGTGAATGGGGACAAAAATCTGACCATGCCAATGTTAAGCGATTATTGACACATGAAATCTCATGAAATTAGTGGTGATAGTGGAAAAGAATTGGAGAATAGTAAAATATACTTTGTCACAATCAATAAGCTCATATCCCAATTTCCTTTGGGTAGTCCATCTTCTAACAGATTTATAATCATAGCCACTTCTTCCGCTAATCAACTGTTCATTTAAACAAATTGTGTTAGCTCATTGAAAGAGGTGAAGAGTGGAGAAAACTTAAACAAATTTATTCCATAAAATAAAACTTATTAGCAAGATCACATGAAATATTAGTCTGTCAGCTAAAGGAGGTAACGAGAGCCAGAATCCAAACACCAAACTAAATCTTTCTTTGAAAATGAGATAAATAAAGGGCAACTACTTCTCTAATAAGCATGCCAATGATACTACTAATTCATCTTAAAATGTAGGTGGAGCAAGATGAAAGGAAAAATGGTGTTCTCTAATGAAGAGAGTTGATGAAAATTTAGAAAGTCTCAATCTCCGATCGCGAGTAATTTGGTTTCAATTATACCAAGAAGTCACAACTAAATTCTGTGTCTAAAAATGAAAGAATAAGAGAAGTCCAGTCAACAAACCTTTTTATAGAAAAATGTATTAAAGAAATGACATTTCAAGAACTTCTTTGGTTCCCTATTTTCCCTTTCTTTCAACAATTCAAAGTACAAATTTATAACCTGCAGAAGAAAAATACGAATACAGGTCAATAAAATCCATTGCTGGCTCAGCCCAATTGGTCTCAACTTATCATCATAACCCCAAGGATCAAGGAAACACCGAAAAAAAGTACCTCATCATTCAACCATGCTCCTGGTCCAAGGCATTGCAAAATTTCTCCAGTAATCACTATGTTAGAATTCTCATGGGTGGTCAAAACCTTCCCTCTGCTAATCAAAAAGCAAAAAAGATCATTAAAAGGACACCCGGATTATAACAACCAAACATGAGCATCAAATAATACCTGTTACCAGAAAATGCACGTCCAATCTCATCCTCTTCTTCCCTTGTAAGCGGCACAAAAGGTTCTCGTGGTACTTCCTATCAACAAAAGTCGATTATTAATCAGTATAAAAGAATTTTTATTTTATCCAGGTTTTAAGGGATATTCTCCCCAATCCACTTAATTACTCTCTACCACACACCAATATATAATCAGTACCTCTACTTCCTTCTTTTCTGGACGTTCTACGTGTAAAGCAGCTCGACGCTTCTCATTTAGTTGAATTTCAAAATCTAAGTTCATTAATTTGGATGTTCGTCTCTCGAGTTGTTCAAGCAACTTCTTGTACACAGAAACACTGGATATGTCACCAGCCAGCGACAAATCATCCAACATCTTTTCTGCACCGTCAAGTTTCTCGTTCCCGTTCCTCGCTTCAGTAATCATGGAAGACGACGATGGCCCATTTTGACCATCCATTTCCTTTGCATCCAATTCTGGCGTATTTACTACAACCCCGTCAACCTCACGAGAACTCCAGTCCATTACATCTGAGTGATCTTTTAGCTCTTCAATTTTCATTGCATTGACTTCTTCTATACTAGAATCCTCAGATACAACTACATTATTTTCAGTATCTGTATCCAATTCGATTACTTCTTCATCCTTCTTCGAGTAACGTAATGCACCAAATGCAAGGCTCTTCGCCTCATTGTATTTAAAGCTCAAAATATTCCCCATACTATCCCCCACCTCGTTCTTTTCAAAGATGCCACCACTCTTTGTTCCGGAATGCCTCGAACTCTTGAATATCCCAAATTTCAACGTTCTACAAGGAGCATGAACTTCTCTACGCAACTGTGAAGTCTCTGCCGGGTATCGAGAGAGTCTAGCCACCGAACTGTTGGAAGGAATAATTCGACGATCCTGGCTCTGTTGCACCGAAGTAAATTTGGGCTTCTTTGGTAAGTGAAAATCCGGTGAACTAAGCGACGAGTACGCACGATTCAAGCTAAAGCACTCGTCGTCACGCTTACGATTACTGGTTCGAGCACCCATTAGAGACCCAGAATTTTAAAACCCTATAAAATGGCATCTAGCCTCGGAAAAATCCTTTCAGACAGAGATCACCAAGCGATGCCGCCAAAAAGATAGAAAATTTGTAGAAGGGTTGAAGGAGGCCGTCGATCAGATGCACAGCGAAGGTAGTAGTAGATCCGAAGTTAGGGTTTTTTAAGGAAAACCATGAAAATTGGAAAGCAATTTCAACGTAAAAGGAGAGAAACTTACATACAAAACCAAACCAATCCCCCAAATCGGGAAGTCAAAAAGGAACAACCAATCCCTTCCTTCAGAGGAGAGACATCAGCTCTCAAATTTCATATTTTTATTTAGAGAAATTTGGAAAGCCCTCCACTTTTATCCTACCAGTGTGCATGGCTGCAAAGTTCATATTTTTAGTCAAGATAAATTCATATGTAGACTAGACTCCACTTTAAATTAACACAGAAGGTGATTAATTGAGATTAATTTGGATGAAATTTAAATTAATCAATAAATAAATAAGTAGTAAATCAAGGTAAGTAATATAAATTTGGAGTTATTTTTGTGATGATCGATAAAATTTAATATAATGTTATGTTTTTACAGTGTTGTTTTTACTTTTTGACGTGGTAAATATAAAGATTGGTATAGTTAATTACACAATTTAATTCTTTGTAATTTATTATATTAATTAGGATAAAGTGCAATTTGGCCCCTACTACTAGGATAAAGTACAATTTGGCCCCTACCGTCATATTTTCAGTCAAAAAGTAACGTTTTTTTGCTTGTTTATTTTTTTTTTCCGAAATGCCTCTCACTGGACCGAACCGGACAGGACCAGTTCGGGTAATTTCACTCTGGTTTTTTTTTTTTTAAAATTATATTCCTCTATCTTCTTTTTTTCGAGAATTTAAAAAAAAAAACAGAGTGGAATTAGTCGAACCGGTCCTGTCTGGTTCGGTCCAGGGGGCATTTCGGGAAAAAAAATAACGCCAAAAACCTTACTTTTCTACGGAAACTATGACGGTAGGGGCCAAATTGCACTTATCCTAGTAGTAGGGGCCAAATTGCCCTTTCCAAGTTTACGGTGTAATGTCTATTTCACCTAGTTGTAAGGGTCAAATTGCACTTTACCCTATTAATTATAACGGTCAATATTTATTACAAGTAATAATTATATAGTAGAAATAGAAAATAAATATAGTATTACTCTAAACTTACTATAAAGGATCGTGCTACAGATCGAGACCAGACTTAATGTTTTTTTTTTTTTTTTGGTAAGTAGAGTCTTCCCTCCCACGAAGTTGATTCAAGGGTTCTAGGCAAAATCTTGTCTTTTAATATCAACAATTTCTTTGATTTTTTTAGAAAATACGATCAATTATTTTCTTTATTCTCCCTAATTATTTATTTCTTCATTCACTCTAATTATTTTTCATCAAATCTTTTTCTTTCTTAATTGTATGAATGTTCTCTCCTAATCACTTTTTTCTTCTCTCACAAATTTTCTATTTTACAATTTGTTGCACATTTTAATTTCATATTGATATAAAATCATCGTAAGAAAAATATTATAGAACTTTAGTTAATCGTATGATGAGTCATTATAACACACTAAATAAGAGATAAAAAAAATATTGACTCTTCATAAATACTATCCAAGAAGTTAAACACATGACACATGTTATTACAGTAGATTACAAAAAATTATATGTTCAATTTTTAATATTATTAACGTTACAAATAATATAATAAATATATGACACATCTAACACTTGTTATCATAGTAAACAAAAAAAATGAATAGTCACGACGACTCTTCAAAAGTTCTATATCGAATACGTTAAACAAATGACATGTATAATTATAATTCAGAATACAAATACAAAGAGTCATCCATACATGTATCTTAAATTACTTAATATATAAATATTTCATAAAACAAATTTGAACAAAAAAAAAAAATTCATGACAAAACATATTAATTTATTATATTTTAAAGTAAATCAAAAAATCATCATACACTTAAAATAAATTAATAAGTTATATGAAGATATTTATTAGAATATTATTATACATTCACGGATTGGTATTCGAGCTCCGTCTTGAATTAAGTAATCAAGATTTCATTTCTTAATAGAATGGGCACTCAATTAGTAGCGCTAACACGTTTAAATTACTTAATAAGTAATTACGTTGTAAAAAAAATTAAATTTGATAAAAATAAAATATATGTTTGTGTGTGTGTGTGTGTGTGTGTGTGTGTGTGTCTTAATGTTTAAAATGATAATTGACAAAATAACATTGAAATAAATGAAAACATTAAAAGAAAATACAAAGATCCACAAATAAAATTCAAAAAAATAAAATATTATATTTAAAGGCTAAATTAGTTAATTACAAAATAAGAATAAAATAAATCAGAAAGAAAATAAAAAACAAAAAACAAAATTGGATAAAGACAAAACTATTATTGAATTATATGTAAAGGCTAAAATGATAATTTACAAAATATGAAATTAAAAAACCTAGATTAGATATAAATTATGAGACATTGGTAACTTTTACCTTTTCGAGTCCTATCAAAATATTAATTGAGATTTTAAATTAACGAACAGGCAAGTTAAAATGCTTCAAAATCAATACAAAGCGACAACTTAATCAAACTTTTTGCATTAATAATTGTTTGTTTGAACTATGAATAGTGAAAGAGGTCGTGGAGAAACAATCAAATTGAAGCTTAAGATCAGACTTTATGCAAACCAAGATTAAACTAATTTTTCTAAAAGATAAAAAATAATGTTACAACATCGGAAATATTCTCGAACCTTGTTTTTATGATTGTCGATGACGTAGGAAATTCAAGCATTTTCGATGATCGAATTCAGATGAGCCGCTGAGTTAGGAGAAGACTGCTGCATCATCAGTTCCGGATCTTCCAAGTCCAGAGATTGGATGGGCATATCCTGTGTGTCAATAATCAATCAAACGCAGTTTAAGTTATTCAACACAAACTCAGAAATGTCATGTTTGAATCTTCAGGCATGAAGTCGAACTTCTCTATGATTGATTTTTTGTACCCGGTTCGAAAATTATGCAACATTCGATCACAGAAGACTTTCTGGTTTCGAGATAGGATAACCCGAAATATACTCAAAAGAAGAAAGCTTTCTCTCTTTTTCCCTTTTTCTTTTCTCGACTGAATGATTATCTAATTATGCAGCCTCTAGCTGATCCTAAAGAAAATGCCTACATTATATCAAAACAAGCTGCTAAATCGTAATCTCACCAGAAAAATTAAAATTTCCTGGTTTTGTATGATGAAATGGCACATCAATTAGACTGCATTTACTATGAAAGACACTGAAACAAGGGGATAGGGACATGCCACGGCCAATGGAATGAGAATAGTACCTGCACCTGCATGAGCTGCTGTTGGGGTTGATCTTGAACCATTGGATAGGCTTGCGGCTGGGACATTCTATAGTATGGCTCTTTGAGATCAAGTTTGCAAGATGAGGACTGAAGAACTCCTCCTTGTTCAGCTCCCGGACCCCACATTTTTGCTATAAAAGTCAACATATCAGAAACAATATCAAAAAATGTGCGGACAATAACGATACAGAGAGAGACAAATCAAACTTGAGAGCGTCAGATAAATTGTATAGCTCTGAGCACTGTGTGCGATCATGTGAAGTCGGCCAGATATTTCCTGCCCTGCCATGACGTAAAGAGGTTGGGAGAGAACACATCTTAATTGGTACCAGTGGGTAGTTGGTGCCCCTGGGGCAGTTGTGAGCCACCGTTGCACGGAACTGAAAATTTATGTATTTTAAAAGAAGTTAAAGCAACAAATAGAATAATGCCGCGGCTTTAAATTGTGAAGTGGATCGAATCGCCTCATTCAAGATGGGATTATTACCTCCCATCAAATAGAACGTCAAACCAGCAAGCCAGCCCATGCACTCTAGCACCCACGGCAGAAACGAATTTCAATGGAACATCAATTTCAAATAACTCTTCTTCCTGTAAAATGAGTTTCCGTGAATGAAATTGACTTATCATGTGAGAATTATCATTGTTTGAGCAGAATTTCTTCAGAAATATTTAAATCAATCCATCATAATAAGTTAGTATTTCAAAATTTTCCCAAATAAGACGTGCTTCCTAAAGCATAAAGCAAAAAATTCAACTCAGAATATGGACAGCTCAGAGAAAACCAGATGTTTGGAATACAAGAACATGTAAAGAGAACTGTAAACATGAATCACGGATGTTTAATCATGTCTGCCGCTGTAACAAATGGAAGGCCTGGTTGACGAGGTAATACCTTAATATGAGTAAAGTCTATCACATGACAGATCGCAGGAGCTACCAATAATCTTGGATCAAAGGCGTCCACTACAGGCTGCATGAGAAGTAAAACAGAGTCTAGAAATATTTATATTTTAAAGTGTATTAATTGCTATAGCACCGAGTATGACTAATGTTGATATGCTTTAAAAATGACTTCTTCCACCAATTTCTCCAAGTAGTATGTGCAGAAGCTGCTTAATAGAAAACTCTAAGGGTCTCCCAACACAAATAGTATCTTCAATAAGTAAGCGCAGCCAGTTAACAACACCCTATCTCTATACTAATACGAATATACCATAGACCTGAGAAAAGTATCCATGAAATGCTGATCCATGTAAAGGCGTCAAATCAACGCCATAGTAGTTCTGTTGCTGCCAAAAGAGGGCCTGCATAAATATTAAATAGAGGGAAACCTGACTATATATCCAGGGTTCTTATCAAAAACTCCAACTTATCCAGCAAAAAAAAACCTCAAACAGTTATAAGAAGTGAAAGGGCATACTTTAGACGAAGAATTTTGATAGAAAATAAAACAGTCTCTAATATATCGTAATTCTAGGAGTGAGATTGCAGCTAAACATACCGACTATAATGAGAACTGCAAAGATTTGTACTTGAGAACAAAAAAATTCTTTACTCTACTTAAATTTCTAAGGTTTGACATCTGAGCCACACAAGTTAATTTACATGCTTGAAGCACTTCTTCAAATGTCATGCATCAGCAATACAAAAATGCCAAAAACTTAACCAAGCCAGACAAAAAGCAGTTATTGTGAAAGAGAGAATGATTCATGTATTTGCCAATTAGTTTTTCCATCAAAAATATCAAGTGAAGGAACAAACTGACACTAGCGACACGAAGTTAATTTCTTGGCAAAATCAGTTACACTATGCATCACTACGCACCTTATTTGCAATTTCAACGAACAAATATTCGTCACTGAAAGGTGCCATGTGAATCCTACATGAGCAATAAAATCTTATTTTCCCAAACCAAAAAACACAAAGGAGAAAATAATTACATGTTAGAAAACATAAACACCAGATAACCTAAGTTTACTAACCACAGATATTAGCCATGATGAACTGCATGTTATAAGTAGTGTAGATAAAAACCATAAGTAGCAAAAAAAAAAAAAAAATCTGATGCTAAAGCAGGAGTTTGACTTATATTTCCAATATAACAAGGTACCTTTCAGAAAAGTGCCAGACCATGATATAAAAGTATAAAAAACTGCTGTCTAGAGTAAGTATAGGCAACAAATATAAAGATATTCTTATTCCTGGGACTAGAAAAACAACAGACAGGTAATTAATGACATGGAGGGAGCCACTTATACAATTTTAAGACTTTAAATTGTATAGAGACGGTACTAAAATGGGATTATGGCATTGTCCAATCATGCAAAACGTAAATAAATGTTTTAGAATTGTAACAGGACTGCATAATTCTTTGTGAAAGACAATGAACACAGATGGACAGAGATGAAAAAAGACAATGACTATGATGGCCATGTGAACCACAGAGAAGAAACAATAGTTTCAATTATTTTTTTTTGAAAGGAAATTCAATTTCGCTCTGATACTGTGAACAATTTTAGAGTAAAAAAGTACTTGCCTACTTTCATAAACTTCAAGAATATAAATGTTAAAAATAATATAGGAAGCACCTCTTTTCCAGTGAAGAAAACAATACGACCTATTACCACTCTTTAATTAATACTAGAACTACTCTACATATCTAAAGTAAAAAGTAAATAATCCAAATTAAGGAATAAATCAAATTTGTCAACAACTTCGATAGTAGAATCAAACGAATAAAATAATTTGGTTTCCTAGCAAAGTAGATGCAAACATCTATTAAAGAATTATATCATTCCAAATCCATCATGTTATTCGGAGTGAGCTGAAACAACAATAATAACAAAAATGATTGAGGTCAAGTGCATAAAGCGATATAAAGAAGAAAAAAGATATTCAAGGTCTATTACATTACCTTCCCATTGTAGGAAACATTTTCCCATTTGGAACCAGAAATCGATCCCTTGCGATCACATAGGATTCCAACATTCTTTCATTAACCAATAAAGTGCCTGAGAAGACATGCAAAATCTCAAAAATGGACTTCCTTCAACTAGGAAGAAAAACAGGGATTGAACATTACACAGATTTCCCAACAGCCTATGAATATCTAGTCAAAAAAACAAATCCACAACTATTAGATGATGGGACGGCATCTAAAGGATAATCAATGTTACATTATGACCATCCTTCAGTATCTATAAAGTTTTATAAATCTGATGCTTACCCATCGGCTCAGATATTAAAATGTCTGCTTTCTCTGGTAATTCAACTTCTTCGACCTTGCCTCTTATTACCTAAATGACAGATGATATAGCACTGAATGGTGAAGTGTTTCAACAATAAAGATCCAAGAAATTTCATGAGCATGACGGGTCAACACAAAGAAAAATATGAAATAATATAAAGCTTACCGTGATTCGTTGACCAAGCATTGGGTTTCCAGCAATTAGCCTGCGAGCATACTCAGCCATTTCAGAAGCTTCCACAGCATAAACATGTTTCGCACCAGCCTATTCGACTCAGAGAAGGAACAGGCATCAAATTACATTTCTTTCTGAGAACAAAAAAAGAGTACAATAGGGTGTATATTGGTCCGAACAAGGAGTAAGTTTAGTGAATATACCTGAGCGGCAAACAATGACAAAATTCCACTACCAGCACCAACGTCTATGACAACCCGGTCAGTAAAATCAATACGATTTTCAATAACAGCAGCATAATATGATCCTAAAAAAAAGACATACTCATCAGTTCATATTCAATTTGACAGAAACTTAACCATCTATGCATTTGTCGTGAACAAGAAGCAGCTTATTATAGTATTATGGAGACATAATACCAAGAAATTTGAGGCTTAAAATTACTTCTTAAGCATAAATGCAAAGCTGAAAAAGAAGTAATAGCAAATAGAAGACAAATTGCAGCTCAATGATATGACCTGTCCTCACATAATCTTGTAACATATTTTGCTGGTGCAGTAATTGCCCATAATAGTGGAAGTACATTTTAGCAGAGGATGCCTCTATTTTCTCTTCAAATTTATTTTTGGAAGATGAAAGATCACCATTAGGTAACTGTGATCCTGTAAAGCAGAATATAAACACGTACATAAATCAGATAAAATGCAGTAAAAGCAACTGTGGTAGCAAAATAGTACATGTGCACTATTATTAAAAGTCTACAAAACCACGATATATCAGGTAGTTCTAGTAAAATTTCTATCACCAACACAGGTAGCTTCATCTATGACACTATAGAGAACTACTTTAAAGTAAAGACAGATTGACTACTTTAAATATAAGACCAATGAGGATTATTACCAATTTTTTTCCAACTGAAAACTTCTGGAAAGAAGCTAGTTTCGTTCACTAAATTAAAATTCAACATACATGTATATAAACAGATAGTTTGACCAAATTGAGAATGAACTTTAAATTGCCACCTTTATCAAGAATTTCCTCCTTGCAATGCTCAAAAGCACAGTGAAATTCAGTGGCTTCCTCCTCATTTTTAAACTGGATGGAAACTCCTCCAGAATATGATTTCTGATCCATAAATGATACTGTTAAAGACGTGAGGATCTAGCTATGCTTGAAATAAGTACCAAACCATATTTTAAAATCTAAAAGCAGCACTCTTCTCTATACCTCTTTACTGGTTTGTGTAACCTCAGAAATACAGACAGACTGAAGAGGACCCAACCTGAAGAGCTGAAAACATGGAAAGACAACCGAAATCATATACTAACGGAAATCCTCCTCTCGAGAAATTTAAATCCACTAAATAAATTTCAAGTAAAAAACGGATAACATCGTATATGTGCAACATCTTAGCCCTAGGAATTGCAGTACATACAAGAAAAACAGACCTGAGAAGTTCGGAGATCCTTATTCAAAGAAACGGATTCAGACTCTCGGTGAAACTGAAGCTCCGTTACTCCACAATCGTCGCAGAACCGAGCTACTGCAGGCGACGATAAGGATAACGAAGAGAACGAAGAGGACGAGGATGAGAGGTCAGAT
The DNA here is from genome assembly GCA_022432975.1 of Begonia masoniana. NCBI lineage: Eukaryota > Viridiplantae > Streptophyta > Magnoliopsida > Cucurbitales > Begoniaceae > Begonia > Begonia masoniana. The sequence goes on from CM039506.1 coordinate 48,915,119, forward strand.
ATTGAGGCCAGAGCGAACTCTTTCTGTTTATGCTTCTGCATTATCAAGCCGTCCATTTCTTCAGCACACCTACCTCAGGCCAAAATCTCTCTCTCTCTCACTCTCTCTCTCTCTCCCTCCCTCCCTGGGAAGAAAAACTCAAACGAAAACGAAAAATCCACTACGATACTCCACTGATATATTCGTTTCGCACGAGAAGATTAGGGTTTCTGCAAGAGAGATAAAGCTTCGAAAACGTAAAGAGGCGCCGGAAGAGAGTGAGGGAGAGAGGTAGAGAGAGAGGGGGAATAAAGACAATAGCTTTGAGCTTTTATATTCTTGAGTTCGCTTTTATATGTACGGTTTGGGAGAGCTCTTATTCTGGCGATGAACTTGTCCTTGGGCTGGGAAGAAGAGAAACGAAGGAAGCACGCGTGCCAATCGTGTGCACACGAGTTATATCTCTCTCATTGATTCCATGAATTTTATTACCGTCTTCCAGTGCTCTCAGTACAATATTATTCATTTTATACAGAAGTTCGTATAATTTTATTTTTTGAGTTAGCTCAAAACGCATTGTATTATGTATAGATATGAAGTCTACTTGTAAATCATATGTATTTTTACTCTCTAAAATGATGTGGGATTGTGCACCCCTATTAGTATAAGTTGGACCCTCACATTGGACCTCTATTGACTTCGCATGGCGAGATGTCACAATCTTTCAAGACAATTGTGTTGTGGTAGACAAAGCAGCACACTTCTTAGTTTACATTTCCAATGAACTTCTTCATAACCAACTTACGTGTTGATTTTATGGAGTCGATGTGTTTGCCATTGTTGATACCTGAAAAGTCCTCTAAAATAAGTTTTCGTTACCAAGTTTATAAGGGTAACATGAAAGTACATTGAGCTCTCGCTTGTTCTGCAGTCGATTGGACAATAATAGAAAAGGACGAGAGTTGGAAAAAAAATTATGATTTCGCCTAGTTAACGAGACCAAAATAAGTAATTGGATAACTACACATGTATAACGACCGATCATTACGCGGTAGACGAGATTTGTACCGGAAGCAATTGACCCGATGGAGCTCAAAGATAAAGAAATGATAGACACTCGTTCGAAAATATATGAAGCCTCTCGATAACATGTGAACAACCAAAAATCCTCTCAAACACTTCCTACTACCTTATATGCTTCCATTAAGTTAATAAGAGTTGTGGGAAACTCTCTTCATATAAAGGGTTTGATAATTGACTACCTTGTAAATTATGTTCATGCTTTGGATCGCAATTGTTGTGACGATGAAAATGTTTGATATTGGATTATGCCGTTATATTTGTTTTGTCTAATATTTTAGCAATATTTAATAAATAGAGATTATTATGCTTAAAATTTAGTCAAAAGATGAAGTATAGAAAAATTAAAATTAAGAAACTCAGGGAACTTAAAATGAAAAAAGTTGTGCAAATTTAAAATCAAATCTTTAATCAATGAATAATCAAAATAATAATGATAAGTGTAATTAATGTAATAAATTAATTATTGTATCTTAATTGCATTAATCATTTGTTAAATTAGCATTATTCGTTAAATTAATATGATTTAATTAAGTCAATTACTTATGTTTTAATTTAATGAAACTCGGCAATTTCGTAGCTTTTACAAAATGCAAGATTAAATCAGTAATTTTTAAAAATGAAAAGAAATTAGAAAAGATGGAGAACATCAGGGGAAAAGCCAACACTGAAGAAAGGCAGACAAAGAAGATCTTATGGCAAGCTTTTAAGAAAACTTTCAACATGGGAATTGTCGGCGCCATGATGAGTTTTATTGTAATTTTTAGTATTAAATTGTCCTAAATATGTTAATGAATTTGTACGAAAAATAGGTTTAGGGATCAGATTGATCGGCGACCAAGCTTTGGTATCGCGGAAATACGCTCCAAGCCGCAACATAGTGTTCATGTATGTCGTGACCTTTTTTTGAATGTTCGAGAATTTTGTTAAAATTTCAAAGGATGCCACGAGTTCGAGAAAGAATGTCATAGAGTCCAAAAGAACAATGCCCGGTGTTACATGGCTTCTACGCCACCACGTAAGAGATGTTTCGGTATATAGAGGAAGCCACCACAGGCTTAATGTATGTTGCTTCACCAATACATGTTTTAAAATTTTTTAAATTCATGTGAGGTATTGTAATTTAAAACTCGATTATTGTGTCGCACTGCTGCAGATTATTCTATGGACGTATGAAATAACTAAAAAGATAATAGAATGTATAACATTGCATGAATCACATGAAAAATGCATAAATACCGTATTGTGTGATGATGAAACATGCATGATACTATAGAAATACGTGATTAGTTCACATATGAACTTGATCACGTGTATTTGTCTGGAAGTGTGTGGTATGGTGCATATAGAAGATCAATTCAACGTTCTCATTGAACGAGAAACCCTAGAATTATTAAAGCTAATTGATTACTATTCTTTCCAGTTTAGTTAGTTGTCTTAGTTACTGTCTTATCACTCATTTATTACCTCCTTGATGTATACAAATTGTACAGAACACTAGATTGTAATACAAGCTTTTACGTTTTTTTCTTCCTGGTTTTCTTCCTTCTCTATCAGAGAGTTCTCTCCAGGATTACAAATCCTTACATGGTATCAGAGCTTAAGGATGACTTCATATAGCTCAACTGTTTTTTCCCAACCCCACTCCCTTCTCCAGCGTCAATCCCCCTCCTCTCCCTCCCCTTCTCTTTGTTAACCAGACGTTCACCGTAAAACTAACCAATACAAACTACCTGGTATGGAAGACTCAGCTCCTTTACGATGCGACGGCGAACGACATTCACCATCTGTTGGATAGCACCTCGGCTACATCGGACTTTTCAACATGGCAACGCTACAACAGTCTTCTCCTAAGCTGGATCTTCGCCTCACTGTTGGAGGACCTTCTCCCCCAAATGATCTCCTTCACTGCCACCCACGAAGTCTGGTCAGCCTTAGACAGAACCTTCGCCTCCTTTTCTCTGGCTCGCATCACCAATCTTCGGGGCTGCCTCCACTCTCTGTCCAAAGATGGACTTGTTGACTTAAATGATGTTTAAGTCTAAATTGTTTTTGATGATGTGTTTATATGATTAGCTTGGTATTTTGATTATGTTTATTGAATAAGAATTACAAATTATGCATATGATTTTAATATGTTGGAAATGCCCTTGGTAAGGGTATTTTAGATTTTAATGCATGTGATTAAGTGTACAGGGCTGAGATGTGTTTATAAAAATCAATCCACCGGTCACAAAACGACAAGAACGGAGTCGTTTACAAAAATCAATCCACCGGTCACAAAACAACAAGAGCGGAGTCGTTTACAAAAATCAGTCCACCGGTCACTAGACGACAAAGGCGGATGAGTAAACCAAATTACTCTTCCGGCCACTAAACGACAAAGGCGGATGAGTAAACCAAATTACTCTTCCGGCCACTAACGATAAAGGCGGATGAGTAAACCAAATTACTCTTCCGGCCACTAAACGACAAAGGAGGATGAGAGACAATGAAGAGCACCGCTCACTAAACGACAAGGCGGATGAGCTACACGCTGAATTACTCTTCCGGCCACTAAACGACAAAGGCGGATGAGTAAACCAAATTACTCTTCCGGCCACTAAACGACAAAGGCGGATGAGTAAACCAAATTACTCTTCCGGCCACTAAACGATAAAGGCGGATGAGTAAACCAAATTACTCTTCCGGCCACTAAACGACAAAGGCGGATGAGTAAACCAAATTACTCTTCCGGCCACTAAACGACAAAGGCGGATGAGTAAACCAAATTACTCTTCCGGCCACTAAACGACAAAGGCGGATGAGTAAACCAAATTACTCTTCCGGCCACTAAACGACAAAGGCGGATGAGTAAACCAAATTACTCTTCCGGCCACTAAACGACAAAGGCGGATGAGTAAACCAAATTACTCTTCCGGCCACTAAACGACAAAGGCGGATGAGTAAACCAAATTACTCTTCCGGCCACTAAACGACAAAGGCGGATGAGTAAACCAAATTACTCTTCCGGCCACTAAACGACAAAGGCGGATGAGTAAACCAAATTACTCTTCCGGCCACTAAACGACAAAGGCGGATGAGTAAACCAAATTACTCTTCCGGCCACTAAACGACAAAGGCGGATGAGTAAACCAAATTACTCTTCCGGCCACTAAACGACAAAGGCGGATGAGTAAACCAAATTACTCTTCCGGCCACTAAACGACAAAGGCGGATGAGTAAACCAAATTACTCTTCCGGCCACTAAACGACAAAGGCGGATGAGTAAACCAAATTACTCTTCCGGCCACTAAACGACAAAGGCGGATGAGTAAACCAAATTACTCTTCCGGCCACTAAACGACAAAGGCGGATGAGTAAACCAAATTACTCTTCCGGCCACTAAACGACAAAGGCGGATGAGTAAACCAAATTACTCTTCCGGCCACTAAACGACAAAGGCGGATGAGTAAACCAAATTACTCTTCCGGCCACTAAACGACAAAGGCGGATGAGTAAACCAAATTACTCTTCCGGCCACTAAACGACAAAGGCGGATGAGTAAACCAAATTACTCTTCCGGCCACTAAACGACAAAGGCGGATGAGTAAACCAAATTACTCTTCCGGCCACTAAACGACAAAGGCGGATGAGTAAACCAAATTACTCTTCCGGCCACTAAACGACAAAGGCGGATGAGTAAACCAAATTACTCTTCCGGCCACTAAACGACAAAGGCGGATGAGTAAACCAAATTACTCTTCCGGCCACTAAACGACAAAGGCGGATGAGTAAACCAAATTACTCTTCCGGCCACTAAACGACAAAGGCGGATGAGTAAACCAAATTACTCTTCCGGCCACTAAACGACAAAGGCGGATGAGTAAACCAAATTACTCTTCCGGCCACTAAACGACAAAGGCGGATGAGTAAACCAAATTACTCTTCCGGCCACTAAACGACAAAGGCGGATGAGTAAACCAAATTACTCTTCCGGCCACTAAACGACAAAGGCGGATGAGTAAACCAAATTACTCTTCCGGCCACTAAACGACAAAGCATTGAAGCCAAGCCGATTTGACGACAGAGTATTTAAGTCGAGCTTAGAGCACGAAGGAACAACTTTTGCAAATTTGAATACTGAGCCCTAAGCTGCGAAAGTGATAACACTCTGTATTTTCTCTACATCTCTCAATCCTAACTGGAGATTCAATTACTGTGAGAGTGTAGTCTGTACTTAATTTTACAAACTCAAATCATTTGTAAAAGGCAGTGGATTGACGCCCGTGAAGTTCAATCCAGATCTGTAAAGGCAGTTGATCGGAGCCCGGAATCCCGATCTGTGTTTTCTCGTGAGGAGAAGGGTAAGGATCTTCAAGGAGTGAGCCTTGGAGCGTGGACGTAGGCAGTTTGGCCGAACCACGTAAAAATACTGGTGTCGTATTTCTCTCTCTCTCTGTTTACATAATTTGATTACTTGTGTTAAAACTAATAGTTTAATCAAAGGAGAAATTAGGGTGACTTGTAATTAAAATTAAAAAGTCTAAGTCACCCCCCTCTTAGACAATACCGATCCTACAGGACTCTCAGCTGTCGCTTATTTCCAATAGTTCACTACAATTTGCAACACGCTTGTGGTGATTGGCGAACTTGTTTCTGACCGAGACAAGATCATTTATTTCTTCGGCGGTTTGGGCAGCGACTACAACTCCTTCGTCACCGCGATTACGTCCATTAGGAATCGCTACGAACATATGACAACTCTTAAATTAGAGTTATTTTATACTAGTTTTATTTGATATAACTCGTATGATTTAAGTGTTTATGAAAGACAATTGGTTAATATTATAAGAATTGCTATTGGGTGATGCAACATTGAAAGATTTTACGAAATTAATAAATTTTATATTTATTTATAGCAAAAATCAAATTATTAGCACTTATTTGAATTTTATTTGGCCACAGATTTACTAACTGGAAAATAAAGGATAGAATTATGGAAAATGAGGAGAATATGGCTGAAAAATCAATCAGATCAAAGAGAGATAGGAGGCAAAAATCACGGAGAAGTTTGAAAGAAAATAACAGTGCTCTGGAACCAACACACGTGGCAGGAAAAATAGAAAGAGAGAGAGAACTGACAAACAGAAATCGGTCGACAATCAGCTGGGAAACAGAAAACGGTCGACAAATAACAGCGGTCGACGTAGAAAAATAGTAGACAAAATAACGGTCGACAAATACATTCGGACGACTGGCAGAATGGACGAAAAATGAAAATGAATGACAACTGAAAACGGATGACAAATGAAAACTGTTGACAAAAGAAGAAAGAAAACAATAATCGAATGACAGAAAACGGTCGAAGATAGAATTGGATGACGAAGAAAGCAAATCAAAATCGGACGACGAAGAAGATTCTATCATAATGATAAGTCATTGATTAAGGGAATCAGAGAGAGAATAAAGGCTAAAAAGAAGGAAACAGAATATACACAAGGAAGAGATAGATCTGGAGAAAAAAAAAAACTTCACACGCAGAACAAGAAATAAAAGGGAAGGCAATTGGAAAAACGAGGAAGAGTCGGCGGCAGAAACATCTACAGATTCTTCTTCTTCTTCTTCTTTTCTACTTTTTAATTTTTTTATGCATATTATTGTTTTTAGTTTTATGATTTTAGGCTAGTTTCTTTTATCTTGGTTAGGAGAGAGCACTCATTACATGTCTTTATATTGATCTATGAATGCTACGTATTTTTCATGGAATGATTGCTTATGATTTTTATTGCATAATTCAAAGTGTGTCGATAGACAATTTTGATTTCACATATTCCTATTGTATCGATAGGTAAATAGGACTTTAAGATGCATGAGTAATTAAATAAATTAAAATTGTTGCAAAGTAGCTAACATTAATTTATTTGGCGTTAAGATTAGGTTTACAAGAAAATTCAGATTAAGTTTTTATCTTTTTAAAATCGAAAAGAAAATTCTGAAATGAATTTATCTAGGCAATTCGACGGAATCCTAGAAATATATGAATTTTTGTTGTTCTGTGACTAATGTTGTAGCATTGCTAATGCATTTTGCTTGAAACAATCTTTCGTGATATTCCTTGTCTAATTCAATTCATATCGACAGATAGTTTGATGTTTCATGTTTATATTATATCGACAGGTAAATATAAATGTTAAGATGCACGAATGATTAATTGGATTAATATGTTACAAAGTAGTTAACGTTATTTCAATTGGTATTAAGAATAGAGTTTATAAAAATTCAATATTAGTTACCTTCTTTCAAAGTCGAGAGAAATTCTAAATTGAATTTACATAGGCAATTCGAACGAAACCTATAAATATTTCTGCTGTTCAAGATCATTGTTGTAGCGTCAGTATTAAATTATTGTAATGAGGAAATCAACCATAACCAAGGCTTTTTTCATAATTACTTTTTAAAATCATTTTTATTTTTAGTTTTATTTAATTTCGAGTAGATTTACTTCATCATATTCTTACCATTTATTTAATTTTTATATTTTCATCTTTATTTCATAGAAATTTATAGCAAGATTAATTTGATTAAAAATATCCTTGTGGGATCGACTTTTACTTACTTTATGTAACGCCCCGAATTATATAAACTCGGTTCGTTACACATAACTCGAACATAACTAAGAAACTTTGGACCAAGTTTTAAACTTCCCTCGAAAGTCAAAAATTCGACATTTTCTAAAAAACTCAAAAGCATTTAAAATCTTGCAGCAGAAAAATCATTTGAGCAAAACAGAAATTTAACAGGACTGTGAAGCAATATTTGAAAATAACAGTTGAAATATTAAGAAAATAATTCGGCCAAAAGGGATGAAGACTTAAGCATGAAATACTTAAAATTTATAAAGGTCAAACGCATCTGTCGCTGAACAAGGTCAACAAAAAGGGCAAAAACAAACTGAAGGTTTCCACCGATGACGTCAGCCGGCAGAATCTTTCTTCTAGCTTCAGCCGATCGCAAAACGACGAGTTTTTCTACTTGCATCTACCGATGACGTCAGCCGAATGAATCATCCATCCAGCCTCTGCCGATCGCAAAACGACAAATGAAAGTCTTTTAAATCATAAACCAAACAGAGCACATCATCCGGTCACTAAACGACAAACTATTTCCTACACCTACAGATAAGTCTAATACACGACATCCACCGGTGACTAAACGACAAAACTTCTGCTATATCATCTGATAGGTTTAACACACGACATCCACCAGATGACGTCAGCCGGATGATCTATCCATCCGATAGACTTCATCTTCCAATAGACTAAATCTATCGGTAGACAAAACACATAACAACCTGAAATTCAACAGATAACCATCTGAAACCAACATCTGTATCCTTAACCAAATAAATCCCAAATAGGAAAAATTTCAAAGGGGTTTTAAAAACATCAAATAGCTGTTGTCATTAAATCCTCAGGACTCATCGATAAAATACTCGACTACTAAGACTTCACCTACAGACAAATGTTAAACCGCCTCAACAGAACACCGAACCGTGGCATGAATGTGCTTCAGCAACTTCAACTAATCCTCAGTAAATTTAGGGAACACACCTGCTGTCACTTCTTCACCTACATCACAAAACTCATCTATTAGCCTAATGCTAAATAAGTGAAGCATTATTGAAACGAAATGCTGAAATGCAAATCTTAATCATGCAGTTTCTACTTTCTCAACTCAGTTACATTCGCATTCACTACATTCTGATCTCAATATTCCATTGGGAGTGAGATCAATTCTCCCAAAGTAATAAATCCTCTACATCAATTAAGGGGCGGATTAGTTCCCTTAATAGCTATCATGATCCCCAGATTCCCTTAGGAGTGGGATCAACTCTCCCAATGTTATAAATCCACTACATCAATTAAGGGGCGGATTAGTTCCCTTAATAGCTATCGTAACACGTTCTGTTCATGCCTTACCATTCATTCCATGTAAATTCATTTTCGTATTCTTTCAAAAATATGATGCATGACAAACAGAAAACACTCAACATGCAAAAACCTACTGTTTTGTGATGTAGGCCCGAAGGCACACACATTACTTCACTTACCTGGCTTCCCGAGAGGTTTCTGGTTGTAGGATATTCCCAGAGCTGGCTCACCTAAAACATAAGCACAACATTACTTAAACTTCATTCTAAACATTCGAAAATCTAAGGGGCTAGTCCTGGGAGTTCTTTTCTTCACCATTCTCGATTCATCGCTAAACCCCAAATCCCACCCCTCACTCACATCACTTCTAAAACGCATACATTGTCATCCTTCAGTTACCTAGACACTAAAACAACAAGTAATCGAATCAAAACTCACCTTGGTTGAAGGAAAAATCGGGCAGGTGAATCGCCAGAGGTTCCTGTTGGAGAACTGGTGGCCAAGAGAAAAAAGGATAAACAGAATGGCGACTACAGTGCATTAAACCCAAAACCTCTTTCCTTAAATACGTTATCCACTTTTCAAATTGTTAATTACCCTTTTGTCCTTGTATAGTTATTAACTAACCTAATCACTTTCTCTCCCAATTCTTTCATAAAATTAGCACATCATAATTGATAAATTAAATTTGGTTTAATAGAACCGGGTGCTACACTTTACTACTTCGTTAGCGACACGTGCACTTGCGTTAGGGTGTAAAAGTGTAAAATCACTAACAACAGACCTCTCTTGAAGAAATCTAGAGTCTACTTCAGAGTTTCGACTTCCGTCTAGAGAAGCAAAACACCGTTGCCACCCTTCCGACGCCTGCCCTGTTCCAGGCGAACATCGTTGCTTATCGCCCTCGCCCGCCTGCATTTTTTCTCCCAAATCCATCCAGCGACTTTTATCCACCCTGACCTGCCTTTGCAAACCCGACCGGCCCGTGGCGCCCTCAGCCTAACCCATAACATCGACCCAGATGCCAGATCTGCAACAAGTTGGGCCACTTTGCCCTCAAATGCTATCAACTCCCCACTGCATCCCATGAAGCCCAATACCCGACCCCACCCGCCCAAGCCAACCTAACCCACTTCACCCCCGACCCAACCCGGGCCTTCTACCCGCCTGTCTGAGCCCAAACTCAGCCTTCTTTCAATCAATACTCGAATCATTCCCATATTTCCTCACCCGACCCGATGCCTTCTCTTCTCCCTTACCCTAATTTCTCTTTCCATAATAGTCACTCCGATCTTCTCTTGACGCCGAACTCCTCATTGCCAACTACACCGTGGGTGTTCGATTCAGGGGCCACCCACCACTTTACTCCACAGCCCGAGCTTTTGAGTCACCTTCAACCCCTTCCCGTGTCTTATAGGTTGCCACTGCCGAAGGTATTTATCTTCCCCTGTCTTACTCTGGTTCTGCTGAACTTCCGGCCATCGACAGTTCTCTTTTCTTGCCAACTATTTATCATACTCCGTATATTTCGCACAATCTCTTAAGTGTCTCCCAGCTCTGTCGACAGAATGCTGTTTGTGTTGAATTTCACCCGAATTGTTTTTTGTCAAGGATCAGAATACTCACTGAACCCTGCTTCGTGGTTCCCTCAGTGATGGACTCTACCACACGCCGTCGGCACCCCCCTGTTTTGTCCCCTGCTGATCGGCCATCCTTCCAGTTGCCGGCAGCTCGGCCTCGATCCTTCTATGCTCGGCACAGAGCTTTTCTAGCCCCTGTTTTGGACTCCTTGAGGCACCTTAGGCTGGGATACCCAGTTTTTCCCATTTTGCAAAAAGTGCTCAAATCGTGTAATTTACAGTCAAACAATGTTGTTAATCATTTTTGTACTCACTGCCAAATGACCAAAAGTCATAAATTACCTTTTCAAATTTCAGAATCTCATGCTCAATTTCCTTTTGATCTGATTCACATCGATGTTTGGGGACCCTCCCCAATAAAATCTATTACTGGAGCCCGTTATTTTTTCTTGTTTGTGGACGATTTAGTCGCTTCACGTGGCTCTTTCCTCTCAAATTAAAAAGTGAAGTTCACAGTATCTTTGTCAATTTCTATCAATTTGTCCATACGCATTTCGACACTAAAATCAAAGTCGTTCAATCACACCCTTCTTTCAATCTTTAGGCATTCAACATCGAATTTCTTGTCCCTATACCCCGAATCAAAATGGTAGGGTAGAACGAAAAAATTGACATGTTGTTGAAACCGGTCTCGTTTTACTGTTTCATTCTTCTGTTCCTCATCATTTTTGGACCTATGCCTTTGCTACTGCTACCAGCTTGATAGATCTCTTACCCATTCTCGTTCTCCGTCACAAATCTCTGTTTGAATGTTTGTTCCAAAAACCTCCCGATTATACCTCTCTTCGTGTTTTTGGTTGTCTTTGTTTTCCACTTCTCAAGCCTTTCAACCAACACAAACTTCAACCTCGCTCTCTCCCATGCGTCTTCTTAGGCCCTAGTCTTCATCACAAAGGATCCTTATGTCTTGACCTTACCTCAAATAAAATCTATGTTTCTCGTCATGTCACTTTTATGGAGTCTATTTTTCAGTTCTCGTCTCACAACCCCTCCATCCCTCTCCCGTCACACTTCAAATTCCCTTTTTACCTTATCCTACCCCCACCTCAAATACCACTTCCTCAGCTTCTCCACTTCCTCTCGTACCTTTCCTCTCTCCTACCCATACATCCCCTTTTGTTCCCCGTTCCTCATTTCCTTCTTCTCACGCCCTCCCCACCCCTCATACTGCCGCATTTTCATTGCTTGACCAACCCATTCCCAACCGCCACCCCATGATTGCAAGGGTCAAAGCCGATGTTTTTAAGCCCAAGGCTCTTTTCCTTGAACCTGCTCTTGAGCCAAAAACCTACAATCAAGCTGCAAAATCTCCTCAATGGCTCTCTGCTATGTAAGAGGAAATCTATGAGCTCAGAGACACACGCACCTGGTCATAGGGGTGAGCAAGATCGAACCGAGGATCGAGAACTAGACCGGACCACCGGTTTCGGTCCTAAAAATAGAATTCCCTTGGAAAATGGTCCGGTTTTCAGTCCAAGACCAAAATTTCTCGAAATTTCATACCGGACCCGGACCGAAACTTTAATTCAATAGCCATTTAAGGCTCGGCTGAAGGGGGAAGAAAGTTCAGAGTTTCAGTCTTCTACAAATCTCTAACCTTCAAGTTTTTTCAATTTCTTTTTCAAACTCTACTGTTATACACTTATACTTATTTTTTGTTTGGAAATTGAGTTAACGTTAACTCAAGACTATCACTCTTTTGTCTTTTCCTTTTATTATCTCTTATTTGCCTCTCGCTCTCGTGCATGGACTACACTTCACCAACCAAAAGCAAGTGAGAGCCAAGAACTAAAAATACAAAAAGAAATTACGTTAAATAAAAATGTAGATTGATTGGTTGTGTATTTTGTTTGTCATCTAAAGGAAAAAAATATCGCCTAAGCTAGAAGAAACGTAATCTTGTTTATTCACAATCTGCTGAGTTAAGACGTGTTTTGTAGGAGTTGCCTGTAATTTCTGATATTGCAGTTTACTTTTATCATAAGAAATTGCAGGAAGACGACGAGAAAGATGTTAATGCAAAACCTGCTGGAGAGTGGAGATGGTAAAACCTCTCGTGGGTTTCAAATGGTGGGATTACTATGTGATGTGAAATTTGAGCCAAGACCAAAGGTTAAGGATCTCTCTCTCTATCTAGTTTATTAAAACTTTGATGGGTTGGTGTAGGAATATTGAGTGGACCCATTGTTGTGGTGGTGGGGCAGAGGACAATGATCAAAATGATGGAGAATAACTTCATTTTCCTACAATTCTCTGTAGAAATATCTATTTTTATTTTTATTTTATTGTAATTTACTGTAAAAAAAATTTGGTGGAAGAAACCGGGACCGGACCGAAAATTTCGATCTGGTTCTGGGATTCAGGAAAAAAATCCTGAATCCTTTGGTCCAGTCTGATTCTGGCTCAAAACCGGACCGCATCGGACCATGCTCACCCCTACCTGGTCATTAGTTCCTCTCCCAAGGAATGCTAAAATAATCAGCTGCAAATGGGTATTCAAGACCAAGTTAAACTGTGATGGCAAGGTTTCTCGATATAAGGATCGTCTCGTAGCCAAAAGATATGACCAAACTGAAGGCGTTGATTACAATGAAACTTTCAGTCCAGTGGTCAAACCAACCTCAGTTCGAACATTCCTTTCCTTAGCAGTTTCGTCTCACTGGACTATCCGACAACTTGATATTAGTAATACATTCTTGCATGGAGACTTGACCGAGAAAGTTTACATGCAACAACCTCCTGGTTTTGTTCACTCAACTTCTCCTTCGGTTGTATGTTTACTTCATAAAGCCCTTTATGGTTTCAAGCAATTTCTAAGGGCTTAGTACACCAAGTTATACACAGCTTTGACACAGTGGGGGTTCTCAGCCTCGAAGTCTGACTCTTCTCTCTTTATCCATCGAACGTTGTCCTCTATTCTCATTATGATAGTATACGTTGATGACATTATTTTGACATGTAACTCTACCATCCTATTAGACCAGTTGTTGGCATACCTCCATTCTCAGTTGAAGGTACGCGATCTTGGACCCCTATCATACTTTCTCGGCATCTCAGTCACTCAGGCACCTACGGGTATGACTTTTTCACAGTCACGTTATATATCTGAGCTTTTTTATCGTGCCAATATGGAGTCTTGTAAACCGGTCCCGACTCCGATGGTGGCTGGTCCCATTTTATCCATACACTCCAAGACCCCTTTACGTGATGAGTTCTTATACCGCAGCCTAGTTGGCGGCCTCTAGTATTGCTGTTGTAACAATATAGGGTTTGTAATTCAAATTGGAAATCCTCAGATCAATTCAAGATTTGATTTTAGAAATTTCCAAATCAAACCAAAATAAATCGAAATTGATATCTTTCCTAAAAATCAGAAGGTACCAAAAATAAATAAAATAAAAATCCAGAATGAATCTAGACCCTTCAAGGTGAAATGTTCACATTCACCCTCCCTAAAAGAATCCATCATTAATCAAACAATCAACCAGAAAGCTGATTTTCAGCAAAGAATCCGATTTGGGAATCGGATGACTGATTCACAGCAATAAATCTGTGGTGAACTTGGTCTGGTAAGGTGACCAAGTTCGGATGGAGATCAGAAGAGAACCGCGAGAATACCTGAGCTGATTGTTCTGTAGCTCAAAAAATCCGAACTGAAGGCGGATCTCACGGAGGAGCGGGGTGTATTCCTCTCCTATAAATAGAACCTTCGAGGAGGAGGAAACTCACACCAAAGTTCTCTTCTCCCTCTCGAGTTCTCCAGAAGAAGAAAAGAACTCTTACCTCTTCGGTCACCGACGACAATCTGAGGAAGTAGCGAGTTCCAACCACCACTCAGCTCCGACGAAGCTTCCTCTCTAGCAGCCGAGCTCCGACGAACTCTCCGACGACCACCGCGGCGTAAGATCTCTCTCCCCCTCGCTCCGTTCCGCTCTGTCGCACTCCCTCTCTCTCTGAATCCCTCTCACTCTCTCTGCAGAATCGCGAACGCGAGGAAGAAGAAGGTTGGTCTTGTTTTAAAAACCTGAACCAGACCAGCAACGAACCGACCCGAACTGGTTCACTTATTTTGACCCGAACCGAACCGCACTGTTCACGACCCGACCCACACTGTTCACTCGAACTGGACCCGACTCGATTTTCGACCTGAATCAAACCGGACCGATCAAAAATTTATCCGGTAAGAATTTCTGCCCAAATTCTTTTAAAGTTAGATTAAAATTAAGTGGGATTTTAATATTGTTATTCGAATTAGGCAGAAAAGATTTTGGAACCGTCCGATTCAATCCAAATCGATCCAACCGATCCGATCCGAGCTAAAATTTCAACGTAAGGAAATTCTACTCAATTTATTTTGAAAATTGAATTTATTAAGTAGGATATTAATAGCAAAGATTTTATATTGAGCAGGATATTATTCTGAAAATTTTGGAAAGTCCCAATAAACGCTAATTGCTTGGAATCCAAGTAAGTGAAATACAAGTTTTGGCTACGGCTTTACATCACAAGATTATTTTATAATTATTTTATTTTCAGTCGCACGTTTTCAATGATTGAGCACGTATGTTAGAATATCGACATAGAATAGTTTAAAAGATAAAATGGATAGGTTATTTGCATGTGTATGAAAAAGTAAAAGGGAATTGACGGAAAAATGCGATAGCAAAAGCCTGAACGACAGTGAGATGGTGAGCTCAGCCTGAACGATAGTGAGATGATGAGCTTGATCGTTAAAATTAAAAGTAAAAGATGACGAAGCCTGAACGACAATGAGATGGCTAAGTCTTAACAGGATTCGGTAAAAGTAAAAGTAAAAGTAAAAGTTTTGCACGTATTTCCACTTACTGAGTTTTTCTCACCGTTTTGTTTTAACTTGTGATGTAGGTGAGTTTTTGTCTGAGGAATAAATTGCTGCAATTGAGAACCTTCCAGTGGCAAGCGAGCATACAGATGATTTCGAGGGAAATGATTTAAACTAGTATGCTTTAGTTTTTCAAACGATATTTAAAGTTTATTTCAATTTGAGAATTTGAATAATTGTATTGAATTTTTATCATTAAATAAAGTTTTATTAAATGTTTTAAATATGCGATGGTTTCAAGATTTTGACAAAATTAATTATCAAGCTTCCGCAAATTTAAAGCTTTCAATTAATATTTTCAATTTACGATTTAACGCTCGATTTCAAAATCAATTTGGGGGAAAATTTTAGGGTTTTAAAATTAAGGTTTCAAATTGAGAATTTTTAAATTGGGGCATTACAGCTGTCTTACACGACCTGATATTGCCTTTGTCGTCAATAAGGTCTCTCAGTTCATGCATGCCTCCTCTGACACTCACTAGCAAGCAGTTAAGAGGATTCTACGTTATCTCAAAGGTACGCCCTCTCTCGGCATCTCTTTCACCCAGTCTGCCGCTCTTGACTTGACTTACTATACGGATGCTGACTGGGTCTCCTGCCCCAATGACAGCAAAAACACCAGTGGTTTCCATGTGTTTCTCAGCCCGAACCTCATCTATTGGTTCTCCACCAAGCAAAAGGTGGTCTCTCGCTCCAGCACAGAATCAGAGTATCGCAGCATGGCAAATGGAGCCGCTGAAATCCCCTGGCTTCAATCTCTGCTCAGCGAACTAGGTATTATTTCTCCCGCAGCACCACTCATTCTATGTGATGTAGGATCGAGATTGTCTAAGAGGAGGGGTGAATTAGACTTTTAAACTTAATTTGTTAATCTAATCAATTTCTCTTTTGTCTAAAACTTCTAAGCTAACAGCAAGCAATCAAATAAAGTAGAGTGAGAGAGAGAGATTGACACCGTGGTTTTTAACGTGGTTCGGCTAAACTTGCCTACGTCCACGCTCCAAGGCACCCCCTTGAAGATTCTTAACCTTCTCCTCACGAGAAAACAAGTTCAAACTTTCCGGGCGTCGATCTACTGCCTTACACGGATCTGGATTGTTCTTCACGGGCGACAATCCACTGCCTTGTACAGAATTGTGAGTTTGTAAATTGTTTGCATAAACTACACTCTCTCAAAGATTAAATCTCCAATTCTAGAATCGAGAGGTGTAGAAGTAAAATACAGAGTATTCAAAAATTTCGCTCGTTAGGGCTCAGTAGTAGATTTTGCAAAAGTTTTTTTTTTCTTCGAGCTATCTCCTTGACTTAAATACTCTGTCTGTAAAATCAGCTCCAAAATTGAATGCTCCTTATCCGAATATGGAAACTTGTTACCGTTGGAGCAACATCCGTACAAAGTAGATAGCCGTTGCATTCTGAAGTTGCTATCCTGCTTCGCCATTAATGGTCAGAAGTTAAAGCTCTGGGCAAGGTCACTGTTGCTTCGCGGTATATTCAAATTTGGCGGAAGACTCTGTTCATAGGTAGATGTATCTTTAAGAGCTTGAACCGCTGTCGGTGGATTCAGCTTTAAAACCTTGTATCGTAGAAAACTGAACCGTTATCGGAAGATGTAGCAGTGAAGTCTTGAACCGCTATCGGAAGACGTAGCTTTAACAAGCTGGCGGAAGATGTTGTTCCTTGAAGTACTCCGCCTTTGTCGTTTAGCTAGCGGAAGACTTAGGCTTTGAACGACTTCACTTTTGTCGTTTAGCTACTGGACGATGTTGAACTTCAAAGAGCCAGCGGATGATATTCTTTGAACGACTTCATGTTTGTCGTTTAGCTGGCGGATGAGGTCTTCTCCAAAGAGCTATCGGTAGACGTAACTCTTCGACAGACTCCGCCTTTGTCGTGTAGCTGGCGGAATATGTAGTCTTTGAACGACTTTGCTTTTTGTCGTTTTCCTATCGGATGATGTCTTCTTTTCTACATCACTGGTGGATGTACATTGTTTTTATTCGTTTTCAGCCATGTTAAACTATTTAGCCCTGTACACTTAGCCACAATTGTTAGAATACTAAAATACCCTTTCCAAGGGCATTTCCAACAAATTAATTTCATATGCATAATTCATTTTTCTCATTTAATAAACATAATCAAATTACATTACTAAACACATCATCAAAAACATATTTAGACTTAAACACTATTTAAGTCAACATGTGATAACCTTAGTGCAACCTATCTCGCTTCCAATCCAGTTTTGCACTCAAAATCAAAGCACATGGAGATTGACTTTCATTTCGTTCGGGAAAAAGTTCTCCAAAAGAAACTTTTGGTCAAGTTCACTCCGTCCGATAACCAACTTGCGGATGCACTGACTAAGCCTCTCCCACCGGCGGCTTTCCACCTCTTCTTATCCAAGATCTTTGATCTCCGCTCGTAATCTTGAGGGGGGATATTATAGCTAACTGATTACTATTATTTCCAGTTTAGTTAGTTGTCTTAGTTACTGTCTTATCACTCATTTATTACCTCCTTGATGTATACAAATTGTACAGAACACTTGATTGTAATACAAGTTTTTACGTTTTCTTTTTCCTGATTTTCTTCTTTCTCTATCAGAGAGTTCTCTCTAGGATTGCAAATCCTTAAAAAAATCTCATTAGATAGTAGAATCTGATGACTAAAGTCGGGCAGTGAGACTACACGAAGTCTAATTTTTTGTGTGAATCACATATTGGTGTGATCACTCATATATCATGACAAACATATTGACATTTACATTGAACATTAATATGGAAAAGAAAATAGTAATAAATATAAAAATTTGAACTAAGCACTTGATATAATATGATGCGGTGGTAGAATCATACGTATATGCACTTTAGTTAACGTGAATGTGGTTATTTTTGCTATTTAAATTATTATCTTATCTGTAATATTAATTCAAATTATAGATCTAAACAAACGAATTTCAGTTGATTCTTGGAGTTTTTGGGTAAGAAAAAATAATAATTTTAAAAAATTATCGTATCATCTTCAAACGGAATATATCATAGATAAAACAAAAGATTAATTAAATTTATCAATCAACGATCAATAGGGAAATGACACGTCAGCTTAATATTGAAATTTAATTAGATTTTCTACCTAATTTAGGAAAATCTGGCGGACGCTTCTCTGCCACGCGCCATTGGCAGGCAGAAGAAGAGCAGCCGAGAAACAAGGAGGACGACTATATATATACTCGTATGCTGCACTGGGATCTTTGGATTTCTAGTAATCAAAAATTGAAAATACTCGGCGATTTTCTCGCAACCCAACTTTTCATCTGTTGTGTGCAAAAAAGGGTTCGGGAAAGAGAAACACATTAGACAAAAAAAAAAAAGTAGGAAATTTCGAACCAGTTCGCCGCTAATCGGTTTCCGTATTGACGATTCTTCCAGCCTCTACCGTTCGATCACCGCATTGATCGTGGGGGTGAAGGGGTGTTAATACTTACTCTCTCAGTGAATTGTTCTTCTCTATCGCACTTCGTCATACTGTCGAAGTGGGTTTTGAGGACTTTCCTTTCTGGGTTTTGGTGGGTTTTCTGAGAATTTGGTGGGTTGGAGAGGGTTTTGGGATTGTGTAAAGCCATCTCTAGATTTCACAGATTGGACAAATGCTAGACTTTAGGGAAGCGAGAAGTTAGTGCTTTTGGCTTGTAAACGAGTTTTGAATTTAGAAGTTGGATATGGAGGAGAATGTTGAGCTTGAGGAAGGCGAGTCGTGCTATAACAGCAAAAGTCTTGACCCTGATATGGCGCTCTCACACATTGTAAGGGCGCGTTTTCAATAAAATACAAAACTTTTTATACATGAAGTTCTTTTACTTTCCTAATTCAGTTTCACAGCCATGCGGAGAATATATTTGGAATTTGAGGGAAATATGGAACATTGGAAATTTGTGATGTAGGTTATAACAGTTCAAGATTCTATGAAAAGATTAAACAACTTATAAAACTTATCAGCCTGAGATGATGTTCATATCTCTTAAAAGAGTTGAAAAGCTTTTGGTGACTCATTTGTATGGCATGTGTGAACTAGCCCGATGGCTGGAATTCTGGCATATGCATACTAGATGAAGTCTTATAAATAGCTCAATGAATCAAATTGTAAAGCCGTGAGCAGAGCAGAATTTTTATTTTTTATTGCTTGGTTTGGGTGGAGCATTGGACTCTCGACCAGTTTTGAAGTGCTTTTATTGACTTAAGCATCTTATAAAAGAGGGTTATATTGAATTTAGCGTATAATGTGGGTGTTTTCTATCCTTTCATGTTCAAAGGATGAAAAGGTGCAACGTGTTCTGGGTCATTTTCAAAAAGATTTTGAAGGTGGTGTATCTGCAGAGAACTTAGGTAAGTTTTATAGTCTTCAATATTATACTGGGTCGATGTAAAAACAACTTTTGTGCCTGTCGAGAATGAAAGATGCGAGGTTTATATTTTACTTTTGACAGGGGCAAAATTTGGTGGTTATGGCTCATTTTTACCCACCTATGAGCGATGTCCTTCTAGTTTGTCTGATCCAAAAATTTCGCAGAAGGATAACATGTCAAAATCTCTCATTGAATTACCCTTGGAGGTAAAGGCAAACATTTTTGCTGATTATTTCATTGTTCAGTGGAAAGGAACATCTATGAATGATTTTATCTTTTTATCGAATGAAGTTGGAAGGATATTTTGTACAATGTTGATCGAAACTTATTTTCTTAATTGTTCTTGATGATTCGTATAGTAGACTGCTTGTTACCTGCTGATGCTACTATTTTTTAGTTTTTTATTTGAAAAAAATTGTTTTCTCACCGAACAGGGTGTTTCCCAGAAGCCGAAAACTCCCTCAAAAGATCCCCCTCATGTGAGGCATGGTGCTGCTTCTACTCATGATTCTAATAAAGTCCCCTTGAAAGATAAAACCACAACTGAAACAGGAAACCTTAGTGAGCAAAGGTCACTAAAAGTCAGAATCAAATTCAGTTCCACCAAATTTGTGCAAAAGAATGCAGCTATATATAGTGGTCTTGGTCTTGATGACTCTCCATTGTTATTATTGGGTAACAGGACTGATCGGAGTGCAGGGATTCCACCACCTATGCCTCAATACGATATGGAGGAGTCTCCTACTGAAATTCTTCAGGTTGAGCTTTTTCAGATTTTTATTTTTCAGTTTCATATTAAAAGTCCAAATGATGTTCTTATTTTGCGGAATTTCCTTGTATCTTGCAATAGGTTATGACTTCCAAACTAGTGCCTGGGGGAGTATTGGTATCGCCACTTCACGACAGCCTGTTTTGTTTGTCTACAAAGGATAAACTTTGTAGGGGCAGTAAATTTGTAAAGGAGGAAGGTAAATTGTTAAAGGAGAAGAAAAATAAGCCTGAGAGTGTAAAGAAAAGGTTGGTAGATTTACAAAACTATGGGAACAACTTCAATGCTGAGAATGATTCGAAAAATCTCATGGCTGACATACTTCCTGACAAGTTAGAATGCACACCTCTATCAAACTCAAAATGTGACAAGTGGAATTCAACCGAGGAGATTTGTGCAGCGACTGATGTTTCCAAATCAAGAGATAGAATACAGTGCTCAGAATTAATAAAAGGGGATTCGTCAGGGTCTAGATCTGGTCAGGACTCCAACAAGAGTGACAAGCAATATTCTAGCTGTACTTTAGCGGAAAGGGATTTGGTGCAGAAATTGGCCATCCTCAACAATGATAAATTAGTTCATAAAGGTGGCTGTAAAAATGAAGGTGGAAAAGCATATGCTCCGTTAAAAGATTTCTCTGATGCAGTCAATGCTAAAAAACATTCAGATCCACAAAAACAAAAGCTTTCTCAGAAAGTTATAGGGGATGGCAATACTACACTGTATGATAGAGTAAAGATTGCAGTTAAAGGCAAGAACAGGATGAATGAATTGTGTGGAAATGCTGAGGGAAGCCGTGTCAATTCTGGCGGACCACTAAACAATAAAAGTGGTGATAAAAAAAGTAAGATTTACAAGTTAAAATCACGGTGTCCAGTTGAAGAGGGAAACAATTATAGAGACTCATTTGGAGATACAAGTTCAAAACAGAATGGTGTCAACAAAGGCATAACAGAGAGACTTTCTGGTCATCTTTCAAAAGGTGCAAAGTTCAATAATTGTCAAATTGAACAACCGATATTTCGAGATAAACCAAATGAAAGGTCACCCATTAAGAAGGTAGTTACATCAAGAGATGGAGTATCTGTGAAAGATGCACAAAATGCTGTTGTTCATGATTTTACTAATGCTCCGACTCCTCAGGTTGTATGCAACGGAGCAGATGAAGATTTAAATGATGATTGGGTGATGTGCGACAGCTGTCAGAAGTGGCGCCTTCTTCCTTTTGAAACAAAGCCTGAACACCTTCCGGAGAAGTGGTTGTGTAGCATGCTTAATTGGCTGTAAGTTCCATCATACTTGCTAGATGGGTGTCAACTGAAGTTTTAATGACGCATATTTAGTTAAATGCTTGTGAAAAATGTTACAAACATTCTTTATCAGTGAAACTTTAGTTAGTATCACAAGGTTATTATCATCATTTCATACTTCTTTCTTGCTAGATGGGTAAAAAAATTTTATGTTTAATGTTTTTCCTTCTATCTTGTCGTTCTGTTATGTAGGCCTGGAATGAACCGCTGTGACATCAGCGAGGAAGAAACAACCAAAGCTCGCAATGCATTATATCGCATACCGGTTTCTTTAAGTGTTAAAACCGCATCAAATCATGTTGATGGAACTGCACCTGGTTTGGGCCATCTCCATCGAAATAATCATAAATTAACTTCAGAAACAATTGGCAGTCAAGAAAAGAAAAAACAGAGCTCAAAATTAACTCAACAAGAAGGTGATTGGAATGGAGTTTTTGGCGTTTCTGACTCTGAAAAGGATCGAATACGAGATTCATTAAAAAGAAAAGGCTTAAATGATACAAGCCATGCTCTGTCAAATTCTATAAAGGATTCAAGTGCTCAACGGATGAACAGTTTGCACAACTTAGCTAATGGAAGCAACAAAGCCACAGAAAAATTAAAGCGTTTAAATGAAGGTGCCTGTGGTTGTCTTTTGATACCAGGGGCTCTGTGAAAATTTTGCAAACATCAAATTTACGTACTGTTGTCTTTTGGCAGGTGATGCCCAGCAATTGAAGAAAAAAAGCAAGGGAACAGCAGATCAAGTTGGACTTGGAACTGGAACTTCTAAGAAATTTAAGGCAAATGACAACTACCCTATTGATAAGCATCAGTACATTGAAGGGAAAAGTACCACGACTAGTTTTCCAAATACAGCGCATGGGAGAAGGATGCAGAAGAAGAATAGAATTGATTTACCTGAAGGCACAAAATATGGAGCAGCTGGCAAATTACTAGTAACTTTGAAGAAACTAGGAGGACATACTAAGGTTTTTTCAGATAGTAGGTCTATGGACTCTAAATTGTCTGATGAAAAGGAGAGTTTGATGAAGGAAAAAAGCCTGAAGGAATGGCAGGATGATCAGAAAGGCCAAACGTCTACGGGTAGCATAAATGGGGAAGAACTTAGTGAATGTGGAAAGTCTTTGTTGTCAAACAATAAAAGAAAATTGTCCAGTGCCAATAATCCTGCTGATAAGCCAATGAAAAAAGGAAGAGTGATGCTTTTTAATGTGTCATGTAATGGGGATCGTGTTGTTGATGGTACGGCTAAAGTCCAAAATTTGTGTAAAGATCAGAAATCAAAGCTTAGAAACAAGTCAGTGTCTCGACAAACTTTGTATGGTACAGAGCCATTGAAAAGAGATTTGGGATCTGAGGTGTCAAATACAGCTGTTTCGAGTTCATCCAAAGTTTCTTGTTCTCATAAAAACAATGAAATTTTTGAAGTAAAAGGCTCTCCTGTAGGATCAGTTTCCTCTTCCCCTCTCCGAACAATCCATCCCGGTCAAGCCCGAAGATCAGAGAAGCGCCTTTCGACTGACTTACATCATCAATCCAATAATGTTTTTTTACTGAAGGACATGGATGGAGATACTAAGAATTTCTGCTGTAAAGTTGGAACAACTTCTGAAGTTCAGAATGCAAACTTGTTTAGTGATGAAGCCAATTCAGGGAAGGCTAAGGAACCTTGCTACAACGAAGACAATGTTAAAAAAGCTTGCTTTGGAAATCCATCAATTTCAAATGCTAAGGCCCATGAAGACAGGAATTCATCTACTTATGTCCATTTTAAAAATGTTAAAGCTAATGATCCGGACAGCAATCAAAGAAAAAAGTCCAAATATGAGCCTGATGTTCTCACCAACCATGATGTGCTTGTTCCGGAAATAGTGAATGATTGTAAACAGACTATTGCACAGAAGCATACTGCCAAATTTAGCAGAAAAGAGGAAAATCAAAATGGTAAAAGTAGTTCTGAAGTGAAACCATTGGGCGACAATAAATTAGAATCCCAACAGAAACTAAAGCAACATGGGAGGTCAGACATGAGATTGGGTGCTTTATATACCACGAATGGGATGATTAACCTCCAGGATAAGCTAAATCTGAATTGCAAAGACGTCAATGAAAGCAATCCCCTGCCAGTAGAATCAGAAAAAAGAAAATCAAAATTGTTGTTGCATTCAGAAACTGCTGGACTTACTGCAGCTGCCTGCGGCCATAGCGATGAGAGGAAGACATCAATTCCATCAGAATTCTCTCACTTGGACAATAGTGTTTGTAGAGTAAATTCCTCAAGCCTGGCCGCGGATGATGTTCTGGAAAAAGCCAAAGAGCTTAGAGAGTATGCAGATCATCTTAAGGTAAACTCTATGTTCTTGTTCTATATCACTGCATTTTCGTGAATGTTTCTTTTCTCTCTTTTTTTTTTTTAAACTTTGGTATATTTTATAGAGCTCTGGATTTGGTTTTGAAAGCAACGAGGCTTACTTTCAAGCTGCCCTCAAATTTCTTCATGGTGCTTCCCTTTTGGATACTTGTAAAATTGAGAATGGCAAGCGCGGAGAAAGTATTCAGATTCAGGTGTATAGGGATATAGCTAAGCTTTGCGAGTAAGTAACAACTTTTTTAAGAAAGAATTGCAATGTTATTTGTTTATGTATGTGTGCTATTTCTTATGTAGCTTAGACTAGAGTGCAGATTAACAATGGAAGATTACAATCCACAGGCTACTCAACTTATAAGTGATTCAATGCTTAGAAACATCATTTCTTTTCTAAATGTTCATGATGAAATTCTTGAAAAATTTCGCAACGTATCTACTACAGCAGCTTTTTTGAACTGCTGTAGAAATATTTGGAGAAACTTATATGATATTGATTAAAGAATTTTTTAGGGGCGTTCCAAGAATTCACCATCTCCTTTTTCTTTGGATATGGTCTTAAATCGGTTATGTTTGGAAATATAAATTTTGCAATGTCTTTTTTCTAATGTAATTATATGAGCCACCTTTGCTGGTTTGAGATTGTAATTGTTTGAAACCCAAAATGCTACCAGCCTAAAAATATTAGTTTTTGTTTGTAATTAGACACTTAAAATGAAAGCCCAAACACACCACTTCAGCTTTCCTTGTTATTGCACTGTACTATTTGGTACATATAACCAAACTCAAAATCTTTGTCCTCTATTTGAGTTTTTACTGTTATTGCAGAAATTGTGGGCATGAATATGAAAAACGTAAAGAAATGGCTGCGGCAGCTTTGGCGTATAAATGCATGGAGGTGGCACACATGAGGTTAATCTTCTGTAAACATTCCAGTACAAATAAAGATAGACAAGAGTTGCAAGTTGCTCTCCACACAATTCCTCGAGGTAATAAAATGAATTCATCACCTTTCTCAAGTCAAAATCTACTTATTTAGTTGTAGTTACTGTTGAAAACTACAATGACCAAGTACCAATACAACTAGTTGTAGGCAGTTGGCACAATGTTAAATTTAGTTTGAACATTTGTTTGGAAGCTTTCAAGTGTGACTCTAAGTAGAGATTTTGGTTTTCATATTGATTAATATGGCTATAAAGATAAACTTTGGTAACAAGCATTTATGAGCCTCCGACTTCATTAGTCAATGATTTGTTATTGTTTTCTCAAATCAATTCTTTTAGGTGAATCTCCATCTTCTTCTGCATCAGATGTTGATAACTTGAGCAATCAAATGGATAGGCCTACTTTATCAGAGAGTAATGGTTCCTTTTTTTCAGGAAGCCGTGTCATATCAGCTCAAACTTGCCCAAGTATCATTCGGCTACTTGACTTTGTAAGTGAAGAAAACCTGTTTTGAATTTTACGGAAAAGTTCTCTATTATCTGTCGGAAGTATGAAAAAATCCAGGAGTTTGCTGTATGGAAGGAATAATATGAAAAAATGAAAAATGACCACGCTATAAAATGTTTTACAAACTTAAAAAAGTTTTTTTAATGGAGGATCATGATAGGAAGTGTGATGCAGGCAACGGAATTAGAATAGGAAATATAGCCGAAGAGGGGGAAGAAGAGAAGAAAGGGAAGAAAGAGTATAGCCAAGAAGAAAGATGAGAGGAAGCTAGAGAGAAAAGGGGATTGGAAAATAACAACACATTGCAATTCAATTCATAATCATCAACTTCATTATCTCCCAAGTTACAATGCTAGATTTAAATAGAAGAGTAATTTAGAATAACAAGAAAACCTTAGGAGATGAAGAGACCAACATAAATGAACATAGTAAATATAGACTAACATAAATGAATATAGTAAATAACGATACTAGATGACACTTGGAAATAACAAAACTGAATGACACATGGTAAATAACAAAAATAAATAAAAAGATGTCCTCATCAAAGTGAGGTGAAGAGAATTATTGGAGTATAAATATAATTAGATAATTAAGAATTAGTGAGACTATAGTTTATTATAAGCCCAAGAGGGGGCTGTGGGTGGTGAAAGTGACTTGTAACTGTTCAAGAGAGACTATAAAGTGGGGGAATGGTAGTATTGAGGGGATTATCAATTATCATCTATTATCAAAGAATGTTTCTATTATCATCTACTATCTCTTTTATTGAGAGTACCAGACTCGTGGTTTCAGATTCGTGGTTGTTCTTGTGTGTGATTTTACATGCCGTTTGACTGTTCATCCACCACGCAACATATCAACGTCATATAGCTTTATTGGCTGGTTAGTAGACTGCTTGTTATGAGCTGTCTCTTCTAAGGTTTAATAATCTTTGTGTTGATGGTAAATTTATTAAGGGACAAAGCTAGATTCCCAGAAGCTAAATGATCTTCCACTGCTAAAGATCTTAGGCATTATCCCTTTATGTTACCCTTTTTCCTCCAGCATTTTTTGTAAAGTATTAACTTAATTTTTCATTTCTTTAGAAATCAGAGTTTTTTTTTTTTTTTTGTTATGGTTTTCAAGAAATCAAATGATTTGAATTATTTTCTTTTGCAGACTCAGAATGTAAATTTAGCAATGGAGGCATTGACGAAATCTCATAATGCCCTTGCGGCTGCTGATATAACAACAGTAGAAGATGCAAAAAATAAGAATTATGTTACTTCAGTCAAGCGAGTCATCGATTTCAGCTTCCAAAATGTCGAGGAATTCACACGGTTGGTCGGCCAAGCCATGGAAGCCATAAATCGTCCAGGTTTTGTCGGCAATAGGGGTTAAATTAACCATGTAAGTAGTGTTTTTATGGTTTATTTCCCTGAAGAGAAAGAGTTGAAGAATTAAATGGAGGAAAAGCGGCACAAGGCGGTCAGTGTCAGTGTTAGTTCGGAGCTATACTGTAAATTTGTGAAAAGTCAGGTGGATTAGAGAGTTTTGCAATATTCTTTTTGACTTATTAGCTTATTCTTGACATAGATAAAGGCATAGAGTCCTCATCGTTGCAACTCAGGTTGGGAAAAGCGGGACATTCTTATTTGTTCAAAAAAGTTAGTTATAGCATGTGCAAATGTTAGGCTATTTTTTTAGCTCCATTTTGGAGTTTTGAGTGTAGAATAGAGGTTGGAAGTCATTAACTGGCAACCATTTAGGTTGAATTCCTAGTTTGATTTCTACATTTGTACAGGTTTTTGAACAAACGATTGAATCTGATTCATATCCAACGGCTATTTACTGTCGATCTTGTTAGAAACACAGAAAATTTTCTGGGTTCTGTTGTATAGAATCAATCATTCTACTATGGAAAATGTAGAATATGAGATGATATTGTCTGTTGTTGATTAATTTCTTGGTGGGTGTTCTTCATCACCAATATGACATGATATTTTTGTGTTTTGGAAATTGTTAGCTGTAAGTAAAGGTGGAATGAGGTGTTTAATGTTTAGATCCAGAAAAATGGCTTCCCTTTCATTTCTCTGAGTTACTATTTTATAGTTTTTTTTTTATTCGGTTTGGTTTCAGTTTTGGATTTTTTTCTTGGTTTGGGTTGATTTAGACTTGGTTTTTGGTCGATTTTATGTTTGTGCTTACTTTTGGCTCATATTGCTGGCGTCGCGATGCTCTTTACAAAATTGGTACAAATACTTGAAGTCAACACGCTAGAGAGTCTGCAGGGCTGACACCACCCCGGACACGGAACAATCCTTCAAAAAATTCGACAGGGCCCTCGAAACCAAAACTGGCCAGGTCATAGGTTGAGCTCGGGTCTGGGCCAGCTCACGGGTCATAGACCATTAGATGACCTTATCTCACATTTTTATCGCATTTTCAGATCGAGTTTTTATGCATTTGCAAACCGATTATCCTCTTGTATGCATGCATGTGATTGTGTCAAATCTTGAATTTGTGGAAGTAAATGGTCGTTAAAGAGGCTTGACGAGCGAACTAAAATGAATCGAGTCGCGAAATTCTCCATTCTTAGAGTTAACCAGCTCGACTTCAAACCATATCAAATGAAGTTTTTTCATATTTTTATAAATTTCTTTAACTTATATTAAATATTTATGTTGAAAATAATAATTCTAAATAATATTATATTTAAATGATAAATACATTTATTTATTTATAACTCTTCATAAAGTATCATTTTTCATAACTAATAACTATTCTCCATAGTAATTATTTAAATAATTCAAATATATTTATTTTTATAGTTTTACCATAAAAATAGACTTGGATTCAAATCGTCACATTTCTTAATCAAGATATAAAATTTTCTGACGATATTTAGAGAAGTAATAATATGAAAAAAATTCCAAACAAAAGTACATTTTTAAAACTCGAGTCAAATGAGCCAACTCGCTCATCTAAATGAGCCGAATCGAGTTAGATCAACGAAGCAAGTTATCAGTCGAGGAAACTCATTTAATAGCAAAACATTTTCACCGCTGCAAAGCAAAGGCGCACATTTAGAACAACTCCTACACTAGCTTATGATTCTTCACTTCAATTTGAAATTCTCTCATTCAAGACCTAATACACCGATCATACTTTGCTCTTGACCAAAGTATTAGTCCTGGATCGAAATGACTAAAAACATACGTTTATGATCATCAGAAAACATAAATTTGAGAATAGAATGAAAGCATTTCTAATTCACATCCATTTGATCCATCAATCAAAGCTCAAAATGTTATCATCATCAATAGCTTCGGATTACACGCAACAACTTGTGCATAAGAATGAAATACGAACATCGATATCATTTGAATCTCTCTCAATGTCAAAAGCTTCGGGAACAAAACAAGTGCAGCTCACTAGATGAAAAAGCTATATAAACTTATATTCTTCATCAATATATTCCCATTCTGCCTAGAAGTAAAAATTAAAAGCGGTGATAAAGTGCAGACAATAAATTCTAATCTCCAACGGGAGGACTAAACGAACCCATGGCATAAATTAGTCTCTTTGGTGGATGCATTATCTTACAGTATTTTTACGGCTAGGCTCCGATGACCAAATGTACAAGCAACCTTAGCTCCTGCCTCAGATAAATGTGAGGAGATATTACGCCAAATACCGGAACATGCTGGGGTTATCTTTGTCCCTCTCCAAATAATCTCGGGTGATCAGATCTTCAATTCTCTTTTTGATTGCCTTGAAATCCGGCTGCAAATTCAAATTGTGTAAAATAATTTAACTCTGAAATTGAAAAAAGAAATGGCAGGACCTGAACAATGTATAATAACCTTGAACATGCGGCCGAGCTGCTCAACACACTCCATCACCAACTGCTGATGACCCAAAACTTTCCGGCTTTTCATAATGCGTACAATCGAGGCATCAATGGCATACCGTCTATCCTTGTCGACGTCTTCAATTACTTTCTTTTTTTCATCGACAGGAGGAAGAGGAATCTGCATGATAAAAGATGCATCATCAATTAAATAATGTGCAACACAATAAATAGAGAAGGGAAAGGAAATATTTACAAAGATTTTAGTACCTTAATTCTCCTCATTTTGTCTGTAAATTTTGAATTAAACTCGAAGGAATCAGTCGGAGAGATTGTTTTCGTGTTTGGTTCCTTGATAAGGATTTTATACTTGGCACATGACAAGGAATGGAGTAGTCTGACAACATCATCGTCGCTCAAATTCAATTGCGTCATAATTTCAGAATAACTCAATCTTTCCGCAGAATTGAATAATAGCAATACAGAAGCCTATTAAGAAAGAGAAAAGTAGATAGCACAAGACCTCTGCATTAGAAATTAACCACAAAAAAATCACAGAAGGACATAATATCCAACAGAGAACCCTTTGGTTGGGGTGAGGAGACTAACAACTAATAGATGTCTGATGTGTAACTCACCTGATGAGTCGTCACGATCAACTCAATTGTTTTTGAGTCAAATTTTCCACTGATATTACAAGTACCCAGCGAGTATATCCATGAAAGTTTTCTATGCTTTGTTTTTGTTTGATAAAATTCCTTGAAAACTTCAACACACTTGACCTAAAAAAATGATAATATTTTAATAAATTGTCAACAATCCAAATATATATAACTGTATACACAAGAAATTTCTATTAAAAACAGTTTGAAATCTAGTCAGAAGAAAACATTTCATTACCATCTCTGCAGGAAGATTAAGGTCAAAAGACTTGTAACTTGGCCAGAAGCCTGTAGTCAAAACAGTGACTGTCAAGTCAATGCCTGGATTTGCATTTAAATTATTGCTCAGATACTCCTCAAAGCTGGTTTGATTCTCCCTCGCTAATGTCAAGTCCGTGACCTAGTAGACATCAATGTCGTTAAGAACTGTCAATTATCTCCAAACAAAAATAAGTGACACAACTGAGATATAAATATGACAGACTATTAGAGCTAATTGATTTCTAATATATATACATGAATAGGACCCTAATAAATAAGGAAAGAATAATCTAAACTAGGGAATAAACTAAATACACATATACAAAAAAATATTCTAATCCCTATAAATCAGTAAAATTTAATAACTCTAAATTATCTACACAAAGATTAGATAGTAATATATCTCAACACTCTTCCTGGAGCAAAGATGTCAATCATGTCAAATTTGACTAGAAGATCTTCAAACAACTGCTTGAACCTTTTTGTAAGAACATCTGCAAGTTGTTCAAATGTTGGTACGTATGGCATACAAATCTCCTCTCTTTCAAGTTTTTCTTTGATGAAATGACGATCAATCTCCACATGTTTTGTTTTGTTGTGCTGCATTGAATTATGTGCAATGTTGATGGCTGACTTATTGTCACAAAACAACTTTATTGGCTTATCGGTCTTGATCTTAAGTTCTTTTAGGATATTTCTAAGTCAAATAACTTCACAAACTCTTTGAGTCATTGCTCTGAATTCAGCTTCTGCACTGCTCCTTGCCACAACATCTTGCTTTTTGCTCCTTCATGTCACAAAGTTGCCTCATATAAACGTGCAATAGGCTAATGTAGACCTCCAATCAGTTTTAGATCTTGCCCAATCAGCATCTGTAAATACTTCAATCTATCTGTTTTGATTTTTCATCAACATAATGCCCTTGCCCGGACTTCCTTTGAGGTAGTGGAGAATTCTGTAAACAGCCTTGAGGTGATCTTTAGTTGGACAATGCATGAACTGGCTTACTAAGCCAACGACAAATGCTATATCAGGCCATGTATGAGCTAAATAAATCAGTTTTCCAACCAATTTTTGATATCTGACTTTGTCTACAGGCACTTCATGTAACGCCCCCAAACCCGCCCCTGCTCAGTGCGCTACTTTGCTAACCAATCCCGCATTTAAAACGGTGTTTAAAACAATTTTCGATAAATTTTCGACTCAATTTTTTTTTTTACAAACTTACCTTTTTAACTTAACATTTTTCTACTTTTCTTTTTTTTTTCCACAACTTTTACTTTTTATAAAACCAACCACACTCTTCTTTTTCCTCATGCATTCCTCCGTGAATGCCTCCTTTTCATTAACATAAATTGTATAATAACCAATAATTATTTTCCTTTGAATTGTCAATCCTTTGAATTTTCAATATACTCCTTTTTGACTTTTCAACCAATACACTTTTTTCTTCACAAAATCACCCACTCATTTATATGTATAATATAACCTTTAAACTCCCATCGCAACCCATAACTAGGGCCATGCACGCTATAGAAAAATTACGGGTGTTACACTTCATTCTTACCTTGATCGAGTTTCTGATTAGGATCAATAGATGTTGAGGCAGACTTGCATCCGAGGAGACATGTCTCTTTGAGAAGATCGAGCACATATGATAAACCTCATATTCGGTTTACGTATTCGAGAAGAAAAAAATAAAGAGTAGAGGGACTGAAGCGTAGATGTATTGTTGATAAAAGCGTAGATGTATTGTTGATAAATAGACTACAGTGTACTGACGTAAGAAAAACGGTTGTAAGGGGGGAGAAATAAATAGAGAAAAGAAAAGGGAGAGAGGGCATTCAGTTTTTCTTGGGTTAGTTTCAGGAGCTGCAAAGCTTGCGTAGGAGAGGAGGGGACTCTCGAAGAACCCCGTTGTTGTAAGTTTCCGTGTTCTTGATCTTGAATAAGATTGGATAGCTCGTATCAATTTGGTATCAAAGCTCTTTCCTGAGGAATGAGTAAAATCGTAACCAGAGCCGAAGCACAGAAGGATACGAGGAACGATTGGCAGAAGGAAATTGCGGAGGTAAAGGATGAGTTAAAGAAGTTGGGAAAGTTTTCAGCCATGGAGAAAACGATGCTGATGATGCAGGAGCAATTAACAAAATTGCTGGAGAAATCGGAAAGAATGGGAACTCAAGATTTAGAGATTCCGCGAGAACTGTGGGAAGAAAGGCAATCGAGAGGATTGGAGAATGAGACAACAGTCAGGGAAAAGAATTACCTTCCAAGGAAACTAGAACTTCCGGTTTTCTCTGGAGAAGATGTAGAAGGTTGGATATTCAGGGCAGAGCGTTATTTTTCAGTCAATCGGCTTGAGGAAGAAGAAAGAATAGAAGCAGCTACTGTTTGTTTGAAAGGACCTGCTTTATCTTGGTTTCAATGGGAACACAGAAATCGTCCATTTCGAACGTGGATGGATTTCAAACAGATGTTGGTAGAGAGGTTCAGGGTGGCGAATGAAGGGACCAATTGCGACAGGCTCTTGACGATAAGACAAGAAGGGAATGTGGAAGACTTTAGAACAAGGTTTGAAGCGCTCATATCTGGGTTGTATGGAATTCCAGAAGAAGTGCTTATTAGCGCTTTCTTTAATGGATTGAAGAATGAAATTAAGGGTGATGTACGACTAATGCGACCCGCGAGCTTGAGAGAATTAATGCAGTTTTCACAAATGGTGGAGAACAAGAATGTTTTACTCAGGTCAACAACACCGCCAAATTACCGTCAAACGTATTCCCTGAAACAGGAACAAAGAGATATAAATAACTTTCATCGGAGAATTCCTGAGACGATGACAAAGTCACAGGGAAGTGGTAAGACAGAGATTTCCCAAAGAAGATTGACATAATCAGAGATGAGAATAAGGAAAGAAAAAGGATTATGTTATAGATGTGATGAAAAATACGGTCCTGGACATCAATGTAAAAAAAAAATGCTGCAAGTATTGCTTATAGCAGATGGGGAAAAGGACTGGGGGAGTACTGAGGATACAGAGGAGGAAGACGATAGACAAATGGATAATACGAGTACTACTGTAGAGTTGTCATTGAATTCCATAATGGGTATTCAAACTCCACGTACAGTACGCTTCAAAGGGAAGATTGGAAACAAGGAGGTAATAGTAATGATAGACAGCGGAGCCACACACAATTTCATAGACCAGAAGACGGTGCAAGAACTGGAGTTACCAGTACAGAAGACCAATCCTTACGAAATTTCAATGGGAAATGGAAATTCGTTAGAAGGAGCGGGAATCTGTAAGGATGTTCCATTAGAACTTCCTGAACTAGTGGTAATTGAGGAATTTCTTCCCATTGAGCTGGGAAATACAGACATCATCTTGGGCATGTTATGGCTGGAATCTATAGGTGACATGCAGGTAGACTGGAAACGTAAAATAATGAGGTGGAAGAATGAACAGAGAATGGTGGAAATAAGGGGAAATCCAAGCTTGGATAGGAAATTGGTTTCTTTAAAGTCAATGGTTAAAACGTGGAGAAAAGAGAAACAAGCTGTGTTCATACAGCTAGGAAGGTTGATGTCAGAAGCTGCTGGAGGAAATCAACTTCTGCAAACAGAGGTAATAGAAATTCTTTCCCAGTTCAGGGATGTTTTTACTTGGCCAAGGGGGCTACCTCCAAGCAGAAAACACGAATATCAAATTGTGTTGAAAGAGGGTACTATACCGGTGAATGTGACGCCTTATAGATACCCGATTATACAAAAAGATGAAATAGAAAAAATGGTGAAGGAAATGTTATCGGCAGGGATCATACAGCCTAGTTCAAGCCCATTTTCTAGTCCTATTATTTTGGTTAAAAAAAAGATAATAGTTGGCAATTTTGTGTGGATTATAGAGCACTAAATCGGGAGACAGTTAAGGATAAATTCCCTATTCCTCATATAGAGGAATTGTTAGATGAGCTCCATGGGGCTAGAATATTTACTAAGTTGGATTTGAAATCCGGTTATCACCAAATTAGAGTGAAAAAAGAAGATGTGCACAAGACGGCTTTTCGGACTCATGAGAGGCATTATGAGTTTTTGGTTATGCCTTTCGGCTTAACCAATGCTCCTTCAACATTTCAATCTTTAATGAATAAGTTGTTTCAAAAGTTTCTTCGGAAATTTTTGTTAATTTTCTTTGATGATATCCTCATATATAGTGCTTCAGAGGAGGACCACTTTCTGCATTTGAGGTTGACATTGGAGATTTTAAAACAAGAGAAGTTGTTTGCCAATGAAAAAAAATGTTTATTTGCTCAGAAGGAGTTGGAGTATCTGGGTTATATGATTTCGGAGAAAGGTGTATCTGTGGATCAGACTAAGGTGGCTGCAATTACTGAATGGCCATCACCCAGGACGTTGAAACAATTAAGGGGATTCCTAGGATTGACTAGATATTACCGTCGGTTTGTCGCTGGTTATGGATCGATTGCATTGCCACTGACTGAGCAGCTAAAGAAAGACAAGTGGAACTGGGGATTGGAGGCGGAAACAGCATTTAAAAACTTAAAATTGGCAATGACAACAGTGCCAATGTTAGCCCTTCCAAATTTTGATGAAGTGTTTATTGTAGAAACTGACGCTTCTGGAACGGGAGTGGGGGCTGTGTTGATGCAGAATGGGCGACCAATTGCGTTCTTCAGTCAACAGTTGTCCAAACAACAGAAATTAAAGTCTGTGTATGAACGAGAGTTGATGGCCATCGTTCTGGCAATTCAGAAATGGAGACCTTATCTCCTTGGTCGGAAGTTTATTGTAAGAACAGACCAAAGAAGCCTAAAATTTTTGTTTGAACAACGCTTGGTAGCTCCAGAACACCAAAAATGGTTGATAAAGTTACTGGGATATGATTTTGAAGTTCAGTATAAACCTGGATGTGAGAATAAAGCAGCTGACAGTCTATCGAGGAAAGAAGATGCTGTTTCGGAAGTGTTGAATTTAAATATAGTCATCTCCCATAATTTGATTTCTAATGCGGAGTTGGAGGAGGGATTACAGGGGGATAACAAGTTACAGAAGATAAAAGAGAGGCTGTTACAGAATCTAGGCGAGCGCTCAAAATTTATGTTAAAGGATGACCAGCTTTTTTATGGGCATCGGAAAGTTATTTCCAATAAATCCAAGGTGGTAGAAAAATTTTTGAAGCTTTTTCACGACAGCCCACTGGGCGGTCATGGAGGGGTGACAAAAACCTGTAGGCGTTTGGCTTCGGAACTATTTTGGTTTGGTATGAGGCAAGACGTAGAAAGATATATTCGCAATTGCATAATCTGTCAGCAAAACAAGTATGAAGCTCTTTCACCATCTGGTCTTCTGCAGCCTTTACCGATTCCAGAGGATGTGTGGGAGGATGTTTCAATAGATTTCATTGAAAAATTGCTTAAATCTCATGGGTTCGACACGATCCTAGTAATCGTGGATCGATTAAGTAAATACGCTCATTTTGTTAGTCTCAGTCATCCATATTCGGCGAAGACAGTTGCGGAGAAGTTCATGCAGAATGTGTTTAGATTGCATGGGATGCCAAAGTCGATAGTGTCTGATAGAGATAAAGTTTTTGTCAGCTTGTTTTGGAACGAGTTATGGCGTTTACAAGGAACTACTCTGAAACTAAGCTCTGCTTACCATCCACAAACAGATGGGCAGTCGGAGGTGGTTAACAGAACACTGGAGACTTATTTGAGGTGTTTCTCGGGTAATAAGTCGAAGGATTGGAGTAAATGGTTGAGTTGGGCCGAATTTTGGTACAATTCTGCGTACCAGTCGGCCATCAAAATGAGCCCTTTCCGGGCTGTATATAAACGTGATCCACCTTCTCTTTTACGAGTTGAGAAGTCGAGTTCAGTGGTATCAGCTGTGGATGAACAGCTTAAAGACAGGGATGAGATTTTAGGGATTATTAAATCCCACCTAAATAGAGCGCAGCAACTAATGAGACAATCGGCGAACAAGAAGAGGAGGGAGGTGTAGTTCGAGTTAGGAGATAAGGTTTGGCTGAAACTACAGCCGTACCGACAACGTTCGTTAGCGGAGCGACAATCTCAGAAGCTCGCACCCAGATTTGTGGGACCATTTGAGGTTATCAGAAAGATCGGGCAGGTTGCGTATAAATTGCGGTTGCCGGAGTCGGCTAAAATACATCCTGTTTTCCATGTTCCATTGCTTAATCAGGTGCGTGGGGAGATTGTGAACACTGTTCCTATTCCAGATGCCGTCAGCGAAGAAGTTGTGGGGCAGCGATGCCCTGAGTCGTTGCTGGAGGTTAAGCCAAATTAACACCAGAGTGAGGATTTTCTGGTTTTGATTAAGTGGAAAGATTGCCCGGCTTTCGAAGCTACGTGGGAGTCTTTTGATAATATTCTTACTCAATTTCCGGATTTCAACCTTGAGGACAAGGTTAGTCTATGGCGGCGGAGTAATGATAAACCTCCTATTCGGTTTACGTATTCGAGAAGAAAAAAATAAAGAGTAGAGGGACTGAAGCGTAGATGTATTGTTGATAAAAGCATAGATGTATTGTTGATAATAGACTACAGTGTACTGACGTAAGAAAAACGGTTGTAAGGGGGGAGAAATAAATAGAGAAAAGAAAAGGGAGAGAGGGCATTCAGTTTTTCTTGGGTTAGTTTCAGGAGCTGCAAAGCTTGCGTAGGAGAGGAGGGGACTCTCGAAGAACCCCGTTGTTGTAAGTTTCCGTGTTCTTGATCTTGAATAAGATTGGATAGCTCGTATCAACATACTTCCTCTGAGATATAACAATCTCATTCTTTGATCTAGCTACTTCCATACTTAGAAAGAACTTGAGATTTCCCAAGTCCTTGAGCTCAAACTGATGACCTAGAAGCTTCTTCAAAGTTGATAGCTCCATCTCATCATTTCCTGTCGTTTATAGAATAAAGTATGATCTGATTGAGCTTGTGAATAGCCGTGCTCCTTGACAGCCCTTGCGAACCTCGCAAACCATGCACGAGGGGATTACTAGAGCCCGTATAAGGATTTCTTTAGTTTGCAGACCTTCTCTGCTACACTTGCATTATCAAAACCTGGAGGCACTTACATAAACACCTCTTCTTCTAAATCACCATTAAAAAATGCATTTTTAACATCAAACTGTAACAGAGGCCAATCCAGGTTAGCAGCCAGTGAAAGTAAGACCCTGACTGTGTTGAGTTTGGCAGCTGGGGCAAATGTTTCCACATAATCTAGGCCATAGGTTTGAGTAAATCCTCGAGCTACAAGACTGGCTTCGTATCTTTCTATCGAGCCATCAAAGTTATAATTGATTGTGAAAATCCACTTGCTCCCTACAAGGTGTTTTTCTTTTGGAAGTTATGTCATCTCCCAAGTTTCTTTTTTCTCAAATGCTCTCATTTCTTCTAGGACAGTCTCCTTATACTTTGGAATACTTAGTGCTTCTTGTATCGTTTTTGGGATTTCATCATCAGTGATGCTAGTGGTAAAGACTCTAAAACTAGGTGAGAGTTTATAATATGACACATGACAAGCAATAGGATGTTTGGTATACTCACGAACTCTTTTACCAAGAGCTACGGGTACAATAAGATCACTTTGGATTGACTCAGGAGAACTCTTTTACCAAGAGTTATGGGTACAATAAGATCACTTTGGATTGACTCATAGGTTGTAACATGTTCACTGTGATCAGACTATAGATTTGGATCAAGAGGAAATGGAATAGGAGTAATAGAGTTGAGATTACCTGGATCAATACATGGTTCAAATGATGGCACTTTTAGAGTCGGTAATATGTCAATACATTGTTTTTCTTTCATTCTCGAGTAAACACGAAGATCAGAGGTGGGAACCACACTACACACCGCAGATTTCACATTTGTTGTCCTGTTTTGGTCATAGTTAATAACAAGTGTAGGCATAACAATGATTTCTCAAAACTTATCTGTGCTTGTTTCCCTATTCTCCCCATGAAGAAAAGTTTTTTTCAAAAAAATGTTTGTTTTCAAAAAAATGTGACATTCATGCTAACAAACATTTTTCCTGATCTCGAGTCAAATCATTTGTATTCTTTTTTTGGAGAGAAACCTAAGAAAATACATTTAGTTGCCTAATGATCAAATCTATTTCAGTTATGATCATGAATGTGAACAAAACTAATACAACAAAAAACTTTAAGTACTAAGTGAGTGAAAAATCTGTTGTGAGAAAAATATGATTGTAAAGTTTTTAAGGGAATAGCTTAGTACTTCGTTGGGCATCCTATTAATTAGGTATGCAACATTAAGTATGGCCTCACCCCAAAATCTTTTAGGTACATTCATAGAAAACATGAGTACGAGCTACCTCTAATAGATGTCGAATTTTTCTTTCGGCAATTCCATTCTGTTGGGATGTATCAATACACAACCTAGGGTGGATAATGCCTTGTTTTACAAGAAACTTACCAAGAATTTTATTAAAATATTCTCTCACATTATCAATTATAAAAACTAGAATTTGAGACTAAAATTGAGTTTTAATCATAGAGTTGAAATTTTTTAAAGTTTCAACAGCTTCATATTTTTCTCAGATTTTTCTTTAAAGAAATAAATTCATGTGTTTTTTGTATGATCGTCAATAAAAATAATAAACCATCTAAAATCAGACATATTTCTAACCCTAGATAGTCCCCACATGTCACTATGAATAAGAGAAAACGGTTTAGATGGCCTGTGTGCTAAAGTAGGATAAACATATCACCTATATTTAACAAATTGACAAATCTCACATTGAAAAGAACCAATATCTTGATGACCAAGTCTATAGTGTCATAACATAATTTCATTCTCTAAAGATAAAAAACTAGAGGATCATGGTTTTTGATATTGTTTACTCAAGAAGCTGTCTGAGGCAAAGTAGTAAAGATCACCACTTTCTTTAGCATTGCCAATCATCTTCTTCAAGCATTGGACCTGAAAAACATAATCTGGTTGATCCAAATTTGATTAGATAGTTAAAAGCATGAGTTATTTTGCTAACAGATATTAGGTTACAAGATAAGTTGAGCACATGAAAGACATTTTTTAAGGTAAGGGAAGGTGAGACAATGATAGAACTTTTTTCGGCAATTGCAGACATTGAACCATCTGCAATTTTGACTTTTTGATTTCCAGAACAAGGAAAATAAGTTGAAAACATATAAGAAGAACCTGTCATATGATCAGTGGCCCCTGAATCAATGATCCAGGGGTCGGATTTATCTAATGTGACACAAAACACGGCTGCATGAGTACTTTTTTTACTTGAGAAAATGATGGATTGGATGTGGTATTAGCAGACTGATGTGTGCTCCATAAATGATACAATTGTTCTAGATTTTCCTTGTTGAAGAAAGAATTATCATTAGATGACTGAGATGCTGCAAGTTCTTCATATGAGACTTGGAATCCTCTTTTGTTGTCACGAAAGGATTTGTTGGCTATAGTGAAGTCAGCAAGCTTGCCATGAAGTTTCCAACATTTAGCTTTAACATGCCCGAATTTATGACAGAACTCACAGACTGATCAATCTGAGCGCTTAGGATGCCTCTGAGTGGACTTATCTGACTTAGTGATCCTCAATGTAGAGGTATCTGCTGTAGGAATGGTTGACTCATGGCCAAGCATCCAGCCAACGACTTTCTTCTCTGCGTACTTCAGCAAACACCTCACAAGTATTTGGAAGTGGATGTCGACCAAGTATCTATTTGCGCATCTCATCCAAGTCCTTGTTTAGGCCTACCAGGAAATTGAATATCCTCTCTTTCTCGACTGTTTTCTGAAATAAAGCACTGTCCTTTGTACATTGCCACTTGTAATCATAGAATAAATCAAACTCTTGTCATAGAGTTTTGAGGTCAGTGTAGTATTGCGTTACACTCTTCTCTCCTTATTTGGCCTTCCTCAATTGGGTCTTGATCTCAAAGAGCTGTCCTGCATTCCCAAAGTCAAAGTACGTATCCTTTACAGTCTCTCATATATCATTCGCGGTTGGAAGGAAGAGATAGGTCCGAGCAATATCTAACTCCATTGAATTCACCAGCCAGGACATGACCATTGAATTCTCAACCTCTCATCTATCATAACTTTCACCTTCATCTTCAAGCTTCACTGCAGAACCGGAGAGATGTCCAAATTTGCCATTTCCTTAAACGAATAGTTTGACAGACTGGGACCATTGAAGAAAGTTACTCTCATTTAACTTATGAGAGGTAACAGTGAAATTGTTATTAGAATCACCAATAGAACTGGTGTCCAAATGTTGTTCTGTCATGAAGAACGAATTACCAAAGAAAAAAAAAAATTCCTTCTGCCTCTGAATGAACAGAGACACGAATGAAGAGACCTCCTTCGACCGACAACTTCTGCGTGACCAATGACAAAATTGAGACCTTCGGCTGACTATTGCTGCGCAACCAAACAGACAAACACAGTCGCGCGACTTCTGCGTGACCAACGACAGAACTGAGACCTTCGACCGACAATTTCTACGCAACTAGGCGGAGAAACACAGTCGCGCAACTTTCAAACCAGAAGTGCGCGACTAGAAGATAGCAAAACGAGGAGAAGGATAATCTGCTCAACCTAGGGCCGATAGCTTCAGAGGGCGCACAACTTTCAGCAAAGGATCGGAGTGTCCACGGTGATCACCACTTTCGTCGGACGGCAGTTAGGGTTAACTCTCCGATTCTTTTTCGTAGAAACCGGCTCTGATACCATATTAGAGCTAATTTATTTCTTACTCATTGATTTCTAATATATATGCATGAATAGGACCCTAATAAATAAAGAAATAATAATCTAAAGTAAGAAATAAACTAAATATACATACGGAAAAATATTATAGTCCCTATAAATCAGTAAAACTTAATAACTCTAAATTATCTACACAAATATATCTCAACACAGACCATTCCTTCCATTTTTGAGGTGAACTGTCCACCACATTGCTGCTTTAATTTTGTCAAAATACTTCTTTCATGATCATCATTAGCGCTCTTATCAAAAAGTAGCCTTCGAGCAAGCTTTTTCCTGCAAGTAAATCATTTGTAAAATTTCTCTGTTGCTATCATTTTTTTCTACGAGAAACAAAAAAAAAAGTTCGTATTATTCAAGAAATTTTGCATCGGAGAACAAAGTTAGAATACTTACCTATAGAATTCAGCAAATAGGTCTTTGTCACTAATATATGCGAGTAACTTCACCACCTGTAAGATGAAAGCAAATAAAGTTACAAAGTCCATATCATTACAAAAAATAAAAAAGATCACGTGTAACAGGCACCGAATACCTTTTCAAGTGTTTCTTCAATTGCTTCATCACTTAATTTCTCACTTCCACCTTTCTTTAGAATGTTATCACAAAAAGTTGCAAGTAATTCGGCGCTTGAACTCCCAGCAACGCCCTTGTTACAAAACACCTCAAAAGCCTCCTTGAGTGCCTGAATTAAAACTCAGTTAAGATGCAGTGCAGCATTTAGGCGCAATAGAAACAAACTTTGAAAAAACCATCTATATACAAACCTTGTGAAAAAGAGTATGATTCTGAAAACAATCATTCACATATGCGAGATATTTGTCATGCAGTTCAATCACTTTTCTGACAAAAACCTGAGGAATCACAGGCTTAAGATATAAGAATTAAAAAAAATTATATACAATATATTAAAGCTCCAAATTAAAACAGTACCTGTTCTTGCAGACCCACCACATCCTTTTTATCTGCCTGTAAGGAGCCACACAAAAAAAAGAACAAATGCAAAAAAGTCATCATATGCTATAAATAAAACTATTTTAACCTATAGGACAAGCACATAAACCTTTAAATGAAATTATTTTTCCAAAATAAAAAGAATAAACCTATCCTACCCAAGTAAGTGATCAAAAGATAACAGGTAATGCATAACAACTATCATAGATCCTAGCAACTCATCTTGTCTTCATAAAGAAAATTGTTCCAATAGTCATTCAGTGTCTAGCAGAAACTAAACAGTAAACATAGTTCAAGAATGACACGGGTAGAGAAAGTAGTTGCTAGCAGTTTTAAACAGTGTCAACATATTCTATGACACTTATAAACAAGAAG
Source organism: Begonia masoniana (assembly GCA_022432975.1). Taxonomy (NCBI): domain Eukaryota; kingdom Viridiplantae; phylum Streptophyta; class Magnoliopsida; order Cucurbitales; family Begoniaceae; genus Begonia; species Begonia masoniana. The sequence continues at coordinate 48,957,785 of CM039506.1, forward strand.
TCCGATAGATTCTAAATCCTGTCATTTTAGGGACACACTTGCCAATTTATCCAAATCAAGTTTGACATGACTGACATTGACATAAAAAGAGGGCCATAAAGGACCTAAATGCTTCTATTCTTAATCCTTCCACATAAGGAATGACAGCCTTTCACCCATATCTAGGTTTTTATATAAACAATGATAGTTGTTCTTAAACATAAAATTTAGCAAAGTCAAGCTCAACAGTCTTATCATTCATAGCACAATAGGGAAATATTAAAAAGTCGATGCTATTTCAGCAACACCAGTGGCACATGGGTCACAGTGACATCTTCGCCCTTAATGGAAAATCAATAAACAATAAACTTAGCTAGGCATATTCATTCAGCTTAAAAACAAAAACAAATTGAGGTACATACTTTCTTGTTGCTTGCAGCATCTTCTGCGTGTTTTACCAAGGTTGTTCCTTCAGCAGTAACATGCTGCACCATAAAAAAAAAAAAGAAAAAAGGGAAAAAAAAAAAAGAGAAACTAAATACAATGAACTTCTGCAGTAACATAGTGCATCACTTAAAAAAAAGGAACTAAACTCAAAGAACATCTCTAAATTTCAACTGAAAATAAGGACAACAAAGCATAAGATGAAACTTAACCTGCTTAAATATGCTGGAAACTGGATCTAAGCCTCGTGGTATTTTTGAAAAGAGTCTAAACATTCTTGATAGATCTTCAACCTATACAATTATGGGAAAACAAGTCAACCTTGATTGTAAAGCTGTTGTACTTTGTTTTAGTCAATGAAATAAATACAATCTCTTTAAAGCAGGTACCTTGTCATCCCCTAGCAATGCATGACATCCTGAATGCTCCTTTTCAAGCAGTTGGGTAGCATACACGGACAATAACTCATGTTGAACTTTCTAAGTAAAGGACAGACAAAAACCATAACAACTTAAAACAATAACAATGACCAGCAAAGAAACGATACTGATGGTAGTAAAGATTTTGTTATTAATTAGACAAGGTTGTGCTTGTAGTTGGAAAATTATTACTGTAAATATCGCAAAATATAGCTGTTTTAGATTAGAAGTAGCAGTGGACTAATAGTCCAGAAAAGTATACCAACCTCCAACAACTTTGGCTCGCTGCTAGAGTGCAAATAATGTGAAACTCTATCTTTCTCTCGTTTCAAGCACTCCTCTGCCTAGAAATTGCAACAAGATACGTCAAACACCAACTTTATGCAAACAAAAAAGAAAGTTTTAATATGATTACTTTTAGCATATAATCAGGACAGGAATCTTCAAGGATCCAACTAGAAGCTTTCCTAGAGTAATAAGCAGCAGTATCATTCAGCATGGCTGCTTCAAAGTCGTTCTCATAACAATCCATCTGACCCATTCCAATCTCAACAAATATATCCAAAACATTCTTCAATAGAGCGCGATCAATCTGCTCTCCTTCACGTTCTTGATCAATCTGTTTTGAAAAAAAACTAACAATTTTACTAATGTTGAACCTTCACCAGCCAAGTATATCAGACAACGAAAGAAGAAACTTTACCAGTGAAATAACTGCATCTCTTACTTTACAATTTAACTCCTTATAAACCTGCAAGCAAGATCAACGCCCAAGTTATAGTGTCAGACACTGAATATCAGAATTAAAAGTAACAAGCAGAAAAGAGATTTAACTTGCAAGCGAAGTAAAGATCAAAAGTTGCAATGAGATGAGTGTGCAGAATAACATTAAAAAAATAAGATCATGACATACCAGGTCACGGAAGCAAGCTAATCCAACTTCATTAAGTGGTGGAAGTGACCTCCGAGCAATAAAGTATCGATCAAGATAATAAAAGAAACGGGAAAGCCATCTAACCATCACTTTATGATTAGACCACCGCTTTACGAGCTCTCTCAACATAAATTCGTCATGTTTCTCTCTCAAAGATGGCAATACCTGAATAGAACAACAAACTACCAAATCATTAAGAGTGCACAAATATTCAACTCATTTCCTTCAGCAGTTCTAGCATTCAATTAGCCCATAACATAAAATCAACAAAGGATTTCATAGTTATTAGTTTAAGATTTTCCATACAAAATAAGGAATGAATACTCACCAAACCTAAGATGGCTCAGTCTGTTAACAGAAACAGATCAACTCAAGTATTAATAGCGCCAAAAGTAAACAAGAGAAAAAAAAAATTACTCATGAACTCATCTGAAATTCATTGTATTCTTATCCACTAAATAATGGAAACATGAATACAACAATTCATGTCCAACACAATGGAAATTATTACTTGTATTCTTGTTCACTAGATAATGAAAACATGAATACAACAATTCATGTCCAACACCAAGGAAATGATTACTACCTCTAATCTTATGTTCCCCGGGGAAAGGATTGAAATAATGTCTAATGTGTTGTAACAATATGCAATAAATAGCCCCCAAAGAAATAACACTCAAAAGACATAACTATAATAAACCAACTGTATATTAAGGACAAGTAGTTTAATTGTTGATGTCCCTTCCATGCTAAATATTATTGGTCGTCAATTCACGAAAAAGATGAAAAAAATTCAAGCCACCAGAAATACTTCTAATCTCCTTCTTACTGTCGAAGTGATGTACTCCTCAAAAGACTCCCGGTATTTGTCGTAGAGCTGCTGGGAGTAATCATGAGGAGGCTTTTGAGTACACATATTATAAATCGTTCTGCAGATAACATTACGAAAACCATAAGTTTAATAAAATTGACTCCATCCAACTGAAATCTGGATAACAACATACAAAAGCGAACTAAAAAGTTAAGAGAAGGTTTTACGTATAGAGCGTCATGTAATCCTCAGAACTGAACTGAGGCTCGGGCAAGCCCTCTAGGATGTTTTTCAGCTTTGTGATCCCCTTTTGCATGATATCCCATCCTTGCTCTAAGTCTATAGTCTTGCGATCACTCATCGTCATTTCACCACACTCTATGTTGGACCAAATATCACATAATCTGCACATTAAACATACCGTTGCGTTCAAATACAACATCTAAGGGAGATAGTACCGGTAGACATTAAACAAACGAGGACTAACATAGAGCAAATCCTAAAGCAAATTAAAAAAAAAAAAAAAAATCATCTTTTTATATCAGGCTATCTCAATTCAAGAGCCGACTACCTCTGTTGAAACAATCTCACACACTCCAAACACGAAAAGCCCAAACAGGCAAAATTAGTCACCTACAGATCCCAAATCAACATAAAACTCCTCGACCGAAAAATTCCCCGGAACCAACTACTAAATCAAAAAATTCAACGACCAAGAAAAAAAAAATCGAAAGATCGATAATTAATTTAGCAGATACACACAAAAAAATGCAAATTCAGCATACCTTACCTGAGAGAATGAAGCTGCCGGATAAGCCAAAGAAACCTCAACCAGCAACCCTAACCCTAAGAAGAGGAAGAAAATCGGAACGATAACGAAGCGTGAGAGCTCAAACAGAGCGCATTGACGAAACAAGGTAAAACCCAAAGATCTTCTGCTCTCTCTCTCTCTCTCTCTCTTTCCCCCCATTTATGTTCATCCTCTTGCGTTTGGGGTTTCTTTCAATTCCTATTATAATTATTATTATTATTATTATTATTATTATTTTACGATGAATATTCAAAAAAACAAAATTTTCACAAAAACTATCCCTATTTTAATAATTATTTTTCTTTTTTTAATTTCGAAACAAACCTTCAATTTATAATTTTGTCAAAACTATCCCGATTAATTCTAGGGAGAACCGATCGAGTAATATCAAGTTCATCGTCTAATATCACTTCACAGAACTATAAATGAGACAGTAAATCTAACGTAACTCTTAATGATTTAACGATATTTGGTTTTGGATTACGCGTATTCGTCCCTTTTTTTATCGCGAAGAATTAAAAATAATGATTCAATAATATATGGTCAATATTTTGAGTTTGAGTTGACTTGGTCAACTAAATGTACGTTGAACATAATATTTGACGAAATTGGAAGAAAAACACATATTAATAGTCACATGGTTGTCTATTCTTGGAAAAAGGAAGGTTCAATTTATTATTTTAAACAACTAAATGATTAATATTAGTTAAATAAATTTTTTTTTTTTTTTGTGAAATTGGGCAAAGCAGTAAAATTGGAAGAGGATAATTTTATTTATTTTATGTAAAATGCATTTTTTTTTTTAAGTTTGGCAAAAGAGATTTTCTGAAAAATTAAATCAAAATTGCAACGAGACGATGCATGTGTGAGTTAAACGCAACATTTTTGTCACTCGCAACGAGATGAAAAGTAATAATCGACGAAAAAAAATTGATTGTTCACAATCAAGACAACATATCGTTTGCTAATGTGAAATATTTCAAAAACTGTATTCAGAACTGAATTGTGAGATTCTGTTCAGTTAAATTTAAAAACAAAAATTAATTTTATTAAAATATAGAAGTTTAGAATCGAGTTTTGCCGAGTTTGGGTCGAGCCACTCGTGAAATTTGAGTTTAGGCAAGCATTTGGAACATAAAATACCGATTTTCTTTCACTACAAACTGGACTCGGGTTACACGAGTACAAGTTCTACAAAGGAGATAGAGTGAGATGATGATTATTATGTGATTATATTTAGTCATTCTAAGTGTAAAATAAATAGGTATAATACAATTTATATCCTAACGTTTGAGTTATTTTCGTGTTAGACATTAAATTTTTTTTTTTTTACAAATTGAACTTTTACCTTGCAGCTATCAACAATTAGAATTTGTCATCAATTTATTTTTTAAATTCAGCACGTACTAATTATGTGTTTTAACTTGATTTAACTCATATGAAGATTTCTAATTAAATTTCGAACTTTATCAATCATTTTTTCACAATTTTGAACTTTATTGACAGATTGACAGTTCCAAAATCAATTTAAAAATTGCCAAAGTTGTTAGAAATTGGGTAAAAATATTTGATTAAATGAAAAATGTGGTATACATGTGTTAAGTTTAATAAAAAAAAATTACAATAAGGTTCAAATTGTTGATAGCTGAAATATAGACATTTGAATTGTCAAAAAAAAAAAAAAAAATTAAGACTCAACTTGCAAATGACCTTAAACGTAGAACTTGCAATTTTATATGGAAAACGTTTAATATAGCATTAAATGTACAATTTAATTTAACGTCATAACGTATATAGTGACATTTACATATCATTAATTACTAAATAATGATTATGATATATGTTAGAGATAGTTAAAATAGAAAAATAGTTGAACCAATCAATCAACAATTGATAAGATTTCAGGTTAGACCGGAAATTAAATTGTAAATATAAACTTGTTCAAAAGAAACAAATAAACTGTTCATGCTCTATGTACTATATCATATTAATTTTGTACCTTAAAAAAATATATTATAAAAATAGAAGAAAATAATAATTTTGAAGATAAATTTGATATGATTATTTTTAAAGTTGATGAAGATAAAATAACACAAGAAAAAAAAAGAATTGGTTCAATTTTCCATCTAAGATTTGAAAAATGATATGGACTCCACCCCAGAAGAGCAAGCTGGCTCCGAGATATATTGGACTTTTCTAGATTATCAATTGGGACTAGTGGTGTTAAAATGACAGGCTGGCTCAACTCGTTACAGTGTCAGGCCTAGCTTGACTCGGGTCTGGGCGATGGGCCGAGTCGAGCCCAGTGATCTGGAGTAGCGAGCCCATACGGAATCAGGTCAGGCGAGCATGCACCTCCCTCATCTATATTCAATTTTTTTTCATCAAATTTTCTCTCAATCTTTCATTTTCCTAATTTCGAATTTTAGCGTTCAATCGATTTCTCTTGTTCTTACTCATTTTTACATTCTTTCTATTCATTCAACAAGGTATTTATTACAATTTATTTATTTAATGAATTTTTATATTGTTGTTAATTTTAGGTGTATGATTTAACATTTTTTTTGTGAATTTTTGTAGGTTTCATATACGTGGATGTGATCACAAATTCACACCACCAACAAATAATTGTTGACCAATTAGATTTGTGATCTCAATTTCTTATTTTGAATATTTATTTTTAATAATCATAGATCCACGTGATTATAATATTGAGAATATTGATGATGATATTGAGAAAATTAAAAAATTTAACCTTGCATTTTCAATAGAACAATCATCTACACAAACATTCACTTATTCATATAAAAAAAGAAAAAAAGAACAAAATGTATTAAGTATGAAAATATTTTGTAATGAAAGAAATTAAAATTGGTGAAAAAGTATAATATAGAGCTCAATGCAACTTTTGTATTAAAGTTTATACATATATTTCTCGTAATTTAACTAGCACACTCGATAGACATTATCAAAAATGTGAATTAAACGAGAAAGTAAAGGACCCTACACAAAGATTATTGAATGCTAGTGGTAGTGACAATTTTTTATATTTACAAAATGAAATGAGAGAATTAATAATAAAACTTGTAGCACAATGCGAGTTGTCTTTATCGTTTACTAAATAGTGATGAATTTGAAAATTTTATAAAAGAGTATACTTGTAACGACCTGGCCCGGCCCCCACCACCGGGAGGATCCACGAGCCTTTCCGCCAGCCTAGATCCCACCACCGGGAGGATCCACGAACTATACGTCATGACCTTTTTCCCCTAGTGGGGAATTTTTGCCCTCCCAAGCTTTTGAACCCAGGACCTCCAGGTTATCATCCATGAGCTACAAGTGCTTTGTACCACTTGAGTTAGTCCTTTTATGTAACGACCCGGCCCCCACCACTGGGAGGATCCGCGAACCAGATCATGCGGTATCAGCTCGGCCCCCACCACCGGGAGGATCCGCTAATCATACGTCACGACCTTTTCCCTCAAAAGCTCAAGTGGTACCAGCACTTGTAACCCATGGATAATAACCTGGAGGTCCTGGGTTCGAGTGCTGAGGAGGGCAAAAATTCCCCACCATGGGGAAAAAGCTATGACGTACAGTTCGCGGATCCTCCCGGTGGTGGGGGCCGGGCCGCGTCATTACAATACTACTCCTAATTTGAAATGTGTTCATAAAAGTACAACTAAAAATGATATTATTAAAATGTTTAATAATATGAAAAATGAACTAATTTCATTTTTTCATGCGCCATTCAATAACTATTTATATTACCTCTAATTTATGGAGTACACGTAATATTATAAACTATATTGTTATAATTTCTCATTTTATTAATAACTATTGACAATTAAATAAAATAATTTTAGAATTTCGTAATTTTGAATATTCTCACACTCATATTATTATTTATAGATATATTGTAGCAATATTAGGGGTGAGCAAAAAAATCGAGAACCGAAGAACCGGACTAGAACCGACGGTTTGGTCCGGTTCTGGGAGGTTTTGCCTTCGAAAATAACAGACATCGTTTTTTTTTCAAGAACCACTGTTATGGGTGCGGTTCTCGATTTTGGTGACACATTTTGTGTAGAACCGGCCCGGACTGTTAAGCTGGATGCTGGCCCGCTGCCCACCCATGCCCTAAAAATCGAACTCAGTTTCTGAGTTCTAACTCTCGTCTTTCTTCGCTTCGCTCGAGTCCTCGACAGTCGCCTTCCCTGTTTCTTCGCCTCGCCTTGTCTCTCGCAGTTGCCTCGCCGTGTCTCTCCCGCCAGCCGCCAATCGCCCTCACCGTGCGTAGCTGTATCTCGCCGTCTCTTCTAGTCGCTCTCGTCGGCTCGTTGTTCGCACAACAGGTATTTTCTGCTCTCACTTTTCATACCTATTGTGGTTTTACTCTCTCGATGCCCACTGTATCTCGATTTCTCGTGATTCTGTTATGGCATTTGGGGCACTCTCTCGGCTTCACCGAGAGAGTGCTGACCCTATTATTGTTAGATTGAAATTTAGTGAAATAATGCTACAGGGTCTCTCGGTGAGAGCCGAGCACTGAGACCAGTGCACTGAGAAATAAGTCTATTAGTGACTCAAAATTAGTGATTATCAATCAAGTTATCATTGTTGATAATGCATCATAATTTAAGTCTGTTACAGTGTTACTGTTAGTGCCAAAAAATTAGTGATTATCATTGTTGATAATGCACCATAATTTAAGTTTGTTAGTGCTAACAAATTAATGATTATCATTGTCAAAACATTTAAGTCTTATAGTGCCACTTATGGATTGCATTTTTTGTTTTTAGGAGAGTCTTCGGAACTGTTGACCGAAAGCACTTTTATATTGCATTTTTTGTTTTTGGGAGACTCTTCGGAACTGTTGACCGAGAGCACTTTGTGTTTAATATTCATTATATGTTTGTGCTTTGTTAGAATTTATTTTTCAGCATGTTCTGTTGTGTTATAGTTGCTGTGTTTGTTTGATGTGTAATTTGTAAAGATGTTTGTTAGATTGTTTAATTTGGCTACTTTGTTTGATAAATTATTGTATTTTATAGGATGGAAACAGAAAGTACAAATGAAAATCAAAATGTAATTTGTGTTTAATGTTCATTGTATTTTTTGAGATTTTGCTTTTATTTCTGTTGATATAGTGATATGCACAGTGATAGGTTTGTTTTGTCTTTATAGTTATAGTGAAAAAAAAAAAACGGGAGGACCAGAACCGAGACCAGAATTTTGGTCCCGTTATGGGAAATTTTTTTAGCTTATTGGTGCAAAAAATTAAAAACTGAATTTAGTGGTCCAACCTTAAATTTTTCAAAAATCAGACCGAACCGGACCACAATCACCCCTAAGCAATATTGTAAGAATATTCTATTAGATATAGAATATTTAACATAACTCTTGATAATGCTAGTGTTAACGATATCATTATTTCTCATTTTTAAAATTATTTTCAATTAGATTCTACTCACGATTTTCTTTTTCATATGAGATGTGTATGTCATATTTTGAATTTAGTTGTTAAATTTGGTATAACATATATTTTGCTTCATATTGAATTAATTATATCTGCAATTTCTTATATTATTAGATCTAATTCAATACAACAATAATATATAGATTTTTGTAAAGTTGTCAAACTAAAACATAAAAACTGATGTAGATAATACATGGAATTCGACTTAATTAATGTTAGAAAATGTTATGTCATATTGACAAGTTATTTGTGCTTTTATTAATGAGAAACACAAAGTATTAATCTTGATAAATTTAATTGTGATGTACTTGATACATTTTTTGATTTTTTAAAACTATTTTATGGTGATACAAATGAATTTTTGAGAATTTATTATCTCACTTATCATCTTGTTCTCCCAATTTTTGTACACTTAACAGGTAATTTTGCACAACATCGACAAATAGATGAATTTATAGATATACTTAATAAAATTGAAACAAAATTTTAAAAATATTAACTTGACATTCCTCTTATTTTTTGTTATGCATGCATAATGAATTCTATATATAAATTAAGAGGAGTGTGTCTTATGATTAATATAACTTCTTTACGTTCTAATGATCAAATAACATATGAAATTACTAGTTTATATTTTTCTTATGAATCTAAATATTATAATGTTAGTCATTCATGTCATTCTTTATATACTAGTTCTAGTAGTGGTGGTGGAGCTATTGTAGCTCCACAATTTGGTATTTATGATATTTGAAATCAATTATATACAAATGTTTATTCTAGTTCTATGCGAAATGAACTAGATATTTATTTTGACATTTGATATCAATTTTCTCGCGATGAGAACTTTGATATTTTAAATTGGTGAAAAATATTTTTCACTGCATATCTTATTTTTTATATAATGGCACGTGATCCACTTACACATTTGGTATCTACTGTATGATCGAAGTCTGTTTATATTGCAAGGGGATGTGTGTACGATGAACGCCGAGGAAGACTTGCACCCGACCTCTTGGAGTCACTCATTTACACGAAGGATTAGAACGACGTCATTATGAGAAATCTGTAGGATCGAGATTGTCTAAGAGGGAGGGGTGAATTAGATCTTTTTTTAAAAAAATTATTAATCTAACAGCAAATCAACACAACAATAACAATAACAGAGAGAGAAAAAAAAAAAACCAACACAAGAGTTTTTACGTGGTTCGGCCAAACCTTGTCTACATCCACGCTTCAAGGCTCCCCCTTGAAGATCCTTAACCTTCTCCTCAACGAGAATACAAGATCGAACTTTCGGGCGTCGATCTACTGCCTTTTACAATACTGGATTATTCTTCACGGGCGATAATCCACTGCCTTATACAGGTTTTGAGTTTGTGACAAATCAATACAATCTAAACTCCCTCAAAGGTTAAATCTCAAGTTTAGGTTCGAGAGGAGTAGATGAAATTTTTCAGAGTATGATAAAAAGTTCACAGATTAGGGCTCAAGAATAAAATTCGCAAAAGTTGTTCCTTCATGTTCTAACGTCGGCTTAAATACTCTGTCTTCAAATCGGCTCTTGACTTCAATGCTCCTTATCCAATAATGGAAACTTTGTTACCGTTGGAGCAGCTTTCGTACAAATGCAGGTAGCCGTTGCTTTCTGAAATCGCAAATCGCCCGACACCATTAATGCACTGGACTTTAAGCTTCTATGCAAGGTACACTGTAGCTTTCGCGGTATATTTAAAATCTAGCGGAAGATGTTGCTTTACAAGGCTTGAACCGGCTTTGATAGATGTAGTGTTGTGAAGCTTGAGCCGAAACGGTGGATGCAACTTCAAAATGTTGAACCGGCATAAGATGATAAATCTTTAAACGCTGAACCGGTGTCGGATGATGAAGTGTTAGACGTCTTCCGCCTTTGTCGTCTAGCGCACGTAGGATGTTTTCTTGGAGTCATCCGCCTTTGTCGTTTAGCGAGCGGTGGAGTTCTTCATTTCTCATCCGCCTTTGTCGTTTAGCGAGCGGTGGAGTTCTTCATTTTCTCATCCGCCTTTGTCGTCTAGCAAACGGTGGAGTTTTTCATTTCTCATCCGCCTTTGTCGTTTAGCAAATGGAAGATGTAAATGTAGACTTTGAAGGTATGCAATCGGTGGACTTCCTCTTTCCTCGTCTAGCGATCGGTGGATATCTTCTTTGAACGACTCTTGTTCGTTTCGCTTGGTGATCGGTGGACAACTTCTTTGAACGACTCTGTTTTTGTCGTTTAGTGATCGGTGGACAACTTCTTTGAACGACTCTGTTTTTAATGTTTAGTGATCGGTGGACATCTTCTTTTACGTGTAGCTAACGGTCGATATGCATTTTTGTTTTCAGCCCTGTAATACTATTTTATCCTGAACACTCAACCACAATTATTAGAATACTAAAATACCCTTTCCAATGGCATTTTCAAACAATTAATTTCTCATGCATAATTCAAGATTCTCATTTAATAAACATAATCAATTTACTTTTATGAACATACAAATACATCATCAAAAACAATTTAGGCTTAAACAATATTTAAGTCAACAATCTCCCCCTTTTTTATGATGACAATCTATGAGTGTAAATTTGATTAAGTATTACTCTCCCCCATAATCCTAGCTCCCCCACAGCATATGCATACATTAAAAATATCATATCCAGATTTTCAAGATTTTTAATCCATTCTCATACAAACTCTCAGCATATCAAACAATTCTAAACCAAATTTCAGTCAGCATCAATTTAGTTTCTCCCCCATTGTCATTAGCAAAAACAGGAGGAAAGAACAGAGAGCAATACAAAATTTGAACGAGCAAAGTGAAAGAAAATATTGTTCAACCAACAACCAAGAAAGAAAACAGCATCATAATTAAGCTAAGTCCCTAATACGCTGCCACACTTCTTGGATAAGGGAGGTCAGCACTGCAAGGTCTAGAGATGCAGAAGGACCTATAGGTGGGTCAGCACTGGGAACAGGAGCAGGAAGTGCAGGAACAGAGACGTGTGGCTGAAAGGATGCTCGAATGAGGGCAAGAAGCTCTGCCAGGTGTAATACCCGGTTGTACGGACTTAATTACTTTATTGTTATTATATTATTGGATGACATTTTTGTAAATATGTCAAATCAGGTCCGTTTCACGAAAAGAAAGCATCATTATGGCCCTAATGATTTATTAGAATTTTAAGGAAATTTCGGGAATTTTTGGAACAACATCGCTATATTCCGAGTAAATACGCTATCGTAAAGTAGACGGCGTTTTAGTAAAAATAGTAAACGAGGTCCGAATTGCAAACAGACAGTTTTAATAAATCCCGAGCGATAAATAGGAGTTATTGGCAAAATATGAAAATTTGGAAAAGTTGGATCGTTAGCCAATTAACGAAACGAAAGAAGAAAAACTCAAGAAGGGCAAAATGGTAATTTGCAAAACAATTTTATAAAACATCACAAATTCTCTCTTTTCCCTCACTTCTCTCTTTCTCTTCTCTGGAAACAAATCGACAGAGAGCTCCAACCCTCACGGCCGCCGGCGATTTCCATCGATCCCGTCCTCCGTTTTCCTCCGTTCTTCCTCCGATCTTCGTCATTTCTTCTCCTCTCGCTACTCTCGGTATGTACCTACAACCTTGGGGCTTTTATTCCGAGTTTTACGATGTTTTAGCAAACTAGGGTTTCATTCGGAATTCGTTAAAAACGCGAATTAGGGTTCGTAATTAATAGGTTAGCCTTGATTAAGTATGTATTGAACGTATTGAACGTTATTGGACGAAGAAAAGTCGATTTGCGAAAAGGTTATAAATTGGTAAAATTTCGGGTTTTAGGGGAAAACTCGTTATTTTGGATAATCGAGCTATAGTTAATGTTCGAAAAGCTTTAATTAGCTAAGTGAAGAATTTAGGAGAATTCTTTAGCTAAGTTTTGAAATTTGGACATTTATGGTTTAAATTGGTTTTAACTGTGAATGTCGTATTTTTCTCAGACACACGACTCTCGTGGACATAGCTCGTGGTTCTGCGCGCTCGAGGTAAGTTCTCGTGACTTGCTTGACCGAAAGGTCTACACCATACTTCGTCGTCGTATCAAGGATCCTTGAGGGTTCCTTGTTTTACGTTGTTTAGGTTGGGTAGCTAGGTTATGTTGTATTGTCTGGTTAATATGTATGTTGTTTGTTTACTTTCCGCTGATATGAACTGTTCATGCATCACGGTTTTCGAAAGTCATGAAAAGGAATTTCTGCACGTGTTTTTAAGAAAAGGAACGTATATCTGAAATGAAATCTGTAACGAAATCTGAATGAATAAACGTAATCTGTCTGTTTCTGGTCACGCGAGATGGGGCTCAGGCACGGCTGTGCGTGTTGCAAGCGTGTACCCCCCCTCTCTAACCCCACGGGGTAGTCCAACCGCCGGACGGGCCCCCTTGGGTTAGTGGGTCGAGGTCTCGGTGACAATTCTGTCTGTCTGTGACGTAATGAATCTGTAATCTGTAATTCTGTATCTGTAATCTGAATCTGAGCATGATTTCTGAATGACATACGCACGCATGCATCTGCATTTACGTAGCTTACTGAGATTTCAATATCTCATATGTGTCTGTATGGTGTAGGTGATCTGCTAGGTGACGTAGATCCAGGTGAGGACGACGTTCCTCCTCCTGATGTCGGAGGCAGTTGATGGATGATGCTCGTGGGAGTGCGCTGAGCAGTCGAGGCGCTTTTGACCCGTGGGGATCGTCTGTGTACGTATTTTGGGGGATTAATGTTAATTATGAATGTATAGACATTTTAGGTTGCTTGGATTCTGGATAGGGATTAGATAACATTTTGGTAAATGTATGTAAAATGTTTTGTTTTGAACTGTTTAATGAATGTTTGAAAATGTTTTGATTGACTTTAGATTTGGTATGCTCGGTTTTTAGAGCTACCCATGCAGTTGGACTTCGCAAAGTCTGCTGCGAGTCGATTGGGTTTAAGTTATAAGCGTTTGCAATAAAGTATGAAAATGTGATAGAAAATGGGTAGAGAATGAAAGAGGATTTGCTCTCTGGAATCGGATTCCAGAGAGTGAAGCTGTGGAGTTAGCTCTCTGGAAATTTCAGAGAGCTAAGTGTTCTGGTTCTGGAAAGGCACAAGGCGACTGGGCGCCGTGCTGGTCGCTGCATTATGCAGCGACCAGGCGCTGCATAATGCAGCGATCGTGCGCTGCATTATGCAGCGCACATGGCGACCAGGCGCTGCATATAGCAGCGCCCGGTCGCCGCTTCACTTTGAGGGCAGAATTCCAGTTCTGCCCTCCCACTTTTTCAGATCTGTTTTTAAGTTTTTAATTAAAGTTTTAAATTTATTTTAGTTTGTTTTTAAATGGTTTCAAAGCTTTACTTAATTCCGATTTCAGTTCCGTTTTCGATTTCGCTTTAATTTCCGCGTAAGGTTTTATTTAAAGTATAAGAAAGTAATAAGTGAAAAAAAAAAAAAAAAATTATACGAGAAATACGGGTACAGTATTAGGGGTGTTACAATTATGGTATCAGAGCCCCCGGGTTTTAAAATCGATTCTGTAGACTGCTCGACTGCGCAGCCACTACGCGAACATCCTTCATCAACTGTAAGTCTGTTTACTGCTTTGTTTGATTTCAGTTTCTTAGGATTATCTGTTTTAAATTTTATAGGAGTTCTATAAATATGACTCGGGGAAGGGATCCGAGAGACGATGCGATGGATCGTCTTACCGATTTGATAGACCGCCAGTCTCAGCATATGGACCGGCAAGCGCAGCAGATTACGGATTTAGTAAATCGGGAGACACAGCGAGAGAATCAGAGGGCCCAGGAGCTAGTAGTCCCTGTTAATCAGGGTATGCAGAGGTTCCAAGGCTTACGTCCTCCAGTATTTGACGGTCAGTCATCGGATCCGACTCGTGCCGAGGAGTGGATCAGAGTTATGGAGGATATGCTAAATTATGCAGAGGTCGGCAACGGGAGCAAGGTGGCTTATGCTACCTTTCACTTAGCGATGGATGCCCGTTTCTGGTGGGATTCAATCAAGGTGACGACAGACGTATCTATTATGACATGGGATCGATTCAAGTTCCTATTCTTCGATAAGTATTTCAGCCGCACGATGAGAGTGGCTAAGAGGAACGAGTTCATGCAGCTGAAGCAGACCGGTTCAGTTGCTGATTATATCCGGAGGTTCGATGCACTATCTAGATTTGCACCACGCCTTGTCAGCGACAATGAGGAGAAGGTGCATCAGTTTATGGAGGGGCTTAATCCTGAGATTCGGATGCACGTGGTTGTCTCAGGTATTATTGATGTGCCCTTTTCTGACATTACAGCTAGAGCTCTGGATATAGAGGCTGCCAGGGCCACTTGTGTTCGACCGAGGGAGCCAGCTAAGGGCTTCTTCAGAGAGATCCGACCTCAGCCTCGGAATCAGGGATGGCAACCTGGAGCACCGCCACCTCAGCCACAGCCTAGGGGTGTGAAGAGACCTCTCGAGGGGGGTGTTGACCGGGGTAAGGGAAAGCAGGTACAGGGTGCTTCTCAGATGCCCTGGTGCCCTAGATGCCAGAAGGAGCACAGCGGCGAGTGCCGAGTTGGCACGAACAAATGTTTTAGATGCGGAGATATCGGCCACTTTGTCAGAGATTGTCCACTACAGAGCCGAGATCAGATAGGCGGAGATCAGCGGAGAGTTATGCCGAGGGTCTTTGCATTTATTGAGCCGGGCGACGTTGATGATGAGGCTCAGCCTGCCGTGATTGCAGGTACTATTTTGCTTATGGGCGCTACTGTATTTACTCTGATGGATACAGGAGCTACACACTCCTTCGTATCGACTACATGTATGGCTAGATTGGGGCTAGAATCTGAGTTAGCTGGAGTCGAGTATAGCGTTATGCTGCCTTCTGGAGAGCGTATGCAGTCGGATCGCATTCTCCAGGGTACTATTGTCTCAGTAGGGGATGTTACCCTTTATGCTCGGTTGATAGTTATGAACATAGAGCGGTACGATCTTATTCTGGGGATGGACTGGCTAGCACAGCACTTCGCCACCATCGATTGTCGCTCCGGGATTGTTACCTTCCGACCCCCGGACAGAGCAGAGTTTTCTTATCAGGCGATGAACCGATTGACTGGATCGCCTATCTCTTATGCTATGGAGGTCAACGAGCAGTTCAAAGGTGCGTGCTCTATTTTTATGGCCTCAGTATTTGATGTGCAGTTGCTCAGCGGATTACAGCCGAGCGACATTCCTATTGTCAGAGATTTCTCTGGTATATTCCTTGACGATCTTCCCGGATTACCGCCCGACCGGGAGATCGAGTTCACTATTGATGTGTATCCGAACACCGCGCCAACGTTTAAGAACCCATACCGGTTAGCACCAGCTGAGTTGAGAGAGTTGAGGACTCAGCTAGATGAGTTGTTAGAGAAGGGGTTTATTCGACCCAGTGTATCGCCTTGGGGTGCGCCCGTTCTGTTTGTCAAAAAGAAGGACGGGACCCTCAGGATGTGTATTGATTATAGGGAGCTGAACAAGTTGACAGTGAAGAACAAGTATCCGCTGCCCAGGATCGACGATTTGTTTGATCAGCTACAGGGTGCCCGAGTATTCTCCAGGATTGACCTGCGCTCGGGTTATTATCAGCTGAAGGTCCGGAGAGATGACATACCGAAGACGGCGTTCCGAACGAGGTATGGGCATTATGAGTTCCTTGTTATGTCTTTTGGGCTCACTAATGCTCCTGCAGCGTTCATGGATCTGATGAACCGTGTCTTCAGAGAGTACTTGGACAAGTTTGTGGTGGTGTTTATTGATGATATCCTGATTTACTCTAAGTCTAAGGAAGAGCACGAGGAGCATCTGCGGATTGTTCTGGGGATTTTATGCGAGCGCCAGCTATATCCCAAGTTTTCGAAGTGTGAGTTCTGGCTTGACAGTGTGAGTTTCCTAGGCCATATCATATCACAGGACGGAGTTTCTGTGGATCCGAGCAAAGTCCAGGCGGTCAGAGATTGGCCACAGCCGAAGAACGTACGTGAGGTGCGTGGATTTCTCGGATTGGCCGGTTATTACCGGAAGTTTATTCAGGGATTCTCGAAGATTGCACTTCCCTTATCACGCTTGACTCGGAAGAGTGAGAGGTTTATTTGGTCGTCTGCTTGCGATGACAGTTTTGCAGAGTTAAAGCAGAGATTGACCACCGCTCCAGTTCTGGCGCTACCCGTTGAGGGTGTCAGGTTCAGTATTTACTGCGATGCATCTGGAGTCGGGCTTGGTTGCGTGTTGATGCAAGAGGGGAAAGTCATTTCTTATGCTTCTCGGCAGCTGAAGCCGTATGAGCAAAACTACCCTACGCATGACCTCGAGTTAGCGGCTGTGGTCTTCGCACTGAAGATATGGAGACACTATTTGTATGGGCAGCAGTGCGACATATTCTCCGACCACAAGAGCCTGAAGTACCTATTTACGCAGAAGGAGCTGAACATGAGACAGAGACGATGGCTTGAGTTCGTCAAGGATTACGATTTTGACATCAAGTACCATCCGGGGAAAGCGAACAAGGTTGCTGATGCCTTGAGTAGAGTGCCTTCTGCGAGTCAGCCTTCATTAGCAGCGATGTCAGTTACGTTGCGGTCTGAGATAGAGAGGTTCGACGTGGAGATAGTGGCTGAGTTATCCGGTATGCTCGCCAACATTTCTCTCAGGCCGACTATTCTAGATCGTATACGTGAGGCTCAGCAGAACGATTCGGAGTGTATGGAGCTTCGATCCAGTATGATGTTAGATGACTCGTCGGATTTCCATTTATCAGCGGATGGTATTCTAAAGTTCAGGCATAGGTGGTACGTGCCTAGCGACGAGAGTCTGAGGAAGGAGATATTGGCTGAGGCACATTCTTCAGCTTATTCTGTGCACCCGGGAAGTACCAAGATGTACCGGGACTTACGGCAGCACTTCTGGTGGCCAGGTATGAAGAGAGAGGTTGCCCAGTACGTCGAGACCTGTTTAGTCTGTCAACAGGTTAAGGCGGAGCACCAGAGGCCAGCTGGAACACTACAGCCACTGCCGATTCCGGAGTGGAAATGGGAGCAGATCTCTATGGATTTCATTGTGGGACTCCCGAGGACTACGAGAGGCCATGACGGCATTTGGGTTATTGTGGACCGATTGACAAAGTCGGCTCACTTTTTGCCTGTGAAGATGACATCGTCTATGGATCAGCTTGCCGAACTCTATGTACAGGAGATTGTCAGATTGCACGGAGTTCCAGTTTCTATCGTCTCAGACAGAGATCCCAGATTTACGTCAAAGTTCTGGAAGAGTTTACATGGAGCTATGGGGACTCGGCTAGATTTCAGCACAGCGTTTCATCCTCAGACCGATGGTCAGACAGAGAGGACTAATCAGATTCTGGAGGATATGCTCAGGGCGTGTGTGCTGGAGTTTCAGGGCTCTTGGAGCCGATATTTACCGCTGATCGAGTTCTCGTATAATAACAGCTACCAGGCTACTATTGGCATGGCTCCGTATGAAGCCTTATATGGTCGGATGTGTAGATCTCCACTATATTGGAGCGAGGTTGGCGAGGCCAGCATCGTTGGTCCTGAGATTCTACAGCAGACGACAGAGAAGATTGCCATTATTCGACAGCGTATTATGGTAGCTCTGAGCAGGCAGAAGAGCTACGCAGACACGAGAAGGAGAGAGCTAGAGTTTGAAGAAGGTGACGAGGTCTACCTTAAAGTTTCTCCGTTTAAGGGCATAGCGAGATTTGGAAGGAGGGGTAAGTTAAACCCTCGATATGTGGGGCCCTTTCCTATTCTGAAGAGGATCGGGAAGTTGGCGTACCGACTGCAGCTTCCGGCTTCTATGGAGGGTATCCACGACGTCTTTCATGTATCTATGCTTTGGAAGTGTCTTCGCAATCCGTCGCATGTCGTAGAGACTACGGAGATAGAGGTACATCCTACCTTGACTTATGAGGTGAGGCCGATACGTATTTTGGAGTATTCCACCAAGATTTTGCGCAACAAGGAGATCCCGCTGGTCAAAGTCCTTTGGCGGAACCATGAGGTGGAAGAGGCGACTTGGGAACGACAGCAGGACATGATGACTGAGTATCCCAAGTTGTTTGAGTAAGTTGTTTGTATGATTTAATTTTGTGGGCAAAATTCTGAATATGGAGGGTGGAATGTAATACCCGGTTGTACGGACTTAATTACTTTATTGTTATTATATTATTGGATGACATTTTTGTAAATATGTCAAATCAGGTCCGTTTCACGAAAAGAAAGCATCATTATGGCCCTAATGATTTATTAGAATTTTAAGGAAATTTCGGGAATTTTTGGAACAACATCGCTATATTCCGAGTAAATACGCTATCGTAAAGTAGACGGCGTTTTAGTAAAAATAGTAAACGAGGTCCGAATTGCAAACAGACAGTTTTAATAAATCCCGAGCGATAAATAGGAGTTATTGGCAAAATATGGAAATTTGGAAAAGTTGGATCGTTAGCCAATTAACGAAACGAAAGAAGAAAAACTCAAGAAGGGCAAAATGGTAATTTGCAAAACAATTTTATAAAACATCACAAATTCTCTCTTTTCCCTCACTTCTCTCTTTCTCTTCTCTGGAAACAAATCGACAGAGAGCTCCAACCCTCACGGCCGCCGGCGATTTCCATCGATCCCGTCCTCCGTTTTCCTCCGTTCTTCCTCCGATCTTCGTCATTTCTTCTCCTCTCGCTACTCTCGGTATGTACCTACAACCTTGGGGCTTTTATTCCGAGTTTTACGGTGTTTTAGCAAACTAGGGTTTCGTTCGGAATTCGTTAAAAACGCGAATTAGAGTTCGTAATTAATAGGTTAGCCTTGATTAAGTATGTATTGAACGTATTGAACGTTATTGGACGAAGAAAAGTCGATTTGCGAAAAGGTTATAAATTGGTAAAATTTCGGGTTTTAGGGGAAAACTCGTTATTTTGGATAATCGAACTATAGTTAATGTTCGAAAAGCTTTAATTAGCTAAGTGAAGAATTTAGGAGAATTCTTTAGCTAAGTTTTGAAATTTGGACATTTATGGTTTAAATTGGTTTTAACTGTGAATGTCGTATTTTTCTCAGACACACGACTCTCGTGGACATAGCTCGTGGTTCTGCGCGCTCGAGGTAAGTTCTCGTGACTTGCTTGACCGAAAGGTCTACACCATACTTCGTCGTCGTATCAAGGATCCTTGAGGGTTCCTTGTTTTACGTTGTTTAGGTTGGGTAGCTAGGTTATGTTGTATTGTCTGGTTAATATGTATGTTGTTTGTTTACTTTCCGCTGATATGAACTGTTCATGCATCACGGTTTTCGAAAGTCATGAAAAGGAATTTCTGCACGTGTTTTTAAGAAAAGGAACGTATATCTGAAATGAAATCTGTAACGAAATCTGAATGAATAAACGTAATCTGTCTGTTTCTGGTCACGCGAGATGGGGCTCAGGCACGGCTGTGCGTGTTGCAAGCGTGTACCCCCCCTCTCTAACCCCACGGGGTAGTCCAACCGCCGGACGGGCCCCCTTGGGTTAGTGGGTCGATGTCTCGGTGACAATTCTGTCTGTCTGTGACGTAATGAATCTGTAATCTGTAATTCTGTATCTGTAATCTGAATCTGAGCATGATTTCTGAATGACATACGCACGCATGCATCTGCATTTACGTAGCTTACTGAGATTTCAATATCTCATATGTGTCTGTATGGTGTAGGTGATCTGCTAGGTGACGTAGATCCAGGTGAGGACGACGTTCCTCCTCCTGATGTCGGAGGCAGTTGATGGATGATGCTCGTGGGAGTGCGCTGAGCAGTCGAGGCGCTTTTGACCCGTGGGGATCGTCTGTGTACGTATTTTGGGGGATTAATGTTAATTATGAATGTATAGACATTTTAGGTTGCTTGGATTCTGGATAGGGATTAGATAACATTTTGGTAAATGTATGTAAAATGTTTTGTTTTGAACTGTTTAATGAATGTTTGAAAATGTTTTGATTGACTTTAGATTTGGTATGCTCGGTTTTTAGAGCTACCCATGCAGTTGGACTTCGCAAAGTCTGCTGCGAGTCGATTGGGTTTAAGTTATAAGCGTTTGCAATAAAGTATGAAAATGTGATAGAAAATGGGTAGAGAATGAAAGAGGATTTGCTCTCTGGAATCGGATTCCAGAGAGTGAAGCTGTGGAGTTAGCTCTCTGGAAATTTCAGAGAGCTAAGTGTTCTGGTTCTGGAAAGGCACAAGGCGACTGGGCGCCGTGCTGGTCGCTGCATTATGCAGCGACCAGGCGCTGCATAATGCAGCGATCGTGCGCTGCATTATGCAGCGCACATGGCGACCAGGCGCTGCATATAGCAGCGCCCGGTCGCCGCTTCACTTTGAGGGCAGAATTCCAGTTCTGCCCTCCCACTTTTTCAGATCTGTTTTTAAGTTTTTAATTAAAGTTTTAAATTTATTTTAGTTTGTTTTTAAATGGTTTCAAAGCTTTACTTAATTCCGATTTCAGTTCCGTTTTCGATTTCGCTTTAATTTCCGCGTAAGGTTTTATTTAAAGTATAAGAAAGTAATAAGTGAAAAAAAAAAAAAAATTTATACGAGAAATACGGGTACAGTATTAGGGGTGTTACACCAGGTCTATGCACGGTGGAGAGACGAATGAAGAAGCATCCTGAGGAGAACCTTGATAGACCACCATGTCCATACATGGTGAAGACGTGGAGGAGGACTCAGGGGCATGAGAAGCAACTGGATTTTTGAATTGCAGTTCAACTTCATGAAGATCCAAGGGCATCACTCGAAAATCTTCAACTACCTCAGGTCTGCAAAAAAGAAGGAGGAGGTCTTCGAAGGTATGCTCAGTGGGGCAGAGAGGAATATGTGGTGCAGGGCAAAGAGCCTCAACTTGAGACTTGAGAGCCCGAAGGTTACGAGTGAAAATATAATTATTTCGATCCATTTTTTGATCCATTTGAGCCTTAGCCAAATCAGCACCTATGCGCAAATCCTCTTTGAGTTGATTGATCTTTGTATCAATGGACAAATCAAAGGCTGTCCCGAGTTTGTCAACGTTGGACTTCAACTCAGTGTATTGCTCCTCACTTAGAGAAAATTTCCTTTGATATGTCTTGGGAGTGGCAGGAGTAGTTGGCAGAGTTGGTAAGGAAAGTTGGACATCAGGAGGAGTTGAGACTGGAAGAGGAATGACAGAATCCTCTGGAAGTCGAGAAGCAGTAGAGATGACTGGAGAGATAGGAGCTGGTGGAGGCAGAGTAGGTAATAGAAGTGCAGGTGGAGAAGAAGGTTGGCAGACAAGAGATGGAGAGGGCAGAGGTAAGAGAACTGAGGTTGCCTCTGAAGTATGTGCTCGAAAGGATGGGGCAGGAATTCTTGGCACTGGAGGAGGAAGGTGGATGCGAGATATCAATGAAGGAGAAAGAGAATCATCAAAAGCATGGATTTCTGAATCACCCGCGCCTTCTTGAGTGGATGACTCATCAGCCAGACAAAGCTTTCTCTTTCCCTTTCTGACAGCTGCAACCTTATTAGCCCTTGTCTTAGATAGATCCAAAACATAATCTCCTTTTCTATTTCTCTTAATTCCCATTCTGTTCAGGGTAGCCTTGGAGTAATAGCTGGATGTTTTAAGACAAGTAGGATCCTCATCCTCGGGAAATTCCACTTCAAACTGCTGAAAGATCTTCATGAGGAGCAGATTGAAGGGGAGGGATGTAGCTCTGGATGTAATTGCTTGAATCATCCTTCTTATGACAATATACCCTAGATCGAAAGGGGTCTTTTGGTAGATAGCAAAAAGGACCATTAACTCCATATTTCTAACATCATCATAGTGTCCTCCCTTGGGAACTATATTGTATCCAATCATTTGATGGAAAAGCCGAGCTCTAATGTGTAGGTGTTTGCTCTTTAGGGGATTAGGAGTGTTGTTTGGATTTAGAGCAATTAGTCTTAGAAGTTGATGGTCATCATCAGTATCAAGGAAAGGAGGCTCATGCCCTGTTGCAAAGAATTTTGGGCAGGAGTCTAAATGAGGGCTTCCTACAAGCTGATTTATCGATTGAGAGGTAATCTCTATTTGCTTTCCATACACATAGCTCTTAATCACATTGAAATCCGGAGAGAAGCTCATATTTATATAAAACATTATAATGACAGCCGAGTAAAAGAAAGATTCAACATCGAATAAATCTAATAACACAATATCCTTCAAGGGTCCAACTAAATCTAGACCAGATAACTCATCAGGTACCATCCCACGACCGGGAATCAACTTCTTAAATTTAAACTCTTCATGATACCTGGACTCAGCAGCCTCATTGAGAAAAAAATACGATGGCCAACTAGACGCTCGAGGAATTTCTCGTGGTTGTCGAGCGGAAGTTTTAGCCTTCTTCGAAGCGGGTTCCTTACCTGCTCTAGAGGATGACTCCATTGAAAAGATTGACGAAACTGACAGAGCGAAAAATGCGAAGGAGAGAAGGGTTTTGGTAAGGGAAAATCGTCTGTCAGAGTAGGAGCAAATGAAAAAGCGCGAAAGATGAAGCGTCTTTGTAAAGAAAGAGAATTTAAATGAAATAGGGCATCGCCCTATTAGAAAAAGACAAACGTGGAAGTCAGATAACAACTGATATAGAACACGTGTCTTCAGATTAGAAAATATGTCATCCGATACAAAGACATCATCCGGTAAATAGTAAGTGACCGGGCGATGTAACTAACAAAGGTAGAGAGAATGAGAGAACCTTAACTTTTCTCACATTTAATAAGTCCCAATCTTATTCTTATCCCACAGAAGGATTTCTCATCCAATGGCTTAGTAAATATGTCGGCCAATTGATCTACAGATTATTCAAACTCTAAGGAGATATCACCTCTTAGAACATGCTCTCTTATGAAGTGATATCTGACATCGATATGCTTTGTTCTAGAATGCTGAATAGGATTTTTAGAAATGTAGATAGCACTGGTGTTATCACACCGAATATGAATCCTATCATAAAATAGATTATAATCTTCCAAAGTCTGTTTCATCCAAAGCATTTGTGCACAACAACTGCCTGCAGCAATGTATTCACTCTCAGCAGTTGACAATGCAACAGAATTCTGTTTCTTAGAATACCAGTAGACTAAAGATTCACCAAGGAACTGACATGTTCCACTGGTGTTTTTCCTATCAACAAGACTACCAGCATAGTCAGAATCTGAGTACCCAATCAGATCAAAAGAAGTGCCTTTAGGATACCATAAACCTAAGTCAGGTGTCCCACTTAAATATTTAAAAATCCTTTTGACTACAGTTAAGTGAGATTCTTTAGGAGAGGCTTGGAACCTAGCACACAAACAGACACTAAAGAGTATATCTGGCCTACTAGCAGTCAGATATAGTAAAGATCCAATTATACTACGATATTTTTTAATATCAACACTTATTCTTTTTTCATCTTTATCCAATTTAGTTGTGGTACTCATGGGAGTCTTGGAAGACTTAGAAGATTCTAATCCAAATTTCTTAAGAAGTTCCTTAATGTACTTTTATTGATAGAAGAAAATTCCATCAGGAGATTGACTGATCTGAAATTCTAAAAAGAATTTTAACTCCCCCATCATACTCATCTCGAATTCACTTTGCATGAGAGAAGAAAATTCCTTACACATGTTGACATTAGTTGATCTAAAAATAATGTCATCGACATAAATTTGAACTAACAAAATGTCTTTATCTTTTTGCTTGGTAAATAGAGTTGAATCAGTATTTCCCTTTTTTGAAATTCCTTTCCTCAAGGAAGTTCTTCAATCTATCATACCAAGCTCTAGGAGCCTGCTTAAGTCCATAGAGGGCCTTTCTTAGTTTGTAAATATGATCAGGTTTTTCAAAGTCTTCAAATCTTAAGGGCTGTTCTACATAAACTTCTTCCATGATATATCCATTTAAAAAGACACTCTTTACATCCATTTGAAAGAGTGTGAAGTTTTTGTAGCAGGCATAGGCTAAGAGCATTCTAATGGATTCTAGCCTAGCTACAGGTGCAAAGGTTTCCTCAAAATCAATTCCTTCTTCTTGATTGTAACCTTTGGCAACTAACCTAGCTTTGTTTCTTACTACAATCCCATTTTCATCCATTTTATTCTTATAAACCCACTTAGTTCCAATAATAGGATGATCAACAGGTTTTGGAACAAGTTCCCAAACATTGTTCATTTCGAATTGGTTTAGTTCATCTTGCATTGCAACAATCCAATTTTCATCCAATTCGGCTTCCTCAAACTTCTTAGGCTCTATATGAGAAATAAATGCCACATTGCCACAGAGATTCCTAAGAGAGGATCTAGTCTTAACACCTAATGAAGGATCACCTAAGACTTCAATCTAACAGATGGTTCCTAATATACTTCCAATCTCTAGGAAGATCTGCATATTCATCTTTAACAGGAACAATTTCTAGAGAACTTGAAGATGGTTCTAAAGATTTTTCTACTAGAGGAGTATCTGAAGGCTTTTCTAAAGAAAGAAAATCGAGTTGTTTATCCAAGGTATCATCCTCATCCACATTGATTGTGGGATGAGGGATCTCATCAAAGTTGGCATGAACCGACTCTTCAACAACTAGAGTTCTCTTATTGAATACCCTATATGCTTTACTGGTCAGAGAATAACCAAGAAAAATTCCAAGATCAGATTTGGAATCGAATTTTCCTAAGTTATCCTTAGTATTAAGAATGAAGCATTTACTACCAAAGGCTCTAAAGTATTTAACAGAAGGGGTTTTGCCATTCCAAAGCTCATAGGAAGTTTTCTCAAGAATAGGTCTTATGGAGACCTGATTGAGTACATAACAAGCTGTTAATACAGCTTCAGCCCAGAAGTACTTAGGAAGAGAATTCTCATTAAGCATAGTCCTAGCAAGCTCTTGGAGAGATCTATTCTTCCTCTCAACAACACTATTTTGCTGAGGGGTCCTAGGAGAAGAGAAATTGTGCTCAATTCCATACTTGAGACACAAGAGTTCAAATTTCTCATTTTCAAATTCTTCACCATGATCACTACGAATAGCAACAATGGTGAGCTCTTTTTCATTTTGAACTCTTTTCCTAAAGCCAGAAAAGGTATCAAAAGTCTCATCCTTAGACTTCAGAAAGTATACCCAGGTGAATCTAGAGAAGTCATCGACTATGACATAAGCATAGAATTTGCCTCCTAAGCTAGCTATATTGGAAGGACCGAAGAGGTCCATATGGAGAAGTTGGAGAGGCTTAGAAGAAGTGATTGCATTCTTAGATGCAAATGAACTTTTGATCTGCTTACCCATTTGGCAGGCTTCACAGACCTTATCCTTCTCAAAGGATATCTTAGGAATCCCTCTAACTAAATTATCCTTAGTAATCTTAGCTAAGGTATCCATTCCTACATGTCCTAATCTCCTATGCCAAATCCAGCTATCATTAGAGGAATTAACAGCAAAACATTTCTCATTATCACAAACAATATTATCTAAGTCAATGATATAGATATTCTCTTTCCTGAAACCAGTAAAAAGAACCTTGCAATTGGTTATATCCTTAATTATACAGGAATTTTTCTTGAAAACTACTTTATAACCCTTATCACATAATTGACTGATGCTTAGTAGGTTATATTTTAGACCTTCAACTAACAGAACATTTTCTATAATGAGGTTATCAGGATTATCTATGTTGCCGATGCCAACAATTTTATCCTTCTGGTTTCCACCAAAAGTGACGTTTCCTTTCTTCTTGTTGACAACAGCAAACATGGATGCATCTCCAGTCATGTGCCTAGAACAGCCACTGTCCAGGTACCACTGATTCCTTATTGGAGACGCATCATCCTGCAAAATAGAGATCAAGTAGTCTTCTTAGGTACCCAAATCTTTTGGGTCCTATCGTTAGTTTTGGTTCCTTTAGGAACCCACTGTAATTTGCTACTTGTTTTCTTACTGTTTGTTTTTAAAGGACATACAAAGGATTTATGTCTTACTTCATTACACGCATGGCAAACAGTAGAATTAAAAAAGAAATTCTTATAAGATTTCTTTTTACTGAACCTGTCATATCCTAAGCCAGATTTATCAAATTGCATTCTCTAATCACTTAACAGCATGTTCAGTTGATTACTACTATAAGTGTATCTCTGAACAAAATTATTTAAAGTTTCATTTTTCTTTTTCAATTCAGTAATCTCCTTTTCATGCAGGTCCACTTCTTTAGTATGCTTCTCTACTAAACCTGCGTTTTCTCTTTTCAACAAGTTATATTTACTTTTAAGCATACTAAATTGCTTAACCAACTCATTAAAAACGTCAATTAGTTCACCTTCTTCATTATCACTTTCGCTATCTCTTAAAGTACTTGAAGAAGAAGTACTAACCTTTTCCTCGTGTGCCATGAAGCACAGATTTGCAACTTCCTTATCTTCTGAAAAGGAGGTGTCACCTTCACTGTCATCCCAAGTGGCCTTCATAGCCTTCTTCTTAAACTTCTTGGGATTCTTAGCATGTGGACAGTCGGCCTTCATGTGCCCCCGCTTTCCACACCCAAAACAAGTGATCTCCTTTTCCTTTTGAGGCTTATCTCCTTTCGAGAATTTCCTCCCATGCATCCTTTTTCTATGGAGGAACTTGCTAAATCTTCTAGTGATGAGAGCAATGTCCTCATCATCTTCTTCCTCCTCAGATTCATCTGGTTTGCTTGAAGAGGCTTTGAGGGCTATGTCATTTCTCTTGGAGATCTCCTTTTCCTTGAGATCCTCCTTGTCATTGGCCCTCATGGTTATCTCATGAGTCATCAGAGAGCCAATGAGCTCTTCAAGTTTGAGAGCTTTGAGATCCTTAGCCTCTTGTATGGCAGTCACCTTTGGTTGCCATGCTCTCGGTAGGCATCTCAGAAGTTTCCTTACCTGTTCTTCACCTGAGTAAATCTTACCAAGAGCTTTAAGACCATTAGTGATGTTAGTAAATCGAGTAAACATAGAACTAATGGTTTCTCCTTTTTCCATAGAAAACAGTTCATATTCATGAACTAACATGCTCAATTTACTCTCTTTAACCTGGTTTGTGCCTTCGTGTGTGATCTCTAATAAGTGCCAAATTTCTTGAGCACTATCACACCCTTGTACTTTATTAAATTCATCTCTATTTAGAGCACAGTACAAAGTGTTTATTGCCTTGGCATTAAGGCTCAGATTTCTCTTATCGGATTCAGATAATTCAGTAGAGTCCTTAGGGATACTTTTCCCATCGACAGTTTTCATGGCCTTGAAAGGACCATTATCTATTATACTCCAGATCTCATAATCCATGGCTTGAACGAATATTTTCATTCTTGCCTTCCAGTAAACATAATCACTACCATCAAAGAAGGGATGTCTATTTATAGCTTGACCTTCTACGTGTGTGGAGTTAGTATTGAATGCCATTGTAAATATATATCAGAGTGTTTAAAACACGACTTAGACAATGATCAACCTCTTTCTGATACCAATTGTAGGATCGAGATTGTCTAAGAGGGGGGATGAATTAGACATTTTTTTTAAATTATTAATCTAACAGCAAATCAACACAACAATAACAATAACAAAGAGAGAGAGAGAAAAACCAACACAAGAGTTTTTACGTGGTTCGGCCAAACCTTGCCTACAACCACGCTTCAAAGTTCCCCCTTGAAGATCCTTAACCTTCTCCTCAACGAGAATACAAGATCGAACTTCCGGGCGTCGATCTACTGCCTTTTACAATATTGGATTATTCTTCACGGGCGATAATCCACTGCCTTATACAGGTTTTGAGTTTGTGACAAATCAATACAATCTAAACTCCCTCAAAGGTTAAATCTCAAGTTTAGGTTCGAGAGGAGTAGATGAAATTTTTCAGAGTATGATAAAAAGTTCGCAGATTAGGGCTCAAGAATAAAATTCACAAAAGTTGTTCCTTCATGCTCTAACGTCGGCTTAAATACTCTGTCTTCAAATCGGCTCTTGACTTCAATGCTCCTTATCCAATAATGGAAACTTTGTTACCGTTGGAGCAGCTTTCGTACAAATGCAGGTAGACGTTGCTTTCTGAAATCGCAAATCGCCCGACGCCATTAATGCACTGGACTTTAAGCTTCTGTGCGAGGTACATTGTAGCTTTCGCGGTATATTTAAAATCTGGTGGAAGATGTTGCTTTACAAGGCTTGAACCGGCTTTGATAGATGTAGTGTTGTGAAGCTTGAGCCGAAACGGTGGATGCAACTTCAAAATGTTGAACCGGCATAGGATGATAAATCTTTAAACGCTGAACCGGTGTCGGATGATGAAGTGTTAGACGTCTTCCGCCTTTGTCGTTTAGCGAGCGGTGGAGTTCTTCATTTTCTCATCCGCCTTTGTCGTTTAGCGAGCGGTGGAGTTCTTCATTTCTCATCCGCCTTTGTCGTTTAGCGAGCGGTGGAGTTCTTCATTTCTCATCCGCCTTTGTCGTTTAGCGAGCGGTGGAGTTCTTCATTTCTCATCCGCCTTTGTCGTTTAGCGAGCGGTGGAGTTCTTCATTTCTCATCCGCCTTTGTCGTTTAGCAAATGGAAGATGTAAATGTAGACTTTGAAGGTATGCAATCGGTGGACTTCCTCTTTTGTCGTCTAGCGATCGGTGGATATCTTCTTTGAACGACTCTTGTTCTTTTCGCTTGGTGATCGGTGGACAACTTCTTTGAACGACTCTGTTTTTGTCGTTTAGTGATCGGTGGACAACTTCTTTGAACGACTCTGTTTTTGTCGTTTAGCGAGCGGTGGAGTTCTTCATTTCTCATCCGCCTTTGTCGTTTAGCGAGCGGTGGAGTTCTTCATTTCTCATCCGCCTTTGTCGTTTAGCGAGCGGTGGAGTTCTTCATTTCTCATCCGCCTTTGTCGTTTAGCGAGCGGTGGAGTTCTTCATTTCTCATCCGCCTTTGTCGTTTAGCGAGCGGTGGAGTTCTTCATTTCTCATCCGCCTTTGTCGTTTAGCGAGCGGTGGAGTTCTTCATTTCTCATCCGCCTTTGTCGTTTAGCGAGCGGTGGAGTTCTTCATTTCTCATCCGCCTTTGTCGTTTAGCGAGCGGTGGAGTTCTTCATTTCTCATCCGCCTTTGTCGTTTAGCGAGCGGTGGAGTTCTTCATTTCTCATCCGCCTTTGTCGTTTAGCGAGCGGTGGAGTTCTTCATTTCTCATCCGCCTTTGTCGTTTAGCGAGCGGTGGAGTTCTTCATTTCTCATCCGCCTTTGTCGTTTAGCGAGCGGTGGAGTTCTTCATTTCTCATCCGCCTTTGTCGTTTAGCGAGCGGTGGAGTTCTTCATTTCTCATCCGCCTTTGTCGTTTAGCGAGCGGTGGAGTTCTTCATTTCTCATCCGCCTTTGTCGTTTAGCGAGCGGTGGAGTTCTTCATTTCTCATCCGCCTTTGTCGTTTAGCGAGCGGTGGAGTTCTTCATTTCTCATCCGCCTTTGTCGTTTAGCGAGCGGTGGAGTTCTTCATTTCTCATCCGCCTTTGTCGTTTAGCGAGCGGTGGAGTTCTTCATTTCTCATCCGCCTTTGTCGTTAGCAAATGGAAGATGTAAATGTAGACTTTGAAGGTATGCAATCGGTGGACTTCCTCTTTTGTCGTCTAGCGATCGGTGGATATCTTCTTTGAACGACTCTTGTTCTTTTCGCTTGGTGATCGGTGGACAACTTCTTTGAACGACTCTGTTTTTGTCGTTTAGTGATCGGTAGACAACTTCTTTGAACGACTCTGTTTTTATCGTTTAGTGATCGGTGGACATCTTCTTTTACGTGTAGCTAACGGTGGATAAGCATTTTTGTTTTCAGCCCTGTAATACTATTTTATCTTGAACACTCAACCACAATTATTAGAATACTAAAATACTCTTTCCAAGGGCATTTCCAAACAATTAATTTCTCATGCATAATTCAAGATTCTCATTTAATAAACATAATCAATTTACTTTTATGAACATACAAATACATCATCAAAAATAATTTAGGCTTAAACAACATTTAAGTCAACAAAATTAACAACAAAATGACGAAATACTATAAGACTTTAAAAATTTAGAAGTTAAAAACTAGATTTTCATACCTTCAAAGTCGTTTAACATCTCTATAGGAAAGGAGATCGAGAGGATTTTGGGTCGCGAGATCAAAGTATTTTGATGCCGTGGAATTTCTTTAGTTAAAGTTTATTGGAATAACCAAAATGAAGGAGAAGCCACCTGAGAGATTAAATAAAAAATAGTGGCAAATCCCCACTGATTCGGTGGCATTTTTTAGATTTCTTTAAATTTTGGAGATAAATTTTTCTAAGTGGTTGAGAATGCGATAACCGCTATAATTTTTTTTAAAAATGTATATTCCTTAAAATAAAGTTCATTTATTAATTCAATAATTTCTTTTAATTCTTTAAATTAAAAGCGTTTACAATGGATTGAGATAACCTCTCCTTCTTTGATTCAAAAATTAAAATTACAAGGGAAGTGAAAAGCCGGAGGAGATTTATTGCTAGAGGGATTTGGAATTTTTGTGAGTTTGTAACTTGCAAATACGCATGTAAATCCTCTCGATTGTGTTTTTGTTTCCTTATGTAACTTTTTGTTGAAAACAAGCGAATCATTGTTGCAAAGGTTGGATCAAGTAAGAAATCGAAAGTAATCTCAAGGGGTAAGATCGATTTAACCCTAGTCTTCTCTGTTGTGTTTGGATTAATGTTCATATTGAAAAGTTTAGAATTTTAAAAAATAATAATTAATGAGTATATATGTTATATTTTTGCACGAAATCAAGTTAGTATACGTTCTAGTTTAAATTTTGGTTGTTTAAAGTAGAAAGGTTAGAGTTTTTTTTGAAGTTTTTAGATAAATTTTTGACGCAGCAGGCGCTCAGTCAATCAGGGTGAGCCGTGCGACCAAACCATTAGTTCCGTTGACCGAACATGAAGCCGCTATGTTCTATTTGATCATATGTATCACTATATTTTGCACTATTGATCAGATCAATCACGACTAGCTGAGTTTGATTGACATATGTGGGGTCTTTGTTTGTTACGACATTGAACTGGAGAATGTGTTTGTGTTTTGTGAAATAGAATAATGTGACAATTAAATGTAATGTGTCACTAGTGTTAAATCTTAAATCTGATTATGATTGTTTTGTTTGTTAGATCATCAAATATCATCTTTTCCCTTATGTCATGAGTATTTCGTACTCGAAATCTGTGAGTGATTCTATTTTTATTATGATTTTATCCTTTAAGTAATGACTTATTTTTTTTGTATAACGACAATATAGTGGGTTAGTCATGACCAAGGAGATTATCAGTAGCATATGCAAGATTGATCGACATTTCTTATTTATTTGAGTTTTTATTATCTTTGAGAGTTCTGCAGTGAGATATAACACTTAATAGTTTTCGTCTTTCTAGTCAGTGTACTTTGTCATTTACTATTCACACAATTTACTTGGATTCATATTATCTTACTATCTAGATGTCAGTGTTAAACGAATATTTTAACACGTCATTTTGAGCATCGGTTTTTAATTTCTTTTAAATCTTCCGAAACATTATTCATGATTCTCGTTAAGGATCAGATAATTCGATTCACTTTTAGGTTGGACCGTTCCATGTTTTCTCGCGGTCCCCCTCTATGGTGGTGACATTTTTCTTTCAAAATTGAAGATCAAACCATAAACACACAATTCTCTCTTTACAAATCAGTCTTCATTTACACAAATACATGTGATATACTAGACTAAACTCCGCCCGTGGATATGATTTTGCTTGCATGTTTTTTTGTTTGATTATTTGACAAAATTAGGGTTTAGATTCAATTTAAATAGATGGGTCTAAACCACGAAATCGGTCAACACCTCACCTTACTCTAAGTTTTAGAAATAAAAAATCACTCGTTTCAAACTTAATTTTTTATCGTATATAAATCTGCATAACTCTTTAGTGGACTCTTATTAGTCAACCTTTAATAATATGAAATTTCAATTTTGTTACTCTTTTTTTTTTTCCAAATAAAAGAATTATCAGTTTCATTTGAACTTTCCAAAATTGGTCCGCTCTCAACGTACTTATTCATACAAGCGGAAGGGCCTTTCAGTCCTTTCACTTTGTAAATCCATTCTCCTACCCACAATAACTTCCACTCGCTTCAGGAGCGTGAGCCCACTCCCTCCCCATTCGAGAATTAATCCAGGTTTCTGTTGTCCATGTTAATTTCGCCACCTGGATAGCGGTTTAATACGATGTTGACGTGGCTTATATCTATTGGATAAAATATTTGCCGAGGAATTCCGCTTTGTAGCAGATCGCAACTATTTTAACAGGAGGGAATCTTACGTGCAAGAATACAGTCGATTAAGCAAAATAAGCGCACGCGCTACTTGGGAGCGTGTAGATGACACTATCGAGTCTCTCTTTCTCTCTCTAAAGCAGAGAAACTTGGTTTCTCTTATTTTTACTCCCTCTCTCTCTCTCTCTCTCTCTCTCTCTCAGTTTCGGCCATCGCTCTGCCTTTTGCCTCGAATTCAACTTTCGTAAGCCATGAAAGCTCACCTCGTCTAAGCCCAGGTTTGAGCTTCTCTCTTTCTACGACGCTGCCTTCTTTTTCTGGGTTTACTGTGTTTCCTTCTCTTCATGCCCGTTGCTTAAAACTGCGCACTTTCACGTTTTCTTTGTTTTTCAATCTGTAAGCTCTTAATCGGTCTAAAACCATGGAGACCCATTTTCTCAGGTTGCTATTTCACGTGGGTTTCGGAGTTTCTCTCTTTTTCTTTGGAGGTATAGTTTGAAGATTTCGCTGGTTTATTTCCGATTTTATTTATTGTTCCTTGCATTTATTTTTCTGTTCTTTTTGTAGTGTTTTGAATGTTCTTTGTTGAGTTGGAATTTCGAATTTGGTTGGATCATGTGGGGATTTTCACTTGGAACTGCAGTTTTTTCTTGTCTCGGTGCTGCTTCTACTTTTTATTATCTCGTTTACTTTTTTGTTTAAAGATGAACAGGTTTTGCTGATTTTGAAGCTTTTAATAATGCTCGCCTGGTTGAGATTATGTTGCGTTTTATATTTGGGAAAATGTGCCCATTATGGTTTGAATGCAGCTGTGTAAAGTTCTCTTCTCTTGAACGTGGGGAACCTTTCTTTTCTGTTTCGGGTTTGGGCAGATTGAACTGAATCGGATTACCCGTTTTGTGCTTCTTTTGTGGTTTTCTTACTTTTCAAAACTATTTTTAGGTGGATTTTCACCCCAACTCTGTGAATTTTCTTTCTTTGTCTTTTCTTGGTTGACAATTTGGCACGCAAGCAAAATATTTTCAACCAGTTTGTTTTCACAGTCCCTAATTGCTATCATTTGGCTCTGACGGAGACTTAGAGTGGAGGTCTTTATTTATATGATTATTGGTTTTCCTAATGATTAGCAGTTCAACTTTGTCATTAGCTTTGTGAAGTTCTATCATTTCTGTTAAAAACAAAAATAGTATGATGCTAAAAAACATCAAATGATTCTACAAGATACATTAAAAAATATAAAGAGCAAGTACATTGGAGGGATGTTGAATAAGAAATGGCAGCTTCTTTCTCTTCAGATTTTGATTGTGGGTTTTCTCTAGCAGATGGACTTGGCTCAAGAAAGTAATCATAATGGGGATTATCGTGAAGAAGCATCTCCAGCACAATCAGTTTCTGCAGAAACTTCTGATTTATGCAGCGTGTTTGGAGATCCTGAGGTTTCTCCTCGAGTTGGCGAAGAGTATCAAGTTGAGGTTCCTCCTCTCACGACAAAGTTAGATTATGTCTCGATTGCAAAGATTAATCATGACAGAGAAATCCGCTATAAACATGATATTCATATGGGACTATCCATACCTGTAATGTGGATCAACGAGTATGACCAGATCGATAAACACAAGTCTCGTAGATTTGAGAAATTCTCAGATGATGATTTGAGAGACAAGAGTTCTGCTACGAATTTGAAACAGGAGAATGATGAAATGAATATGAATATGGTTCCAGGCTCTTCAAGTGGCTCATGGAGTGAGATGGAAGAAGGAAGCTTTCTTCTCAGCTTGTATATCTTTGGGAAAAACCTTGTTCAGGTTAAGACATTCATGGAGAGCAACAAAATGGAGGATGTTCTTTCGTTCTATTACGGGAAGTTCTATCGGTCAGAAAAATATCGTAGATGGTCAGAATGTCGGAAAATGAGAGGTAGAAGGTGTATATACGGACAGAGATTATTTACAGGTTGGAGACAGCATGAATTGTTGTCTCGCTTGTCTATCGATGGACTGGAAGAAAGAAAAAGTTCATTGCTTGAGGTATTTATCAAGAAGATTTCAAATATAATCATAATTTGAGTCCAATAAACATATGAACTTTATATTTTTCTACTGAAGTTGCCTGTTGCTCTTTTATATTCTGCACTTTTGTTTGTTTTATGATTAATCTAAAACCATGTTGGAGATTTATGATTTAGAATTGAAATTCATTATTTACTTATTTAGAATCCGATTCCAATCCATTGTTTTTTTTTATTGGGAAGTTTGATGAATTGGCAGGTCTCGAAGACATTCACGGAGGGTAAAATTCGATTAGAAGAATATGTATTCTCTTTAAAGGCTATAGTTGGGTTAAAAGATCTCATAGAGGCTGTGGGAATTGGGAAAGGGAAGCAAGATCTCACTGGTTTTGCCATGGATCCATTGAAGTCCAATCAAGCTGCTTCGATTCGACCAGAAATACCGAGTGGGAAAGCATGTTCTTCGCTTACTCCATTAGAGATCGTCAAGTTTCTCACAGGAAACTTCAGGCTGAGCAAAGCTCGAACTAGCGATCTCTTTTGGGAAGCTGTTTGGCCCCGGTTACTTGCTCGAGGGTGGCATTCCGAGCAGCCAAGAGATCACGG
The DNA here is from genome assembly GCA_022432975.1 of Begonia masoniana. Lineage (NCBI taxonomy): Eukaryota > Viridiplantae > Streptophyta > Magnoliopsida > Cucurbitales > Begoniaceae > Begonia > Begonia masoniana. The sequence goes on from CM039506.1 coordinate 48,993,668, forward strand.
CTTTGCCATCGGTCCGAAGCATCCTCTCGTTTTTCTTATACCTGGAATTGAGAAGTTCTCGGGTAGAAAATTGGTGAGAGGAAATCACTACTTCGATTCTGTCAGTGATGTTTTGAGTAAAGTTGCTTCAAATCCATGGCTGATAGACCTTGCAGATGATTCAGACAAAGCTGGAGAAAATGGAGAAGAAAAGGGGTGGGCCCACGAAAGAAAGTTGGACCGCAATTGTTATCTTCAACCCAGAACTCCTAATCACGATTCAGATGAAATGAAGTTTACGATCATCGACACGAGCCATGCTGGTGGAAAAGGCTTGGAGATCAGAGAACTGAGAAGTTTACCAGTTGGTATCATGAGATGTTCTAATGGCGGTAGTAGATCTCACTCTGAAGATGTTGACTCGGTTTCTTCTGAAAACTCAATTGATACTTTGAATTTGATCGAGAATAAAGATTTTTCAGGCGATGGTTTTAATCAACGTCCTCGATCATTGACCAAAAAAACTAGACCTCCCATTAAAAATGATGCAAAAAGACGGCAACGACGCTTGAACGCATGTGATCAGTCCGAGCTGAGTAAAAAATCGAAGCCAGAGGAAGCTACTTGTTCTACCAATGGTTTTTATTATGGCGAGAACAGCCACTTCCAAGTCGATCAATCGTCCTCTAGTTCTTCGATTAGAGAACACACTCAAGTAACATCTCTGCCCCCATCTCTGCCCTGTGGGCTGATTGATCTGAACTTGCCGGTTCCTCTAGACAATGAAATTGACGAGTCGTTCTTGGCCGAAACTGGCGGGAGACAAGGCCAAACAAACCAGGAACCACACAGTCTGAACACAGAAAAAACAACTCAAGTCGATCAAAATTTGAGGAGACAGAGTACTAGGAACCGGCCACCAACTACAAGAGCACTCGAAGCTCTTGCTCTGGGATTTCTTGACGTAAAGCCAAAGCGGAAGTGGAAAGACACCATCCCGGAAGAACACTTGTCATTCAGACCGTCTTGCCGGGCCCGTGAGAAGGTGAGATCTTCGGAGAATTCAAGGAATATTACTGAAGATTTCAAAGCAGAAGAAAGGGAAAACAGCATAAGCAACAGTAACGGTGAGTTTTTTCAATGATTCCATATTTGCTTTGAGACAAGTCCCAAAGAAAGTTCAAATATTTGGAAATCAAGCTTGACAAAGATAAAAGATCCATAATTTAGGATCATTAGCAGCTTTATTTCGACACCATTCTTCGACCATGCTCCCGGCTGCAAACAGAGGGCGAAGACTTAGTGATTGATCTTCAAAATAAAAAGAAAAATTTTGTTTTAGTGATTGATCATTCTCTGGTTTACATACATTGCTCTTGTAAGTAAGGTTCTTTTCTGCAAATTAAATATTCTTTCTTTTGCGATATTCATCTGGGTTCAAATTTTAGTATAATGTCCTCTAGAGATTAGAAATTGATGAACATGAGAGATCTATAAATTATGTATTTATGAGTAGAGAATGCATTATGAAGGCTGTTATTAGTGTGTCTTTTTTGAATAAGTAGAGGTGGGTAGATCGAGATCGGTTTGTAACGACGGATAATTGTCATCAACGACTGGATGAACGGAATGAAACTGAACCGTGAAATCTATATTGAGCATAAAATCATCTAAACTCGTCCCCAAATCGGAACTTAATCTGTGGTTAAATCCAAGGTTGATTCGAACTCTAACCGAAATTTTAACGGACGTTAACGCAAGAGTGTTAATTGAAAATACACTCATGTTTTCCATCTATTTTGATTTATCCTATTATTTATTGAAAATTTGTTAATAATGAATTATAAATAAAAAATTAAATAATGAAGTATATATTTATTTAAATAATAAATTAACTTCAAAATATTATATTTATTTAAATGACCCCTAAACTATAATACTTAACGTCTCGGAGATAGGCCATCGATCTCACTTGACACATTCTAGTGAGATTGGGAGTGGTGATCACCCGTTCTTGACAAAGCATATATCAAACAATATCGGTTTTTCTCAAAAATTTTACCACATATTCGGCATATCATGACGAGATAATCTGGAAGGTTTCGTGATTTTTCAACTCTTGTTCGATTTATTATAATTTCTGACATTTATTTTATAGAATATTATTTAAAAATTATAATAAATCTTACAAGTGTTGAAAATCACGAAACTTTACAGATTATATTCCCATGAAATGTTAAACATATAATAAAAATTTTAAAAAAAATTCAACACCTGTATGATTTATTTTAATTTTTTACGTTTAATTTATAGAATATTAGTCACGCACTGGACAGAACGAGTGGCCGTTCATTATAGATTGGTCTCCCGTTCTATGAGTAAATTTAGATCAGCTCCCGTTAAGATTTTATTGGTTAGTTTTTTGATACTTTAAAATTTTAATCGTTAAAGATTATAATTTATTGAATAATTTAAATAAACCTATATATTTGGGGGTTTGTATTGATTTTAACCTTATTTATTGTAATAAATAAATGGAAAATGGGAATGCCAATCGGGTCCAAGCGAGCTACGCCCTTCCTGAATCCGTTTCTTCGTTCCAACAGACCTCTCTCTTCCTCCAACAATGGAGCTCAGAGCTCTGACCGTCAACGTTATTTCAGCCAAAAACCTCGACGATGTCAACCTGATGACCAGAATGAAAGTATATGTCGTTGTTTCTCTCTCCGGCGAAGTTCCGTCGGACCAGGAATTCAAGACCGTCGTTGATAAAGAAGGACGCAGAAATCCTCGCTGGAACTGCATCATGGAGTTCAAAATCAACGAGCTCGCCCATCAGTTCCTCGTCTTCTCCCTTCGTACTGAGCGGGTCCTCGGAGACCGGGACGTCGGAAAAGTCACTGTCCCGGTCGCCGATCTTCTCCAGTCCGCGAGCGACGGCCTCACCTTCGCCACTTACCAGGTCACTAAACCGGGGAAAACCAGCTGCGGTGCACTCTATTTTTCTTACCAATTTGGCGACAGAATCGAAATCAATGTCGGAGAATCTCCGGCCGCTGCCGGGGCTTATTCCAACCCCTCCGCTCCTACTCCGCAAACCACTCCGGCGACGTACGACGGGCCGCACCATCCTTATCATGTAGATGTTTATCCTCCTCCTCCAAAACCTCTGCAATTTCCTCCGGCGACGTACGACAGGCCGCACCATCCTTATCATGAAGATGTTTACCCTCCTCCTCCAAAACCTCTGCAATTTCCTCCGCCGATAACGCCGCCGCCGCCGCCGCCACCAATTTACGATGCTTACCCACCCTCAATGCCTCCTTATCCTCCCTTTTATCGGCCATCACAGCCGCCCCCGGTCAACGCATACCCAACGCAAAGCGCGTATTGGCCGACGCCATATCCATCGATATAGCGTAGTGGCTGGAGACGAAGAAGGTTCAATTGAGGGGCAAAGTCATCACCCCCTTGAAACGTTACGTTAGAGTTATTAGAGCCCAGCCGGCATGTGGTCCACAAGAATGTCCTGCCTCCTGACAGAGTGACTGTGATCGTTCATCTTTATGAGGGTTTGCTGGGTCCAAAATCAAGTTACGTGAACTAAGAAATTTGTGGTCTTGGAGTGTGCAACGTCTTTTAGGGTACAACTAATAGAAAAATCATGCAAATTTTGACCTAATAAGAATATTAATGTACTACTCAGTGAAACTTGAAGAGTCATACAATTTCTTTCTCAATAGTTGTATGATACAGATTCAAACGTTACTTCTTCCCGCAAATCCAACTTATTTTTTCGTGCATTTCCATATAAATGATCGAAATTGAACGGTTGGAATTGAACTGAATTGAATCATTTATATCGTATTTTCACGTAGAAATAGAGGTAGATATCACATAAGATGATCCACTCAATTAGTTTGAAAGTAAGACTGTTTCTGTTCAATCTTCCAAGAAATTGCTTTAATGGACAAAAAGTCAACAATCAGACCACGTCAAAGTTGTCAACTCAGGCCGTGAAAGCTGTATTTTGAGTGTTAGTTGTGGTGTCGTTTTCAACGTTCTTAAATATGGAGTCAATATGATGTCACATTTATGACGTCAAAAAACACTAACATTTATGTACTTTGACGTACATGTTGTTTGTCGTTTTATGAAACATTATATTTACTAGATTTAGTGAAAATATATTGTTCAAGGACAAAAAGATTTCACCATGAGACATTGTTTGAAAATCTCATATACCTAACATCTCATAGTTAAGTTTTATCATTGTGCTCTTCTTAGATCAATCGAATTGTGTCATTTGATCACGTGGAGTTGGACAACTGAGCTAGTTGAAAATTGCTCATTTTATGTTCCGATCGACTGCTCCATTTGTATCCGCTTGATCATGTACCCACTCGAGAGTGAACCAAATTTCATACTTTAGGCTTTAGACCAATGTTTTACCTTTGGCCAATTGTTGGACCATCCAAGAGCATCATTGCACTCGTGATTTTGCAAGGTTGATCGCCCTTCTTTTGTGACGGTTTTTTCTAGGCTCATTTTGATCCGACTTGGTATGCTAGGGTTAGGCTTGGTCTCCACAAAGTTCATCTTGTTTATTTCTGCAAGTTTTAGTTATTTAAAGATTTAACAATTTCAAATTGTCAATTAAGAAGGTTATTAGTCTGCAATACTTTATATGAAGATAAGTATTAATCATTAATGGGTGTTGAACAACACAAGTTAGATTGCCAAAACATACAACTATTCGATGAAAATTAAATGGGTAACATTGACTATGTTCGTTTTGTGACCTTCAAAAACGCTATCAATGAATGAAGTAGTTGAAAATTGCTCATTTTATGTTCCAACCGACCGCTCCATTTGTATCCGCTTGATCATGTACCCACTCGAGAGTGAGCCAAATTTCATACTTTAGGCTTTAGACCAATGTTTTACCATTGGCCAATTGTTGGACCATCCAAGAGCATCATTGCACTCGTGATTTTGCAAGGTTGATCGCCCCTCTTTTGTGACGGTTTTTTCTTGGCTCATTTTGATCCGACTTGGTATGCTCTTGGTCTCCACAAAGTTTATCTTGTTTATTTCTGCAAGTTTTAGTTATTTAAAGATTCAATAATTTCAAATTGTCAATTAAGAAAGTTATTAGTCTGTAATACTCTCTATGAAGATAAGTATTAATCATTAATGGGTGTTGAACAACACAAGTTAGATTGCCAAAATATACAACTATTCGATGAAAATTAAATGGGTAACATTGACTATGTTCATTTTGTGACCTTCAAAAACGTTATCAATGAATGAAGTAGTTGAAAATTGCTCATTTTATGTTCCAACCGACCACTCCATTTGTATCCACTTGATCATGTACCCACTCGAGAGTGAACCAAATTTCATACTTTAGGCTTTAGACCAATGTTTTACCTTTTGCCAATTGTTGGACCATCCAAGAGCATCATCGCACTCGTGATTTTGCAAGGTTGATCGCCCCTCTTTTGTGACGGTTTTTTCTTGGCTCATTTTGATCCGACTTGGTATGCTAGGGTTAGGCTTGGTCTCCACAAAGTTCATCTTGTTTATTTCTGCAAGTTTTAGTTATTTAAAGATTCAACAATTTCAAATTGTCAATTAAGAAGGTTATTAGTCTGCAATACTTTATATGAAGATAAGTATTAATCATTAATGGGTGTTGAACAACACAAGTTAGATTGCCAAAATATACAACTATTCGATGAAAACTAAATGGGTAACATTGACTATGTTCGTTTTGTGACCTTCAAAAACGCTATCAATGAATGAAGTAGTTGAAAATTGCTCATTTTATGTTCCAACCGACCGCTCCATTTGTATCCGCTTGATCATGTACCCACTCGAGAGTGAGCCAAATTTCATACTTTAGGCTTTAGACCAATGTTTACCTTTGGCCAATTGTTGGACCATCCAAGAGCATCATTGCACTCGTGGTTTTGCAAGGTTGATCGCCCCTCTTTGTGACGGTTTTTTCTTGGCTCATTTTGATCCGACTTGGTATGCTAGGGTTAGGCTTGGTCTCCACAAAGTTTATCTTGTTTATTTCTGCAAGTTTTAGTTATTTAAAGATTCAACAATTTCAAATTGTCAATTAAGAAAGTTATTAGTCTGTAATACTCTCTATGAAGATAAGTATTAATCATTAATGGGTGTTGAACAACATAAGTTAGATTGCCAAAATATACAACTATTCGATGAAAATTAAATGGGTAACATTGACTATGTTCATTTTGTGACCTTCAAAAACGTTATCAATGAATGAAGTAGTTGAAAATTGCTCATTTTATGTTCTAACCGACCACTCCATTTGTATCCACTTGATCCCCACTCGAGAGTGAACCAAATTTCATACTTTAGGCTTTAGACCAATGTTTACCTTTTGCCAATTGTTTGGACCATCCAGAGCATCATTGCACTCGTGATTTTGCAAGGTTGATCCCCTCTTTGTGACGGTTTTTCTTGGCTCATTTTGATCCGACTTGTATGCTAGGGTTGGCTTGGTCTCCACAAAGTTCATCTTGTTTATTTCTGAAAGTTTTAAGGTTATTTAAGAGATTCAACAATTTCCAATTGTCAATTAGAAGATTATTAGTCTGCAATACTTTCTAGGAAGATAATATTACTCATTAATGGGTGTTGAACACACAAGTTAGATTGCCAAAATAGACAACTATTCGATGAAATTAAATGGTAACATAGACTATGTTCGTTTTGTGGACCTTCAAAAACGTTATCAATGATGAGTATTGAAATTGCTCATTTTATGTTCCAACCGACGCTCCATTGTATCCGCTTGATCATGTACCCACTCGAGAGTGAACCAAATTTCATACTTTAGGCTTTAGACCAATGTTTTACCTTTGGCCAATTGTTGGACCATCCAAGAGCATCATTGCACTCGTGATTTTGCAAGGTTGATCGCCCTTCTTTTGTGACGGTTTTTTCTTGGCTCATTTTGATCCGACTTGGTATGCTAGGGTTAGGCTTGGTCTCCACAAAGTTCATCTTGTTTATTTCTGCAAGTTTTAGTTATTTAAAGATTTAACATTTCAAATTGTCAATTAAGAAGGTTATTAGTCTGCAATACTTTATATGAAGATAAGTATTAATCATTAATGGGTGTTGAACAACACAAGTTAGATTGCCAAAATATACAACTATTCGATGAAAATTAAATGGGTAACATTGACTATGTTCGTTTTGTGACCTTCAAAAACGCTATCAATGAATGAAGTAGTTGAAAATTGCTCATTTTATGTTCCAACCGACCGCTCCATTTGTATCCGCTTGATCATGTACCCACTCGAGAGTGAGCCAAATTTCATACTTTAGGCTTTAGACCAATGTTTACCATTGGCCAATTGTTGGACCATCCAAGAGCATCATTGCACTCGTGATTTTGCAAGGTTGATCGCCCTCTTTTGTGACGGTTTTTTCTTGGCTCATTTTGATCCGACTTGGTATGCTCTTGGTCTCCACAAAGTTTATCTTGTTTATTTCTGCAAGTTTTAGTTATTTAAAGATTCAATAATTTCAAATTGTCAATTAAGAAAGTTATTAGTCTGTAATACTCTCTATGAAGATAAGTATTAATCATTAATGGGTGTTGAACAACACAAGTTAGATTGCCAAAATATACAACTATTCGATGAAAATTAAATGGGTAACATTGACTATGTTCATTTTGTGACCTTCAAAACGTTATCAATGAATGAAGTAGTTGAAAATTGCTCATTTTATGTTCCAACCGACCACTCCATTTGTATCCACTTGATCATGTACCCACTCGAGAGTGAACCAAATTTCATACTTTAGGCTTAGACCAATGTTTTACCCTTTTGCCAATTGTTGGACCATCCAAGAGCATCATCGCACTCGTGATTTTGCAAGGTTGATCGCCCCTCTTTTGTGACGGTTTTTTCTTGGCTCATTTTGATCCGACTTGGTATGCTAGGGTTAGGCTTGGTCTCCACAAAGTTCATCTTGTTTATTTCTGCAAGTTTTAGTTATTTAAAGATTCAACAATTTCAAATTGTCAATTAAGAAGGTTATTAGTCTGCAATACTCTCTATGAAGATAAGTATTAATCATTAATGGGTGTTGAACAACACAAGTTAGATTGCCAAAATATACAACTATTCGATGAAAACTAAATGGGTAACATTGACTATGTTCGTTTTGTGACCTTCAAAAACGCTATCAATGAATGAAGTAGTTGAAAATTGCTCATTTTATGTTCCAACCGACCGCTCCATTTGTATCCGCTTGATCATGTACCCACTCGAGAGTGAAGCCAAATTTCATACTTTAGGCTTTAGACCAATGTTTTACCTTTTGCCAATTGTTGGACCATCCAAGAGCATCATCGCACTCGTGATTTTGCAAGGTTGATCGCCCCTCTTTTGTGACGGTTTTTTCTTGGCTCATTTTGATCCGACTTGGTATGCTAGGGTTAGGCTTGGTCTCCACAAAGTTCATCTTGTTTATTTCTGCAAGTTTTAGTTATTTAAAGATTCAACAATTTCAAATTGTCAATTAAGAAGGTTATTAGTCTGCAATACTTTATATGAAGATAAGTATTAATCATTAATGGGTGTTGAACAACACAAGTTAGATTGCCAAAATATACAACTATTCGATGAAAACTAAATGGGTAACATTGACTATGTTCGTTTTGTGACCTTCAAAAACGCTATCAATGAATGAAGTAGTTGAAAATTGCTCATTTTATGTTCCAACCGACCGCTCCATTTGTATCCGCTTGATCATGTACCCACTCGAGAGTGAGCCAAATTTCATACTTTAGGCTTTAGACCAATGTTTTACCTTTGGCCAATTGTTGGACCATCCAAGAGCATCATTGCACTCGTGGTTTTGCAAGGTTGATCGCCCCTCTTTTGTGACGGTTTTTTCTTGGCTCATTTTGATCCGACTTGGTATGCTAGGGTTAGGCTTGGTCTCCACAAAGTTTATCTTGTTTATTTCTGCAAGTTTTAGTTATTTAAAGATTCAACAATTTCAAATTGTCAATTAAGAAAGTTATTAGTCTGTAATACTCTCTATGAAGATAAGTATTAATCATTAATGGGTGTTGAACAACATAAGTTAGATTGCCAAAATATACAACTATTCGATGAAAATTAAATGGGTAACATTGACTATGTTCATTTTGTGACCTTCAAAAACGTTATCAATGAATGAAGTAGTTGAAAATTGCTCATTTTATGTTCTAACCGACCACTCCATTTGTATCCACTTGATCCCCACTCGAGAGTGAACCAAATTTCATACTTTAGGCTTTAGACCAATGTTTTACCTTTTGCCAATTGTTGGACCATCCAAGAGCATCATTGCACTCGTGATTTTGCAAGGTTGATCGCCCCTCTTTTGTGACGGTTTTTTCTTGGCTCATTTTGATCCGACTTGGTATGCTAGGGTTAGGCTTGGTCTCCACAAAGTTCATCTTGTTTATTTCTGAAAGTTTTAGTTATTTAAAGATTCAACAATTTCAAATTGTCAATTAAGAAGATTATTAGTCTGCAATACTTTCTATGAAGATAAGTATTACTCATTAATGGGTGTTGAACAACACAAGTTAGATTGCCAAAATATACAACTATTCGATGAAAATTAAATGGGTAACATAGACTATGTTCGTTTTGTGACCTTCAAAAACGTTATCAATGAATGAAGTAGTTGAAAATTGCTCATTTTATGTTCCAACCGACCGCTCCATTTGTATCCGCTTGATCATGTACCCACTCGAGAGTGAACCAAATTTCATACTTTAGGCTTTAGACCAATGTTTTACCTTTGGCCAATTGTTGGACCATCCAGGAGCATCATTGCACTCGTGATTTTGCAAGGTTGATCGCCCCTCTTTTGTGACGGTTTTTTCTTGGCTCATTTTGATCCGACTTGGTATGCTAGGGTTAGGCTTGGTCTCCACAAAGTTCATATTGTTTATTTCTGCAAGTTTTAGTTATTTAAAGATTCAACACAAGTTAGATTGCCAAAATATACAACTATTCGATGAAAATTAAATGGGTAACATTGACTATGTTCGTTTTGTGACCTTCAAAAACGTTATCAATGAATGAAGTAACGTCAAATTTAGCGATACCCTTAGTTGGAAGTCTTGAATGGAAGACTAGTTTTCAAATTGTGAAATGTTTCAAAGATTAGGAAAATGATCATTTGATTGGGAAAAAAAAAGGCTAGATCTATGAAAAATCTCATATCAATTAGATTAGATATGGTAAATTTTTCGAAAGAATTGGAAGACATGGAATGCAGAAGATCATAACATGAGTGATTCGACATCCTATATGTCCACTCATGTGGTGCTTTATTATACAATATAGATAAGAATTATACAATATACGATATATATAAGATCAATATGTATCGATATCATCATCTACATCCAGAAAGGTTTTGATTCTTACGGTTCTTTAAGTACTATAATTTGACGTTTACATGTTATTCATTGATTGGCGTAAATAATTTTTTATTTCAATGATTTATAATTTATCGTAATTATTTGATCAATGAATTAATAATATACACATGATACGTCAAAGTGTAAGATTTTAATGTAAATATAACAGCGGTTTTCTTGGGAGCGAGACCCAAGACTTCTAAATTTTAAGGGAGTTTTCTAAGAAAATGCACAATGATTATAACCTCTAGACACTCTTGGAAACAAAATTCGTCTGACTCACTCTTGGAAATAAAATGTATTTAGCTCTCCGTTCAATCACATGATGGAGATCTAGAGCAAATTTTGTTCCTTTTTGTAAACTTCCATTGAATTTCTTGGAAGCCTAGGGTAGGGTCCGTGAACTTTGCCCTCTACTTTGATTAGCTAGGAGGAGGTTCATGTGAACCGAACTTTGTAAAAGAAACCGGACCGAATGGAGTTGAGTGGGGTCCCACCCCAATTTGTCTGATTGAATTCAGAATTTTTATCTACTTAAACCCTCTCTCTCTCACTCTCACTCTTCGTGTCCGATCTATCTATTTCTCTCTCTAACACTGCCTCTCTCCTTCTCCACAAAAATGGAGGACAGAACCCTAGACATCAACGTTGTCTCTGCCAGAGGCCTCGAAGATGTGAACTACATAAGCAAGCTGAAAGTATACGTCGAAGTTTCTCTCACCGGAGACATCACGTCGGAGCAAAAGTCAACCACCACCGTCGATAAAGGAGGACGCCGAGACCCTAAATGGAATTCCATGATGAAGTTCACCATTAACGAGACGGCCAGCCGCCTATGCCGGCAGCACCTCGTATTCTCTCTTCGTACAAAGCGAACTATCGGAGAACGAGATGTCGGCGAAGTCACAGTTCCGGTCAACGAACTCCTCGTTTCCGCCGACGATAGGCTCATGAAGTATGTCACGTACCAGGTGAGAAGCCCTTCCGGGAAGCATTGCGGCGTTCTGAATTTTTCTTACAAATTTAACGACAGAAATGGAGGACATTTCGTCCAACCTCCGGCAGCCGCTGCTTATGGTGGGCCCCACCATAATTTTCATCCACACGTTTATCCTCCTCCTCCACAGCCTGACATAAAATTTCCTCCATCCCCATCATCGGCGCCATACGGTGTTTATCAGCCACCATTTACGTCCTATGGATATCCACGGGAAGGATGGTATTAGTCAACGCAATATCCACGGACACTGCGGAGTGGGAGGAGAACAAAAATGGGTGGAATCATAAGATTGGAGGAGTGAATGAATAAGCTATGGCGGATTTGAGTTTGATATTTCGTTTTCTTTGTTCTGAATATGTGTTGGGAAAGAGTCAACCATGGAAATGGATCTGAATGTCTTCTTAATCTTGTTGGGTAATTTCAATTACGAATATATATACACAACACAATCCTCCCACATTGTACCATAGCCTCTGAGTTCATCTATGTTCCAATTGTGACCGGAATGGTATTTTTATGTAAATTTGATGTCCTACGTTCTATTTTATTTTTCTGATAATCGTTCAATTTCTAACCTAGATCTACTTTGCGACGATCCGAATGGGATCAATTGAAATTCGGGGGGGCCGATAGCCCACCGCTAGCCCCCCGAATCCGAAATTACACTGGATTCGGGGGGATTTTATAAATTAATAAAAAAAATACCAAATCATATTCAATTCAATTGAAATTTTTACTATATGTTCATTACATTATGGAAAGCTAATATAAAAAGTTTCGTGATTTTTTAATACTTTTATGCAAATTAGTGAATTTTTATGCAAATTAGTGACATTTTCAACTTCAAAGGGCCATAACTTTTACTACGGTTATCCGATTGAGGCTCACAAGATATCAAATTGAATCTTGCGCAGAGATCTAACACTGTGTTTTGGAACAACCCCATAGCAGCCTTTTTCGGGCCCAAAATATATCGTTTAAGTCCTCAAATTGACGTCTGAAGAAGAAATGAAGATTTAATTTTTTGAAAAAATACCAAATCATATTCAATTTATTTAAAATTTTTACCACATGTTCATTATATCATGGAAAGATAATGTAAAAAGTTTCGTGATTTTATAACACTTGTGCGATATATAGTAATTTTAATGATATTATTTTATAAAAAATTATATTAAATCATAACAATTTTAAAAAAATACGAAACTTTTTACATTATCTTCCCATGATGTGATGAATATGTGGTAAAAATTTTAAATTAATTGAATATGATTTGATATTTTTATAAACTATTTTAAAATAATGAATAATAATTTGAAACTGTAGGGGGCCGAATACAGTATGCGGCCCCTCGAATTTTTATGTGGCCCCCCGAATCCAGTGTATTTTTAGATGCGGGGGGGCGCAATTTTAAATCGGCCCCCCGAATCTAGTGTAATTTCATATTCGGGGGCTATCAGCCCACCGAATTACAATTCAGTGGGCATGCGGCTCTCTGCCGATATTTTTTTTGACAGTTTTCGATAGTTCAAAGTTTTGACTGCGAAGACTTTTTGTTTAAAGGTTTTTTTCGATAAATACTCATACTTTATGGGGTATTTTAGAATTTACCCTATTCAAATATTACTTTTTAACGTAGATCCAACATATTTTTTCGTGCATTTTCCATATAAATTATCAAAAGTGAACTGTTAGGATTAAACTAAATTTAATCATTTATATCGTATTTTTACTTAGAAATAGAGGTATATATCACATAAGATGATCCAGTCAATTAGTTTGAAAGTAAGACTGTTTCTGTTCAATCTTCAAAGAAATTGCTTGGATGAAGAATGAATTACACCCATTTCATCAGAATACAAATGGACATGGAGTCAACAATCAGACCATTTCAAAGTTGTCAACTCAGGCCATGAAAGTTGTATTTTGAGTGTTAGTTGTGGTGTCGTTTTCAACGTTCTTAAATATGGGTTCAATATGATGTCAAAAAACACTAACATTTGTGTCCGCTTGATCATGCACCCACCCGAGAGCAAACCAAATTTCATACTTTAGGCTTTAGACCAATGTTTTGCCTTTGGCCAATTGTTGGACCATCCAAGAGCATCATTGCCCTCGTGACTTTGCAAGGTTGATCGCCCCTCTTTTGTGACGGTTTGTTCTTGGCTCATTTTGATCCGACTTGGTATGCTAAGGTTAGGCTTGGTCCCCACAAAGTTCATCTTGTTTATTTCGGCAAGTTTTAGTTATTTAACTATTCAACAATTTCAAATTGTCAATTAAGAAGGTTATTAGTCTGCAATACTTTCTATTAAGATAAGTATTAATCATTAATGGGTGTTGAACAACACAAGTTAGATTGCCAAAACATACAAATATTCGAAGAAAATGAAATGGGTAACATTGACTATGTTCGTTTTATGACCTTCAAAAATGTTATTGATGAATGAAGCAACGTCAAATTTAGCGACACCCATCGTTGGAAGTCTTGAATGGAAGACTAATTTTCTAATTGTGAAATGTTTCAAAGATTAGGAAAATGATCATTTGATTGGGAAAAAAAGGACTCAATCTATGAAAAATCTCATATCAATTAGATTAGATATGGTAAATTTTCCGAAAGAATGGGAAGACATGGAATGCAGAAGATCATAACATGAGTGATTCGACATCCTATATGTCCACTCATGTAGTACTTCATTATACGATATAGATAAGAATTATACGATATATATAAGATCAATATGTATCGATATCACCATCTACATTCAGAAAAGTTTTGATTTTTACAGTTCTCTAAGTACTATAATTTCATATTTTAATATTAAATGACGTGACGTTTACATGTTATTCATTGATTGGTGTAAATAATTTATTATTTCAACGATTTATAATCTATCATAATTATTTGATCAATGAATTTATAATATACACATGATCTGTCAAAGTGTGAGATTATAATGTAAATATAACAACGGTCTTCTTGAGAGCGAGATCTGAGACTTCTAAATTTTAAGAGAGTTTTCTAACACTCTTGGAAACAAAATTCGTATGACTCATTATATCTCGGTTGAAGTTTTCTAAGCATATTGCCGGTCATGTGCTTTCACCCTTCGCATTAAAACGATCATAACATGAGTTTTCTTTTGTAAATCTTAATTTCTCGTATTATATTTTCATTGTAATTGATTATTTATTTGGTTTATCGTATTTAGCTCTCAATTCAATCACATGATGAAGAGAAAACAAATATTTTACTACCGATTCTTTTATGTTTAACGTTATTTTTAAAAAAATTGACTGATACGACTCGTGAAATCAGGAACTCGTACCCAACAATAATTCAAGAATGCTAACAAAATGGTAAGATCTAGAACAAATTTTGTAAACTTGCATTGAATTTCTTGGAAGCCTAGGGTCCATAAACTTTGCCCTCTACTTTGACAAAGCAAATATATTTCTCTAAAAGTAAAAGAGATAATAATATCGAATGAGCAATACTTTGATTAGCTAGGAGGTTCACGTGAACCCAACTTTGTAAAAGAAACCGGACCGAAAGGAGTTGAGTGGGTCCCACCCCCATTTGTCTGATTGAATTCAGAATTTTTATCTACTTAAACTCTCTCTCTCTCTCTCTCTTTCTCTCTCCGTCTCCGATCTATCTATTTCTCTCTCTAACACTGCCTCTCTCCTTCTCCACAAAAATGGAGGACAGAACCCTAGACGTCAACGTTGTCTCTGCCAGAGGCCTCGAAGATGTGAACTACATAAGCAAGCTGAAAGTATATGTCGAAGTTTCTCTCGCCGGAGACATCACGTCGGAGCAAAAGTCAACCACCACCGTCGATAAAAGAGGACGCCGAGACCCTAACTGGAATTTCATGATGAATTTCACCATTAACGAGACCGCCAGCCGCCTATACCGGCAGCACCTCGTATTCTCTCTTCGTACAAAGCGAACTGTCGGAGAACGACATGTCGGCGAAGTCACAGTTCCGGTCAACGAACTCCTCGTTTCCGCCGACGATAGGCTCATGAAGTATGTCACGTACCAGGTGAGAAACCATTCCGGGAAGCCTTGCGGCTATCTGAATTTTTCTTACAAATTTAACGACAGAAATGGAAGGCATTTCGTCCAACCTCCGGCAGCCGCTGCTTATGGCGGGCCCCATCATAATTTTCATCCACACGTTTATCCTCCTCCTCCACAGCCCGACAAACAATTTCCTCCACCCCCATCATCGGCACCACACGGTGTTTATCAGCCGCCATTTACGTCCTATGGATATCCACCGCAAGGATGGCATTAGTCAACGCAATATCCACGGACACGGCGGAGTGGGAGGAGAACAAAAATGAATAAGCTATGGCGGATTTGAGTTTGATATTTCGTTTTCTTTGTTCTGAATATGTGTTGGTAAAGAGTCAACCATGGAAATGGATCTGAGTGTCTTGTCTTCTTAATATTTTTGTGTAATTTCAATTGCGAATATATATATACACAAAAGAATCCTCCCACCTTGTACCAGGGACTCTAAGTTCATCTATGTTTCAACTGTGATCTAAATTCTATTAAGTCTGTGTGACCGATATTGAAAATCTTATTGGAATTTTATTTTCTCTTGAATTCATGTAACTCAGAATCGCAATATTTGCAGTTGTATTTCAATCTTCATAGTAGATTTATTTATCTCTAGTTAAATTTTTTTTTTCGAAAATAGTATTTCTACGTAAATCTGATGTCCTACGTATTATTTTATTTTTCTGGAAATAGTTCCATTTCTAACCCTATATCTAGCTTTGTGACCATCCGAATGGGATCCCCGACCAAAACGTTTCGGCCATTGAAATAACCGAATTGTACGACCGACCTCGACAGATAGGGGTGGGCAGAACCGAAACCGACCCGAGCGGTTCGGTTCGGTTCGATTCGGGCACAAGAGTCATTTTTTTGTGTTCAGGTCGGGTTCAGGAATAGGCCTTCGGGTTCGGTTCGGTTGGGCGTCAAACCCGAACCGAAAACCCGAACCCTGAAACTTGCACAAATATTTGGACTTAGGCAGTGTCGGGGACTCGGGATTGAAAATCCAACTCTGGATTTTCAGTTTAGGGCAGACGATTCCTCGGCGACAGATGAAGCTCGGCGACTGAAACAAAATTGTAGGTTTTGTAGCTCGGCAACAGACGAAGCTCGGCGACAGACGAATCTCGGCGACAGTCAAATGTAGCTTTTGTTCATTTTGTTGTTATCTGAGTTCTGTTTGGGCGGATTGAAACAAAATTGTAGGTTTTTATCAGGCTGCAAGGTTTTAATTGTTTTTATTTAATGTTTACAAATTACAGGTTTGAACCGACTTGACCCGAACCGAACTTTTCGGTTCGGGTCTGCTTTAAGTTTTTTGGGTTTGGGTTCGGGTTCGGGTTTGGAAACCAAAACCGAAACCGAACTCATCGGTTCTGTTCGGTCCAAAACCGAACCGAACCCGAACCTTGCCCACCCCTATCGACAGAGTTCAATTATCTTGTAGAGGAAGTCATCAGTGATTAGGTTCTCCTAATTTTAATTTGTTAAACAAAAAATTTAATTGATTAATCATGGACTTGACGGTCGCATATATCAAATGGAAATGTGTAGATAATATGTATGGTGGCAATTGATGTTTCCAAAATTAGAATTAACAATTAATTATTTATTTCTTAATAAATCCCACCAATTAAACTCCTAAATCACCTCTGTAACGTCCGTTTTTCCTCCCTTTCTTCAGCTTCTCTCCATTAATCTCCATCTTCGTCTCTGTCTTCGCCATTTTCTTCCTCTTCCTCTCTTCTCTTTTCCTTCAAGCTCCTACAATGCCCTCGAGCTCCTCCTCCAGACCAGAGTCCAAAAATGCGAAAGCCAAGCGAGCCATCCGGTGCTTAGCCACCTCCATTATGGTCCCTGCGGGTCTAACCATGGCTATCGTTTTCTTGTTCAGCTCCAGCCACAAGTACAACGGGTTTGCCAAAATGGTCTGGCTGCCGCCTCTGTGGTTCGTCCACTTAGCCTCGGTTGGGTCGTCCTTCCTGATGGGTCTCGCGGCGTGGCTGGTGTGGGCCGACGGCGGGCTTCACCTGCAGTCGGACGCGCTGCCTCTCTACGTTGCGCAGCTGTCTCTGAGCCTAACGTGGGATCCTTTGGTGCTTGTGATAGGCGCTGTATGGCTAGGTTTGGTTTTTGGGGTTGTTCATTTTGGCACTCTTTTTGCATGTTATCTTTGCTTTAGACGTGTAAATCCATTTGCTAAAGATCTTGTCAAGCCTTGTTTGGTTTGGGCTGCTTGTCTTTGCGCCATTAGTTTTAGAATTTGTCTAGTTTGATTTTTTTTTTTTTTCTTGGGAAATTTTGGATTTGTCAATTGGTGGGTTTGAAGATTCCTAGTTTGTTTTTGTACTACATTTTTTTTTTCAATTTATTGATGGAATGATCTGCCATTTTGGATGACTTTAAATGAAAGTTGGAAGGGGTAATTGTCACATAACCCCAAGGTCGGTCCAACAAAAACTCCGAGTTAAACGACTTGATTTTTAGAAATGATTGGATCACCCAACACAATACTCGGTTTACAATGAAATACTTGATTAAAAATTTAAAGGCATAACTCAAATGAGATGACCTGAGATCTGTGTAGTAATCATATGGTTAAAATATAGCACAATACAATATATGAAAGAAATAATGTGCAGGAATTGGAGAAACATCCAACACCAGTTGATCAAGTTTACAAACCAAAAACATTAAAGAGTCATTGCCAAGAAAATAAATTGAACTAATCAAGCGAAAAATGCATAAAAATTAAAAAAATCTCGTAAGGTCACGTGATCTACTAATAAATTCGACCTCTGCCGTAGCATCAAATTTTACTCTTAGTGCAAGCGAACGAGTGTACGATAAAAAAAATGAGATAAGTTGCACCTCACCTTGTGGAGACACTTTTTTATATTAAAAACTGGATAGACACTTATTATGATTGCTGTGTTCAGCTCGTTTAACTCGCTAGCCTCGATGAACAATATTATTTGGCTCGGTCGACTCGTTTGCTATCTCTATTTTGAGCATTTATTCTATGTCCGTTTTCTATTGAGCAATAAGATATTTACATATCAAGCACGATTCATTTATCTAGACATATTACGATTTCGTAGCATTGGGTGAAATCACTAAACTTAGGCAGTGTTTGTTTACGTCACGACTGTTCTATAGACTATCACTTCTATGTCCATTATATGCTTACGCCCGGTGCGATGTGTAAATGTCCATGAACGAATTGACCACATTTGCAGTGAGACTATTTTTCATAGAAAACGATAGGGACTATTTTTATTAGATTTGGGTCGGTTTTTTACTTATTTTTTTAGAGGTGTTTCAGAAAAAAAAAACCTGTAAGTATATAGTACGGTTCAGACCTTTTTTCAAAAAGAAAACGTATAAAAGTTGGTTTTTTAAAGGTTCAAAGCGAACCAAATTGGAGCAAATTTTCGGTTCGATTTGACCAGTTTTACCGAACCGGTGTCCCCTATACGTGTTGGTACAGAAAGAGTCAACGATTCTCGAATGAAAAGCTCGTCCTTTTACAGTTCTACCAGTTATCATTGCAGGTTATTCCATGCCTCTCTTTAACTTTTTCATTTGTCATTTTTCTCAAAACTTCCTCTCGTTTATAGTTTGATGTTTGATTAGATCGAATTCTACAAACCTCTCTGATTTCCAGCGGTTCTTTTTTTTTCCCTCTCTGGGTGTTTTTCCTGGGAATCCTTTTGCGTATTTTCTGCCTAGGGTTTCTGTTGTTTCCCACGGTTCGCAATCTTGCATTTTTGGGTAAATTCTTCGTCGGAAGGCACGCTGAAGCAAGATTCTAGTTGGGTAAAAATTTTGCTTTTTCTTTTTTGGGGTTGAGAATGGAATATATTGAAAGAAGAAGTTTCGGCAGGTTCTTGTGGAAGTAATTTGGAAGCGAGGGTTAAACGCGACGCTTGTTCTTACCGACGGATCCACGAAAAAAAAAAAAAAAAATTACAGACTCCGATGCTTAAATAGGTAATACACCAAAATATTTTTACCGAGTTAGTTAATAAA
>CM039506.1:49020452-49043098 GCA_022432975.1 Begonia masoniana
TTAGAGTTCGGTCGATGTTGGCGGAAATATTAAATTTTTTTTTTTTTTTTTCAGCATGGCTGCTTCAAAGTCGTTCTCATAACAATCCATCTGACCCATTCCAATCTCAACAAATATATCCAAAACATTCTTCAATAGAGCGCGATCAATCTGCTCTCCTTCACGTTCTTGATCAATCTGTTTTGAAAAAAAACTAACAATTTTACTAATGTTGAACCTTCACCAGCCAAGTATATCAGACAACAAAAGAAGAAACTTTACCAGTGAAATAACTGCATCTCTTACTTTACAATTTAACTCCTTATAAACCTGCAACCAAGATCAATGCCCAAGTTATAGTGTCAGACACTAAATATCAGAATTAAAAGTAACAAGCAGAAAAGAGATTTAACTTGCAAGCGAAGTAAAGATCAAAAGTTGCAATGAGATGAGTATGCAGAATAACATTAAAAAAATAAGATCATGACATACCAGGTCACGGAAGCAAGCTAATCCAACTTCATTAAGTGGTGGAAGTGACCTCCGAGCAATAAAGTATCGATCAAGATAATAAAAGAAACGGGAAAGCCATCTAACCATCACTTTATGATTAGACCACCGCTTTACAAGCTCTCTCAACATAAATTCGTCATGTTTCTCTCTCAAAGATGGCAATACCTGAATAGAACAACAAACTACCAAATCATTAAGAGTGCGCAAATATTCAACTCATTTCCTTCAGCAGTTCTAGCGTTCAATTAGCCCATAACATAAAATCAACAAAGGATTTCATAGTTATTAGTTTAAGATTTTCCATACAAAATAAGGAATGAATACTCACCAAACCTAAGATGGCTCAGTCTGTTAACAGAAACAGATCAACTCAAGTATTAATAGCGCCAAAAGTAAACAAGAGAAAAAAAAAATTACTCATGAACTCATCTGAAATTCATTGTATTCTTATCCACTAAATAATGGAAACATGAATACAACAATTCATGTCCAACACAATGGAAATTATTACTTGTATTCTTGTTCACTAGATAATGAAAACATGAATACAACAATTCATGTCCAACACCAAGGAAATGATTACTACCTCTAATCTTATGTTCCCCGGGGAAAGGATTGAAATAATGTCTAATGTGTTGTATCAATATGCAATAAGCAGCCCCCAAAGAAATAACACTCAAAAGACATAACTATAATAAACCAACTGTATATTAAGGACAAGTAGTTTAATTGTTGATGTCCCTTCCATGCTAAATATTATTGGTCGTCAATTCACGAAAAAGATGAAAAAAATTCAAGCCACCAGAAATACTTCTAATCGCCTTCTTACCGTCGAAGTGATGTACTCCTCAAAAGACTCCCGGTATTTGTCGTAGAGCTGCTGGGAGTAATCATGAGGAGGCTTTTGAGTACACATATTATAAATCGTTCTGCGGATAACATTACGAAAACCATAAGTTTAATAAAATTGACTCCATCCAACTGAAATCTGGATAACAACATACAAAAGCGAACTAAAAAGTTAAGAGAAGGTTTTACGTATAGAGCGTCATGTAATCCTCAGAACTGAACTGAGGCTCGGGCAAGCCCTCTAGGATGTTTTTCAGCTTTGTGATCCCCTTTTGCATGATATCCCATCCTTGCTCTAAGTCTATAGTCTTGCGATCACTCATCGTCATATCACCACACTCTATGTTGGACCAAATATCACATAATCTGCACATTAAACATAACGTTGCGTTCAAATACAACATCAAAGGGAGATAGTACCGGTAGACATTAAACAAACGAGGACTAGCATAGAGCAAATTTCAAAAAAAAAATCATCTTTTTATATCAGGCTATCTAAATTCAAGAGCCGACTACCTCTGTTGAAACAACCTCACACACTCCAAACACGAAAAGCCCAAACAGGCAAAATTAGTCACCTGCAGATCCCAAATCAACATAAAACTCCTCGACCGAAAAACTCCCCGGAACCAACTACTAAATCAAAAAATTCAACGACCAAGAAAAAAAAATCGAAAGATCGATAATTAATTTAGCAGACACACAAAAAAATGCAAATTCAGCATACCTTACTTGAGAGAATGAAGCTGCCGGACAAGCCAAAGAAACCTCAACCAGCAACCCTAACCCTAAGAAGAGGAAGAAAATCGGAACGATAACGAAGCGTAACAGCTCAAACAGAGCGCATTGACGAAAGAAGGTAAAACCCATAGATCTTCTGCTCTCTCTCTCTCTCTCTCTCTCCCCATTTATGTTCATCTTTTTGCGTTAGGGGTTTCTTTCAATTCCTATTATAATTATTATTATTATTATTTTACGATGAATATTCAAAAAAACAAATTTTTCGCAAAAATTATCCCTATTTTAATATTTTTTTTTTCTTATTTCAAAACAAACCTTCAATTTATAATTTTGTCAAAACTATCCCGATTAATTCTAGGGAGAACCAAACTTAATTTTATGATCGAGTAATATCAAGTTCATCGTCTAATATCGCTTCACAGAACTATAAACGAGACAGTAAATCTAACGTAACTCTTAATGATTTAACTATGTTTGGGTTTGGATTACGCGTATTCGTCTATTTTTTTTTTATAACGAAGAATTAAAAATAATGATTCAATAATTTATGGTCTATATTTTGATCTTGAGTTGACTTGGTCAACTAAACGTACTTTGAACATAATATTTGACGAAATTGGAAGGAAAACATTCATTAATAGTCACATGGTTGTCCATTCTTAGAAAAAAGGAAGCTTCAATTTATTATTTTAAACAACTAAATGATTAATATTAGTTAAATAAAATATTTTTTTTGGTGAGTTTGGGCAAAGCAGTAAAATTGGAAGAGGATAATTTTATTTATTTTATGTAAAATGCATTTTTTTTTTAAGTTCGGGAAAAGAGATTTTTTGAAAAATTAAATCAAAATTGCAACGGGACGATGCATGTGTGAGTTAAACGCAACATTTTTGTCACTCGCAACAAGATGAAAAGTAATAATTAACGTAAAAAATCGATTGTTCATAATCAAGACAAGTTATCATTTGTCAATATGAAATATTTCAAAAACTGTATTCATAACTGAATTGTGAGATTCTGTTCAATTAAATTTAAGAACAAAAATTAATTTTATTAAAATATAGGAGTTTAGAATCGAGTTTTGCCGAGTTTGGGTCGAGCCACGCGTGAAATTTGAGTTTAGGCAAGCATTTGGAACATAAAATACCGATTTTCTTTCACTACAAACTGGTCTCGGGTTACACGAGTACAAGTTCTACTTCTTGAATCAACTATATGCGCCTTAAACAAAGGAGATAGAGTGAGATGATGATTATTATTGGATTATATTTAGTCAATCTAAGTGTAAAATAAATAGGTATAATACAATTTATATCAGAACGATTGAGTTATCTACGTGTTAGACTTTTTTTTTTTTTTTTGACAAATCGAATTTCTGCCTTGCAGCTATCAACAATTATAATTTGTCATCAATTTATCTTTTGAAATTCAGCACTGCTAATTATGTGTTTTAACTTGATTTAACTCATATGGAGATTTCTAACTAAATTTCAAACTTTATCAATTATTTTTCCACAATTTCGAACTTTATCGACAGATTGACAAATCCAAAATCAGGTTAAAAATCGCCGAAGTTGTTAGAAATTGGATAAAAATATTTGATTAAATAAAAAATGTAGTATACACATATTAAATTTAATAAAAAAATTATAATAAAGTTCAAATTGTTGATAGCTTAAATATAGACATTTGAATTGTCAAAAAAAAAAAAAATTAAGACTCAATTTGCAAATGACATAAACGTTAGCAACTTATTTGAAATAGATTGTAGAACTTGCAATTTTATATGGAAAACGTTTAATATAGCATTAAATGTACAATTTAATTTAACGTGATAACGTATATAGTGACATTTACATATCATTAATTACTAAATAATGATTATGATATACATTAGAGATAGTTAAAATAGAAAAATAGTTGAACCAATCAATCAACAATGGATAAAAGATTTCAGGTTAGACCGGAAATTAAATTGTAAATATAAACTTGTTCAAAGGAAACAAATAAACTGTTCATGCTCTATGTACTATATCGTATTAATTTTGTACTTTAAAAAAAATATTATAAAAATAGAAGAAAATAATAATTTTGAAGATAAAAAAAAGAATTGG
The DNA here is from genome assembly GCA_022432975.1 of Begonia masoniana. Classification (NCBI taxonomy): domain Eukaryota; kingdom Viridiplantae; phylum Streptophyta; class Magnoliopsida; order Cucurbitales; family Begoniaceae; genus Begonia; species Begonia masoniana. The sequence continues at coordinate 49,024,649 of CM039506.1, forward strand.
TTCAATTTTCCATCTAAGATTTGAAAAATGATATGGACTCCACCCCGGAAGATCAAGCTGGCTTCGAGATGTATTGGACTTTTATAGATTATCGATTGGGTTTGTCAATTTAAAAAAATAATTGTTGATATATTTAACATTTTTTTGTGAATTTTTGTAGGTTTCATATACGTGGATGTGATCACAAATTCACACCACCAACAAATAATTGTTGATCAATTAGATTTGTGGTATCAATTTTTTATTTGGAATATTTATTTTTAATAAGTATAGATCAACGTGATTATAATATTGAGAATATTGATGATGATATTGAGAAAATTAGGAAATTTAATTTTGCATTTTCAATAGAACAATCATCTGCACAAACATTCACTTTTTCATCTAAAAAAAGAACAAAACGTCTGAAGTATAAAAATATTCTGTAATTAAAAAAATTAAAATTTGTGAAAAAGTAGAATCTATAACTCAATGCAACTTTTGTATTAAAGTTTATACATATATTTCTGGTAGTTCAACTAGCACACTCGATAGACATTATAAAACATGTTACTTAAAAGAAAAATTAAGGGACCCTACACAAATATTATTGAATGTTAGTGGTAGTGACATTTTTTATATTTACAAAATAAAATGAAAGAATTAATAATAAAACTTGTAGTACAATGCGAGTTGCCTTTATCGTTTACTGATAGTGATGAATTTGAAAAATTTATAAAAGAGTATACTACTTATAATTTTAAATATTTTTTTAGAAGTACAACTAGAAATGATATTATTAAAATGTTTAATGATATGAAAAATGAACTAATTTCATTTTTTTCATGCGCCCCTTCAATGTCTATTTATATTATCTCTGATTTATGGAGTACACGTAATGTTATAAACTATGTTGTTATAATTTTTTATTTTATTAATAACTCTTGACAATTAAATAAAATAATTTTAGAATTTTGTAATTTTGAATATTCTCACACTGATATTACTATTTATAGATATATTGTAGCAATATTGTAAGAATATTATATTATATATATAATATTTAATATAACTCTTGATAATGCTAGTGTTAACGATGTTATTATTTATCATTTTAAAAATTATTTTCAATTAGGTACTACTCACGATTTTCTTTTTCCTATAAGATGTGTATGTCATATTTTGAATTTAGTTGTTAAATATGGTATGACATATATTTCGCTTCATATTGAATTAATTAGATCTGCAATTTCTTATATTATCGAATTTAATTCAAGATAACAAGAATATAGAGATTTTTGTAAAGTTGTTCAACTAAAACAAAAAAAATTAAAAACTGATGTAGATAATAGGTGGAATTCGACTTATTTAATGTTAGAAAATGCTATGTCACATTGACAAGTTATTTGTGTTTTTATTAACAATAAACACACAAAGTATTAATCTTGATAAATCTAATTGTGATGTACCTAATACATTTTTGATTTTTAAAACCATTTTATGGTGATACAAATGAATTTTCGATAATTTATTATCTCACTTATCATCTTGTTCTACCAATTTTTGCAAACTTAACTGGTAATTTTGCACAACATCGACAAATAGATGAATTTAGAGATATACTTAATAAAATGGAAACAACATTTTAAAAATATTAACTTGACATTCTTCATTTTTTTTATTATGTATGCATAATGAATTCTATATGTAAATTAAGAGGAGTGTGTCTTATGATTAATAGATTTTTTACGTTATAATGATCAAATAACACATGAAATTACTAGTTTATATTTTTCTTATAAATCTAAATATTCTAATGTTAGTCGTTCACGTCGTTATTCACATACTAGTTCCAGTAGTAGTGGTGGAGTTATTGTAACTCCACAATTTAGTATTTATGATATTTGAAATCAATTATATACAAATGTTTATTATAGTTATATGCGAAATGAACTATATATTTATTTTGACAGTCGATACCAATTTTCTCGCGAAGAGAACTTTGATATTTTAAATTGGTGGAAAATATTTTCTACTACATATCTTATTATTTATATAATGGCACGTGATCTACTAACACATTTGGTATCTACTGTATGCTCGGAGTTTGCTTATAGTACAAGTTGATGTGTGTACGATGAACGCCGAATAAGACTTGCACCCGACCTTGTGGAGTCCCTCATTTGCATGAAGGATTAGAACGACGTCATTACGAAAAATCAACAACGAGATGGCGAAATACTATAAGACTTTAAAATTTAGACGTTGAAAACTAAATTTTCATTTAAATTTAGATGTATTGTAATTTGAATTTTAAAGTGTTTTTTTAACTTGTAATTTTTTTTTGACATTTTGCACATGATTGACAATTAGATGAGTGTTAATCTAGTTTGAATGTATATAATTTGTAGTGATGTAAGTATTAAATTTATAATGGCATTTTTGAGATAAATTTCGGAGATAAATTTTTCTAAGTGGTTTAAAATGCGATAACCTGCTATAATATTTTTAAAAAATGTATATTCCTTAAATTTAGTTAATTTATTAATTCAATAATTTCTTTTAATTCTTTAAATTAAAAGCGTTTACAATGGATGGAGATAACCTCTCCTTCTTTGATCTTAAAAAATTAAAATTCCAAGGGAAGTGAAAAGCCAGAGGAGATTTATTGCTAGAGGGATTTGGAATTTTTGTGAGTTTGTAACTTGCAAATTCGCGTGTAAATCCTCTCGATTGTGTTTTTGTTTCCTTATGTATGAACTAGGATCTATATTATGCAAATTTATCTCTGAATTATATGACTTTTTGTTGAAAATAAGCTTGTTGCGAAGGTTGGATCAAGGAAGAAATCGAAAGTAATCTCAAGGGGTAAGATCGATTTAACCTTAGTCTTCTCTTTTGTGTTTGGATTAATGCTCTTATTGAAAAGTTTAGAATTTTTAAAATTAAGAATTAATGAGTATATATTTTATATTTTTGCACGAAATTAAGTTAGTATAAGTTCTAGTTTCAAAGTAACGAGCCTAACGAGCCTAACGAGCCTAACGAGCCTAACGAGCCTAACGAGCCTAACGAGCCTAACGAGCCTAACGAGCCTAACGAGCCTAACGAGCCTAACGAGCCTAACGAGCCTAACGAGCCTAACGAGCCTAACGAGCCTAACGAGCCTAACGAGCCTAACGAGCCTAACGAGCCTAACGAGCCTAACGAGCCTAACGAGCCTAACGAGCCTAACGAGCCTAACGAGCCTAACGAGCCTAACGAGCCTAACGAGCCTAACGAGCCTAACGAGCCTAACGAGCCTAACGAGCCTAACGAGCCTAACGAGCCTAACGAGCCTAACGAGCCTAACGAGCCTAACGAGCCTAACGAGCCTAACGAGCCTAACGAGCCTAACGAGCCTAACGAGCCTAACGAGCCTAACGAGCCTAACGAGCCTAACGAGCCTAACGAGCCTAACGAGCCTAACGAGCCTAACGAGCCTAACGAGCCTAACGAGCCTAACGAGCCTAACGAGCCTAACGAGCCTAACGAGCCTAACGAGCCTAACGAGCCTAACGAGCCTAACGAGCCTAACGAGCCTAACGAGCCTAACGAGCCTAACGAGCCTAACGAGCCTAACGAGCCTAACGAGCCTAACGAGCCTAACGAGCCTAACGAGCCTAACGAGCCTAACGAGCCTAACGAGCCTAACGAGCCTAACGAGCCTAACGAGCCTAACGAGCCTAACGAGCCTAACGAGCCTAACGAGCCTAACGAGCCTAACGAGCCTAACGAGCCTAACGAGCCTAACGAGCCTAACGAGCCTAACGAGCCTAACGAGCCTAACGAGCCTAACGAGCCTAACGAGCCTAACGAGCCTAACGAGCCTAACGAGCCTAACGAGCCTAACGAGCCTAACGAGCCTAACGAGCCTAACGAGCCTAACGAGCCTAACGAGCCTAACGAGCCTAACGAGCCTAACGAGCCTAACGAGCCTAACGAGCCTAACGAGCCTAACGAGCCTAACGAGCCTAACGAGCCTAACGAGCCTAACGAGCCTAACGAGCCTAACGAGCCTAACGAGCCTAACGAGCCTAACGAGCCTAACGAGCCTAACGAGCCTAACGAGCCTAACGAGCCTAACGAGCCTAACGAGCCTAACGAGCCTAACGAGCCTAACGAGCCTAACGAGCCTAACGAGCCTAACGAGCCTAACGAGCCTAACGAGCCTAACGAGCCTAACGAGCCTAACGAGCCTAACGAGCCTAACGAGCCTAACGAGCCTAACGAGCCTAACGAGCCTAACGAGCCTAACGAGCCTAACGAGCCTAACGAGCCTAACGAGCCTAACGAGCCTAACGAGCCTAACGAGCCTAACGAGCCTAACGAGCCTAACGAGCCGAGCGTCTATAAATATTTCCAACTTATGTTAATATAAGTTTTTTAAAAAATTTCATGTAAAATTATAAAAAGTATTAATAATTATGTCAACGATATTTATTCATTTATTTTAAAAATTAGTTATGTTAATTAAAAGTATATAAAATTGAATGTATTAATAAATAAATTATTTGAGACCATCCAATAAAAATATCACATAAATATCATTAAAAATATTTTGATATATACTTCAATTACAAAAGAAATTACAGGTAAGCACCGGTTTCTGGAGTCAGCAGTGAAAGTCCTACACAACAAGACGATTCGTCTAATGAAACTTTTGTGGAGGAATCATAGCATTGAGGCTGCCACATGGAAGCGACAGCAAAATATGATGGACAAATATCCAGAGTTATTCAAGTAAGCAATTTTGTTGACAAAATTTTATTAACGATGGTAGGATGTAACAACCATGATTTTTGTATTACGAATTTTAAATTCTCATACTTGATATTTTAGGAAATTCAAAGATATAGTGCGGGATTTTTATTATTTAAATTTGATAACGGGGAAATTATTATTTGGAAGTTTAGAGGAAAATTATGAGAAATTGTGTGGTGTTGGAACCAAATTGGAGTAACTAAACTAAACCCTAACTAGTTAAATAAGTAAACGGATGAAGAATTAGTGGGAGGGCAATTTAGGGAAAACAAATGTGGTAGTTGGATCTACCCAATAGAAAGAAGACAAGTCAAAGCTTCTAAAAGAAGCTTCCACTTTTCTCCCTCTCGGCCTTCGTCTTCTTCTCATCTCCCCACGCCAATTTTCAATTTTTCTTCTAGATTTTAGAAGATCTAAGGTAAACATTTAATCTTATGAAGTTGGTTTTTGGCTTAGGGTTAAGATTTTGGAGATTTTTCATGCAGGTGCCTTCTGTCTTACTCTCCTCTTCGTCTCTCTCTCTTGCAGGTTCATTCTTTCTCTGTTTTGCACAAACAGAGACTATCTTTCTCTGTTTTGCACTACTCTCTGCAATAGAGAGAGATGTTTGCACTTTGCAGAGAGAGACGGAGAGGAGAGCGAGTTAGCGAGAGAGGGCGGGCTGCGGGGAGGGGCTCGCGAGCTAGCCCGTCGAGCCAAACGAGCCAGCCCGTTGGCCGGCTCGTTTGGCTCGGTCTGTGACGAGCTCGCGAGCCCAACTGCTGGGCTCGACCCGGCTCGCCTATTGAGACCGGGCCAGGCTCGGCTCGCTACTGTAGCGAGCCGAGCCAGGCTCGGACCGCTATAGTAGCGAGCCGAGCGGGCGGGTTGGCGAGCCAGCCCGCCCATTAGCCAACTCTAAGGTCAGAGTTTTTTGAAGTTCTTAGATAGATTTTTGACGCAGCAAGCGCCCAGTCAATCAGGTTGAGCCGTGCGACCAAACCATTAGTTCGGTTGATGAAGCCGCTATGTTCTACTTGATCATATGTATCACAATATTTTGCGCTATTGATCAGATCAATCACGACTAGCTGAGTTTGATTGACATATGTGTGGTCTTTGTTTGTTACGACATTGAACTGGAGAATGTGTTTGTGTTTTGTGAAATATAATAATGTGACAGTTAAATGTAACGTATCACTGGTGTTAAATTCTAAATCTGATTATGGTTGTTTTGTTTGTTAGATCATCAAATATCGTCTTTCCTCTTATGTCATGGGTATATCGTACTCGAAATTGTGCGTGATTTCTATTTTCCCTTAGAACTCTCTCTCTCTCTCTCTCTCTCTCTCTCTCTCTCTCTCTCTCTCTCTCTCTCTCTCTCTCTCTCTCTCTCTCTCTCTCTCTCTCTCTCTCTCTCTCTCTCTCTCTCTCTCTCTCTCTCTCTCTCTCTCTCTCTCTCTCTCTCTCTCTCTCTCTCTCTCTCTCTCTCTCTCTCTCTCTCTCTCTCTCTCTCTCTCTCTCTCTCTCTCTCTCTCTCTCTCTCTCTCTCTCTCTCTCTCTCTCTCTCTCTCTCTCTCTCTCTCTCTCTCTCTCTCTCTCTCTCTCTCTCTCTCTCTCTCTCTCTCTCTCTCTCTCTCTCTCTCTCTCTCTCTCTCTCTCTCTCTCTCTCTCTCTCTCTCTCTCTCTCTCTCTCTCTCTCTCTCTCTCTCTCTCTCTCTCTCTCTCTCTCTCTCTCTCTCTCTCTCTCTCTCTCTCTCTCTCTCTCTCTCTCTCTCTCTCTCTCTCTCTCTCTCTCTCTCTCTCTCTCTCTCTCTCTCTCTCTCTCTCTCTCTCTCTCTCTCTCTCTCTCTCTCTCTCTCTCTCTCTCTCTCTCTCTCTCTCTCTCTCTCTCTCTCTCTCTCTCTCTCTCTCTCTCTCTCTCTCTCTCTCTCTCTCTCTCTCTCTCTCTCTCTCTCTCTCTCTCTCTCTCTCTCTCTCTCTCTCTCTCTCTCTCTCTCTCTCTCTCTCTCTCTCTCTCTCTCTCTCTCTCTCTCTCTCTCTCTCTCTCTCTCTCTCTCTCTCTCTCTCTCTCTCTCTCTCTCTCTCTCTCTCTCTCTCTCTCTCTCTCTCTCTCTCTCTCTCTCTCTCTCTCTCTCTCTCTCTCTCTCTCTCTCTCTCTCTCTCTCTCTCTCTCTCTCTCTCTCTCTCTCTCTCTCTCTCTCTCTCTCTCTCTCTCTCTCTCTCTCTCTCTCTCTCTCTCTCTCTCTCTCTCTCTCTCTCTCTCTCTCTCTCTCTCTCTCTCTCTCTCTCTCTCTCTCTCTCTCTCTCTCTCTCTCTCTCTCTCTCTCTCTCTCTCTCTCTCTCTCTCTCTCTCTCTCTCTCTCTCTCTCTCTCTCTCTCTCTCTCTCTCTCTCTCTCTCTCTCTCTCTCTCTCTCTCTCTCTCTCTCTCTCTCTCTCTCTCTCTCTCTCTCTCTCTCTCTCTCTCTCTCTCTCTCTCTCTCTCTCTCTCTCTCTCTCTCTCTCTCTCTCTCTCTCTCTCTCTCTCTCTCTCTCTCTCTCTCTCTCTCTCTCTCTCTCTCTCTCTCTCTCTCTCTCTCTCTCTCTCTCTCTCTCTCTCTCTCTCTCTCTCTCTCTCTCTCTCTCTCTCTCTCTCTCTCTCTCTCTCTCTCTCTCTCTCTCTCTCTCTCTCTCTCTCTCTCTCTCTCTCTCTCTCTCTCTCTCTCTCTCTCTCTCTCTCTCTCTCTCTCTCTCTCTCTCTCTCTCTCTCTCTCTCTCTCTCTCTCTCTCTCTCTCTCAGGTTCGCGGCCAGCGCTCTGGCCTTTTGCCCGAATTCCACTTTCGTAAGCCATGAAAAGCTCACCTCGTCTAAGCCCAGGTTGGAGCTTCTCTCTTTCTACAGACGCTGCCTTCTTTTTCTGGTTTACTGTGTTTTCCTTCTCTTCATGGCCCGTTTGCTTAAACTGCGCACTTTCACGTTTTCTTTGTTTTCAATCTGTAAGCTCTTATCGTCTAAAACCATGGAGACCCATTTTCCTCAGGTTGCTAGTTCACGTGGGTTTCGGAGTTTCTCCCGTCTTTTTCTTTGGAGGTATAGTTTGAAGATTTCGCTGGTTTATTTCCGATTTTATTTATTGTTCCTTGCATTTATTTTTCTGTTCTTTTTGTAGTGTTTTGAATGTTCTTTGTTGAGTTGGAATTTCGAATTTGGTTGGATCATGTGGGGATTTTCACTTGGAACTGCAGTTTTTTCTTGTCTCGGTGCTGCTTCTACTTTTTATTATCTCGTTTACTTTTTTGTTTAAAGATGAACAGGTTTTGCTGATTTTGAAGCTTTTAATAATGCTCGCCTGGTTGAGATTATGTTGCGTTTTATATTTGGGAAAATGTGCCCATTATGGTTTGAATGCAGCTGTGTAAAGTTCTCTTCTTTTGAACGTGGGGAACCTTTCTTTTCTGTTTCGGGTTTGGGCAGATTGAACTGAATCGGATTACCCGTTTTGTGCTTCTTTTGGGGTTTTCTTACTTTTCAAAACTATTTTTAGGTGGATTTTCACCCCAACTCTGTGAATTTTCTTTCTTTGTCTTTTCTTGGTTGACAATTTGGCACTCAAGCAAAATATTTTCAACCAGTTTGTTTTCACAGTCCCTAATTGCTATCATTTGGCTCTGACGGAGACTTAGAGTGGAGGTCTTTATTTATATGATTATTGGTTTTCCTAATGATTAGCAGTTCAACTTTGTCATTAGCTTTGTGGAGTTCTATCATTTCTGTTAAAAACAAAAATAGTATGATGCTAAAAAACATCAAATGATTCTACAAGATACATTAAAAAATGTCAAGAGCAAGTACATTGGAGGGATGTTGAATAAGAAATGACAGCTTCTTTCTCCTCAGATTTTGATTGTGGGTTTTCTCTAGCAGATGGACTTGGCTCAAGAAAGTAATCATAATGGGGATTATCGCGAAGAAGCATCTCCAGCACAATCAGTTTCTGCAGAAACTTCTGATTTATGCAGCGTGTTTGGAGATCCTGAGGTTTCTCCTCGAGTTGGCGAAGAGTATCAAGTTGAGGTTCCTCCTCTCACGACAAAGTCAGATTATGTCTCGATTGCAAAGATTAATCATGACAGAGAAATTCGCTATAAACATGATATACATATGGGACTATCCATACCTGTAATGTGGATCAACGAGTATGACCAGATCGATAAACGCAAGTCTCGTAGATTTGAGAAATTCTCAGATGATGATTTGAGAGACAAGAGTTCTGCTACGAATATGAAACAGGAGAATGATGAAATGAATATGAATATGGTTCCAGGCTCTTCAAGTGGCTCATGGAGTGAGATGGAAGAAGGAAGCTTTCTTCTTAGTTTGTATATCTTTGGGAAAAACCTTGTTCAGGTTAAGAAATTCATGGAGAGCAGCAAAATGGAGGATGTTCTTTCGTTCTATTACGGGAAGTTCTATCGGTCAGAAAAATATCGTAGATGGTCAGAATGTCGGAAAATGAGAGGTAGAAGGTGTATATATGGACAGAGATTATTTACAGGTTGGAGACAGCATGAATTGTTGTCTCGCTTGTTTATCGATGGACTGGAAGAAAGAAAAAGTTCATTGCTTGAGGTATTTATCAACAAGATTTCAAACATAATCATAATTTGAGTCCAATAAACATATGAACTTTATATTTTTCTACTGAAGTTGCCTGTTGCTCTTTCATATTCTGCACTTTTGTTTGTTTTATGATTAATCTAAAACCATGTTGGAGATTTATGATTTAGAATTAATATGCATTATTTACTTATTTAGAATCAGATTCCAATCCATTGTTTTTTTTTTTTTTTTTTTTTTTTTTTTTTTTTTTTTTTTTTTTTTTTTTTTTTTTTTTTTTTTTTTTTTTTTTTTTTTTTTTTTTTTTTTTTTTTTTTTTTTTTTTTTTTTTTTTTTTTTTTTTTTTTTTTTTTTTTTTTTTTTTTTTTTTTTTTTTTTTTTTTTTTTTTTTTTTTTTTTTTTTTTTTTTTTTTTTTTTTTTTTTTTTTTTTTTTTTTTTTTTTTTTTTTTTTTTTTTTTTTTTTTTTTTTTTTTTTTTTTTTTTTTTTTTTTTTTTTTTTTTTTTTTTTTTTTTTTTTTTTTTTTTTTTTTTTTTTTTTTTTTTTTTTTTTTTTTTTTTTTTTTTTTTTTTTTTTTTTTTTTTTTTTTTTTTTTTTTTTTTTTTTTTTTTTTTTTTTTTTTTTTTTTTTTTTTTTTTTTTTTTTTTTTTTTTTTTTTTTTTTTTTTTTTTTTTTTTTTTTTTTTTTTTTTTTTTTTTTTTTTTTTTTTTTTTTTTTTTTTTTTTTTTATTGGAAGTTTGATGAATTGGCAGGTCTCGAAGACATTCACGGAGGGTAAAATTCGATTAGAAGAATATGTATTCTCTTTAAAGGCTATAGTTGGGTTAAAAGATCTCATAGAGGCTGTGGGAATTGGGAAAGGGAAGCAAGATCTCACTGGTTTTGCCATGGATCCATTGAAGTCCAATCAAGCTGCTTCGATTCGACCAGAAATACCGAGCGGGAAAGCATGTTCTTCGCTTACACCATTAGAGATCGTCAAGTTTCTCACAGGAAACTTCAGGCTGAGCAAAGCTCGAACTAGCGATCTCTTTTGGGAAGCTGTTTGGCCCCGGTTACTTGCTCGAGGGTGGCATTCCGAGCAGCCAAGAGATCACGGCTTTGCCATCGGTCCGAAGCATCCTCTCGTTTTTCTTATACCCGGAATTGAGAAGTTCTCGGGTAGAAAATTGGTGAGAGGAAATCACTACTTCGATTCTGTCAGTGATGTTTTGAGTAAAGTTGCTTCAAATCCATGGCTGATAGACCTTGCAGATGATTCAGACAAAGCTGGAGAAAATGGAGAAGAAAAGGGGTGGGCCCACGAAAGAAAGTTGGACCGCAATTGTTATCTTCAACCCAGAACTCCTAATCATGATTCAGACGAAATGAAGTTTACGATCATCGACACGAGCCATGCTGGTGGAAAAGGCTTGGAGATCAGAGAACTGAGAAGTTTACCAGTTGGAATCACGAGATGTTCTAATGGTGGTAGTAGATCTCACTCTGAAGATGTTGACTCGGTTTCTTCTGAAAACTCAATCGATACTTTGAATTTGATCGAGAATAAAGATTTTTCAGGCGATGGTTTTAATCAACGGCCTCGATCATTGACCAAAAAAACTAGACCTCCCGTTAAAAATGATGCAAAAAGACGGCAACGAGGCTTGAACGCATGTGATCAGTCCGGGCTGAGTAAAAAATTGAAGCCAGAGGAAGCTACTTGTTCTACCAATGGTTTTTATTACGGCGAGAACAGCCACTTCCAAGTCGATCAATCGTCCTCTAGTTCTTCGATTAGAGAACACACTCAAGAAACATCTCTGCCCCGCGAGCTGATTGATCTGAACTTGCCGGTTCCTCTAGACAATGAAATTGAGGAGTCGTTCTTGGCCGAAACTGGCGAGAGACAAGGCCAGACAAACCAGGAACCACACAGTCTGAACACAGAAAAAACAACTCAAGTCGATCAAAATTTGAGGAGACAGAGTACTAGGAACCGGCCACCAACTACAAGAGCACTCGAAGCTCTTGCTCTGGGATTTCTCGACGTAAAGCCAAAGCGGAAGTGGAAAGACACCATCCCGGAAGAACACTTTTCATTCAGACCGTCTTGCCGGGCCCGTGAGAAGATGAGATCTTCGGAGAATTCAAGGAATATTACTGAAGATTTCAAAGCAGAAGAAAGAGAAAACAGCATAAGCAACAGTAACGGTGAGTTTTTTCAATGATTCCATATTTGCTTTGAGACAAGTCCCAAAGAAAGTTCAAATATTTGGAAGTCAAGCTTGACAATGATAAAAGATCCATAATTTAGGATCATTAGCAGCTTTATTTCGACACCATTCTTCGATCATGCTTCTGGCTGCCAACAGAGGGCGAAGACTTAGTGATTGATCTTAAAAAAAAAAAAAAAAATTTGTTATAGTGATTGATCCATTCTCTGGTTTACATACATTACTCTTGTAAGTAAGGTTCTTTTCTGCAAATTAAATATTCTTTCTTTTGCGATATTCATCTGGGTTCAAATTTCAGTATAATGTCCTCTAGAGATTAGAAATTGATGAACATGAGAGATCTATAAATTATGTATTTATGAGTAGAGAATGCATTATGAAGGGTGTTATTAGTGTGTCTTTTTTGAATAAGTAGAGGTGGGTCGATCGAGATCGGTTTGTAACGACGGATAATTGTCATCAACAACTGAATGAACGGAACGAAACTAAACTGTGAACTCTATATTTAGCATGAAATCATCTAAACTCGGCCCAAATTCGAACTTAACCTGTGGTTAAGTCCAAGGTTGATTCAAACTCTAACTGAGATTTTAACGGACGTTAATGCAAGAGTGTTAATTGAAAATACATTCTTGTTTTCCGTCTATTTTGATTTATGCTATTATTTATTGAAAATTTGTTAATAATGAATTATAAATAAAAAATTAAATAATGGAGTATATATTTATTTAAATAATAGATTTGTATTGGGTTAAAATCAATATAAATCCCAAAAAATTGAGTTTATTTAAATTAAACCTAAACTATAATACTTAACATCTTGCCATCTTGGAGATCAGGGGTGACGACCACTCGTTATCGACAAAACATATACTAAACAATATCGGAGTTTCTCGAAATTTTTACCACGTGTTCAGCATATCATGGCGAGGTAATCTAGACGGTTTCGTGATTTTTCAACTCTTGTTCGATTTATTATAATTTTTTAAGTCTATTTTATAGAATATTATTTAAAAATTATAATAAATCTTACAAGTGTTGAAAAATAACGAAACTTTACAGATTATATTTCCATGATATGTTGAATATATGATAAAAATTTTAAAAAAATTCAACACTTGTATGATTTAATTTAATTTTTTACATTTATTTTATTGGATAATTTAAATAAACCTCGTATTTGGGATTTGTATTGGTTTTAACCTTGTTTAATGTAATAAATAAATGGAAAATGGGAAAGCCAATCGGGTCCAAGCGAGCTACGCCCGTCCTGAATCCGTTTCTTCGTTCCAACAGACCTCTCTCTTCCTCCAACAATGGAGCTCAGATCTCTGACCGTCAACGTTATTTCAGCCAAAAACCTCGACGATGTCAACCTGATGACCAGAATGAAAGTATATGTCGTTGTTTCTCTCTCCGGTGAAGTTCCGTCGGACCAGGAATTCAAGACCGTCGTTGATGAAGAAGGACGCAGAAATCCTCGCTGGAACTGCATCATGAAGTTCAAAATCAACGAGCTCGCCCATCAGCTCCTCGTTTTCTCCCTTCGTACTGAGCGGGTCCTCGGAGACCGGGACGTCGGAAAAGTCACTGTCCCGGTCGCCGATCTTCTCCAGTCCGCGAGCGACGGCCTCACCTACGCCACTTACCAGGTCACTAAACCAGGGAAAACCAGCTGCGGTGCACTCTATTTTTCTTACCAATTTGGCGACAGAATCGAAATCAATGTCGGAGAATCTCCGGCCGCTGCCGGGGCTTATTCCAACCCCTCCGCTCCTACTGTGCAACCCACTCCGGCGACGTACGACGGGCCGCACCATCCTTGTCATGTAGATGTTTACCCTCCTCCTCCAAAACCTCTGCAATTTCCTCCGGCGACGTACGACGGGCCGCACCATCCTTATCATGAAGATGTTTACCCTCCTCCAAAACCTCTGCAATTTTCTCCGCCGATATCGCCGCCCCCGCCGCCACCAATTTACGATGCTTACCCACCCTCAATGCCTCCTTATCTTCCCTTTTATCCGCCATCACAGATGCCCCCGGTCAACGCATACCCAACGCAAAGCGCGTATTGGTCGACGCCATATCCATCGATATAGCGTAGTGGCTGGAGACGAAGAAGGTTCAATCGACGGGCAAAGTCATCAACCCCTTGAAACGTTACGTTAGAGTGTCCTGCCTCGGGACAAAGTGACTGTGATCGTTCATCTTTGTGAGGGTTTGCTGGGTCCAAAATCAAGTTACGTGAACTAGAAATTTGTGGTCTTAGAGTGTACAAGTACTGCTTGGTAGAGAGTCATACATTTTCTTCATTACTTCTTCCTCTATCTCAATAGTTGTATGATACAGATTCAAACATTACTTCTTAACGTAAATCCAACTTATTTTTTCGTGCATTTCCGTATAAATTATCGAAATTGGATGGTGTTTTTTTGCGTCCGTCTAGAGTGGTCATATTTGTTACATTTTTTATATTTTATGGTTTGCATTGTTAAAAAAATTACTTTGTGGTTTGAAACGAAAAACACGCGTACTTCGTGCTCATAATTTGTAATTTCCCTTTAATCATTTATATCGTATTTTCACGTAGAAATAGAGGCAGATGTCACATAAGATGATCCACTCAATTAGTTTGAAAGTAAGACTGTTTATGTTCAATCTTCAAAGAAATTACTTGGATGAAGAAAGAATTACACCCATTTCATCAGAATGCAAATGGACAAAAAGTCAACAATAAGACCACGTCAAAGTTGTCAACTCAGGCCGTGAAAGCTGTATTTTGAGTGTTTGTTGTCGTGTCGTTTTCAACGTTCTTAAATATGGATTCAATATGATGTCACATTTATGATGTCAAAAAACACTAATATTTATGATACTTTGACGTAAATGTTGTTTGTCGTTTTATGAAACATTATATTTACTAGATTTAGTGAAAATATATTGTTCAAAGACAAAAAGATTTCACCATGAGACATTGTTTGAAAATCTCATATACCTAACATCTCATAGTTAAGTTTTATCATTGTGCTCTTCTTAGATCAATCGAATTGTGTCATTTGATCATGTGGAAAACTGAACTACTTGAAAGTTGTTCATTTTATGTTCCGACCGACCACTCCATTTTGTGTCCACTTGATCATTTACCCACTCGAGAGCAAACCAAATTTCATACTTTAGGCTTTAGACCGATGTTTTTCCTTTGGCCAATTGTTGGACCGCCCAAGAGCATCATTGCACTCGTGACTTTGCAAGGTTGATCGCCAATCTTTTGTGACGGTTTTTTCTTGGCTCATTTTGATCCGACTTGGTATGCTAGGGTTAGGCTTGGTCCCCACAAAGTTCATCTTGTTTATTTCCGCAAGTTTTAGTTATTTAAAGATTCAACAATTTCAAATTGTCAATTAAGAAGGTTATTAGTCCGCAATATTTTCTATTAGGATAAGTATTAATCATTGATGGGTGTTGAACATTGCAAGTTAGATTGCCAAAATATACAGCTATTCGATGAAAATTAAATGGGTAACATTGACTATGTTTGTTTTATGACCTTCAAAAATGTTATCAATGAATGAAGCAACGTCAAATTTAGCGACACCCTTCGTTGGAAGTCTTGAATGGAAGACAAGTTTTCAAATTGTGAAATGTTTCAAAGATTAGGAAAATGATCATTTGATTGGAAAAAAAAGGCCTATATCCATGAAAAATCTCATATCATTTAGATTAGATATGGTAAATTTTCAGAAAGACTGGGAAGACCTAAGATGTAGAAGATCATAACATGAGTGATTCGACATCCCATATATCCACTCATGTGGTACTTCATTGTACGATATAGATAAGAATTATACGATATACGATATATATAAGATCGATATGTATTGATATCATCATCTACATCCAAGAAGGTTTTGATTCTTAAAGTTCTTTAAGTACTATAATTTCACATTTTAATATTAAATGACATGACGTTTACATGTTATTCATTGATTAGTGTAAATAATTTATTATTTCAACGATTTATAATCTATCGTAATTATTTGATGAGTAAATTAATGATATACAAATGATATGTCAAAATGTAAGATTAGAATGTAAATATAACAACAGTCTTCTTGAAAGTGAAACCCAAGATTTCTAAATTTTAAGGGTGTTTCCTAAGAAAAGGTACAATGATTATAACCTCTAGACATCCTTGGAAACAAAATTCGTCCGATTTACAGTTGAAGTTTTCTAAGCATGTTGTCGGTCATGTGCTTTCACCCTTCGCATTAAAACGATTTAGCTAGTGACAAACAAATATAAGAAAAACGTTATTGTTTTCGTGTAGGAAAGGGTTTTCTTTTGTAAATCTTAGTTTCTCGTATTATTTTTTTGATTGTAATTGATTATTTATTTGGTTTATCGTATTTAGCTCTCCATTCAATCACACGATGAAGAGAAAACAAATATTTTACTACTGATTCTTTTATGTTTAACGTTATTTCTAAAAAAATTGACTGATATAACTCGTGAAATCAGGAACTCGTATCCAACAATAATTCAAGAATACTACCAAAATGGTAAGATCTAGAACAAATTTGTTCATTTTTGTAAACTTCCATTGAATTTCTTGGAAGCTTAGGATCCATAAACTTTGCCCTCTACTTTGACAAAGCAAAAATATTTCTCTAAATGTAAAAGAGATAATAATATCGAATGAGCAATACTTGGATTAGGTAGGAGGTTCATGTGAACCCAACTTTGTAAAAGAAACCGGACCGAAAGGAGTTGAGTGGGTCCCGTCCCACTCCCATTGTCTGATTGAATGAAGAGTTTTTATCTACTGAAACTCTCTCTCTCTCTCCGTCTCCTGTCTATCTCTTTCTCTCTCTAACACTGCCTCTCCTTCTCCACAAAAATGGAGGACAGAACCCTAGACGTCAACGTCGTCTCTGCCAGAGGCCTCGAAGATGTGAACTACATAAGCAAGCTGAAAGTATACGTCGAAGTTTCTCTCACCGGAGACATCACGTCGGAGCAAAAGTCAACCACCACCGTCGATAAAGGAGGACGCCGAGACCCTAACTGGAATTTCATGATGAAGTTCACCATTAACGAGACGGCCAGCCGCCTATACCGGCAGCACCTCGTATTCACTCTTCGTACAAAGCGAACTCTCGGAGAACGACATGTCGGCGAGGTCAAAGTGCCGGTCAACGAACTCCTCGTTTCCGCCGACGATAAGCTCATGAAGTATGCGACGTACCGGGTGAGAAACCCTTCCGGGAAGCCTTGCGGCGTTCTGAATTTTTCTTACAAATTTAACGACAGAAATGGAGGACATTTCGTCCAACCTCCGGCAGCCGCTGCTTATGGTGGGCCCCATCATAATTTTCATCCACACGTTTATCCTCCTCCTCCACAGCCCGACATACAATTTCCTCCACCCCCGTCATCGGCGCCACACGGTGTTTATCAGCCGCCATTTACGTCCTATGGATATCCACCGCAAGGATGGTATTAGTCAACGCAATATCCACGGACACGGCGGAGTGGGAGGAGAACAAAAATGGGTGGAATCAGAAGATTGGAGGAGTGAATGAAAAAGCTATGGCGGATTTGAGTTTGATGTTTCGTTTTCTTTGTTCTGAATATGTGTTGGGAAAGAGTCAGCCATGGAAATGGATCTGAATGTCTTCTTAAATCTTTTTGTGTAATTTCAGTTGCAAATATGTATATACAACACAATCCTCCCACATTGTACCAGAGCCTCTAAGTTCATCTATGTTTCAATTGTGACCCGAATGGTATTTCTACGTAAATTTGATGTCGTACGTCCTATTTTATTTTTCTGGTAATCGTTCGATTTCTAACCTTAGATCTAGCTTTGCGACCACCGGAATGGGATCCCCGACCAAAACGTTCGGCCATTGAAAGAACCGAATTGTCCGACCGACCTCGACAGAGTTCAATTATCTTGTAGAGGAAGTCATCAGTGATTTAGGTCCTCCTAATTTTAATTTTCTCATTAAAATTCTTGTAGTTTATTCCATGTCAATCATTAATAATAGTCAAGTCCATGATTAATCAAACAAATTTTTGTTTAAGATATAGGGAAAAATGCAAAATAAACCTTAATGTTTAGGAAATAGGCAAAAAAAAAAAAAAAAAAAAATGAAAAATAGGCAAAAAAAGATTTTGGGCGATTTTTTTTTTAAACACGGCGGATTAATTTTAAATAAATAGCAAACGATGTTCAATTTATTTAAAATTTTTACCACATGTTCACCACAGTATGAGAAGATAATCTGGAAAGTTTCGTGATTTTTTGACGCTCGTACGATTTATTGTAATTTTATTTATATATTTGATAAAACAATTATGATAAATCGTACAAACGTTAAAAAATAACGAAACTTTTTGCATAATCTTATCATAATATAATGAACATGTGATAAATATTTCAAGTATATTAATTTTCGATGTCAATCATTAATAATAGTCAAGTCCATGATTAATCAATTAAATTTTTGTTTAAGATATATTTACGGTCACATATATCAAATGGAAATGTGTAGATAATATTGTATGGTGGCAATTGATGTTTCCAAAATTAGAATTAAAAATTAATTAATTAATTAATTATTTCCTAATAAATCCCACCAATTAAACTCCTAAATCACCTCTGTGACGTCCGTTTTTCCTCTCTTTCTTCAGCTTCTCTCCATTAATCTCCATTTTCGTCTCTGTCTTCGCCATTTTCCTCCTCTTTCTCTCTTCTCTTTTCCTTCAAGCTCCTACAATGCCCTCGAGCTCCTCCTCCAGACCAGAGTCCAAAAATGCGAAAGCCAAGCGAGCTCGGTGCCTTAAGCCAACGTCCATTATTGGTCCTGC